>CM070027.1:17495364-17832864 GCA_036247105.1 Cirrhinus mrigala | reverse complement strand
ACTATTACAGAAGGTTCAAACGCTCACTGATGCTTTAGAAGGAAACTCAATGCTTTAAGAGCCAGGGGGTGAAAACTTTTTGAATTTGAGGATCAGGGTAAATTTAACTTGTTTTGTCTTCTGGGAAACATGTAAGTATCTTCTGTAGCATCTGAAGGGCAGTACTAAATAATAATAAAAAAATATTATTATTATTATATTATTATATATCATTATTAAAAATAAGATGTACACATCTCCATTCTGTTCAAAAGTTTTCACCCTCCGCCCTCGTAATGCATCGTTTTTTTCCTTCTGGAGCATCAGTGAGCGTTTGAACCTTCTGTAATAGTTGCATATGAGTCCATCAGTTGTCCTCAGTGTGAAAAGATGGATCTCAAAATCATACAGTCATTGCTGGAAAGGGTTTAAATACACAAAAATGCTGGAAAACCAAAGAATTTGTGGGACCTGAAGGATTTTTCTCAAGAACAGTGGGCAGTTTAACTGTTGAGGATACACAAGGGACTCATGAACAACTATTACTAAACAAAACAAAAACAAAAAACACAGCTGTGGATCATTTAGGTAACAACACAGTATTAAGAATCAAGCGTATGTAAACTTTTGAACCGGGTCATTTTTATAATTCAACTATTATTTTCTCTTGTGGGCTATTTGTAAACAGCTTTTATGTGAAATATCTTATTCAGGTCAGTTCTAAATAAACAATAATGTGTTTTGTATGATCCCTCTTAATATGGTAAAATAATGAACATTTTTAATGATTCTGAAAGGGAGATGTAAACTTTTGACTTCAACTATAGGATGCAGACGTAGCGTAAGCTTCGGTGAGAATATGCTAGACTCGTGAGAAACAGGTTTTGTTTACAGCAAAGGAAAATCTTTCTCCTTTTGGCTTATATTGTGTACAATATTATATACACAATATTATATTGTGTAATATTGCTTATAAAGTTATAGACCCTGTAGAAGAAGCTGGTTGAATGGATTTAATGAGTTCACTATGATATAGTCTATTTCTAGCTGATCATGGGTTAAAATATTAATATTTGAGATGCATAACAGATGTGCAGATTCAAAAAAAATATTGAATGATTTGGCAGGAGCTTGACAGAGGGAAAGGCAACTCAAATAAGTCTGGATTAGTACGTGTAATCTTTCTCAGCTGGTCCACTTTTCTTTATTAAAAAGGTCATATTTGGATGAGGACCGTACGCTGACAGATGAGGACACAGTTCGCATGGCGGAACAAATCGTTCTGCTGATTGCTACGGCTGTCACCGAGTTGAAGAGGCTGTTCTTCATCGATAGCATCATGGACTCAGTGAAGGTCTCACACGCATCTTAAATATCTCACCTCAGCTACACTGAGCAATTTTTACGCTTTTACTGCAATTTATGACCTACTTTCACTCCATCAGGGGATACTACTCACTTACGTAATTAGTCCTGATATGAACTATTACCATGTGCTTTAATTCCCAAAGGGAAAGGTTCTGTGAGAATAAGCACGTGTGAAAGTAAAGAAATTTGTATTTGGAAAAGAAAAATTGACCTTTATCATTATAAGAACGTAATGTTCCTGGTACAGCAAGGTGCTAGCAATAGATTCAATTCCCTGGGAACTCAAATACTGATAAAAATAAATAGTCTACCTTCAATGCACTGTTAATCTCTTTGGATAAATATGTTTGAAATCTAAAGTAAAATGATTCAGAATTAAATATAATGCTTCTATATGAATTATTGTATTTTATTTGTTTGTGTAGTTTGTTGTGTTCCTGTATTTGTTGTCCTATGTGGGGGTCCAAACCAATGGTCTCACGCTGGTGATGACTGGTAAGGATATCCTGTTGGAATTCATCACAAAGCACATCTGACACTATTTTTGACTTAATGTTAGTAATTAAACAATTTAGCCAAAAACATTTAGTCAGAGTGAAGCGGATCATACCTTATCAAAACTTACTGCTTTGTTATGATGATACATGATATTAAAGTACAGTAATTCTTTCACCTCTGAACAGGTGTGATATGTGCTTTCTCTCTGCCACTCTTGTACAAACTTCAACAGGTAAGTGTGTGCCTCAGTTGGATTTTACACACAGGCCTATATTCAAAAAAGAAATATATATACAGTGCTTTGCGAAAGTATTCATACCCCTCCATTTTTTTCACGTTTTATGGTGCTGCTTTATGTTAAGCTGCTTTAAATTATTTTGTTTTTTCCACATCAATCGACACTCTATACACCATAATGGCAAAGCAAAAACACATTTTGAACATATTTGAAAATTTATTACAAATTTAAAACTTAAATGATTCCATTGCATAAGTATTCATACCCTTATCTGGGACAGTTGAAATTTAGCTCAGGAGCATTTATATTGCTTGTAGATGTTACTACACTTTGACAAATTAATTTGAATGAGTATGATTTCGAAAGGCACACATGTCTTAATAAAAGGTCTAACAGCTGAAAATGCATATTAAAACATATTGAAACCAAGCCCTGAGGTCCAAAAACTGCCTGTAGAGCTCAGAAACAGGACTGCATCAAGCCATACATCTGGGGAAGAGTTCAGAAGAAAAATGTGCTGCACTGAAGGTTTACAGAAGCATGTAGTTTGTTACCCTTAATGGAAAAGGTTTAAACAACCAGGACTCTTCCTTGAGCTGGCCTCATGGTTAAACTGAGCAATTGATGGAGAAGGGCTTTGGTTAAAGTGGTGACCAAGAATCTGATAGTCACTTAGTTTAGCGCAATGAAGGACAAACATCACTGCAACACTCCACCAGTCTGGTCTTTATGGTGGTGTGGCCAAACTCAATTCTCTCGTTAGTGAAGAAACATGAAAACACACTTGGAATTAGCAAAAAAAAGGACCTTCAGATTGTGAGAAACAAGATTCCCTGGTCTGATGAACCTCAATTCCAATGGTATGAATACTTATGCAATGTATTTATTTCAGTTTTTTTTTTGTTTTTTTTATAAATGTACAAATGTGGTGTATAGAGTGTAGGTTGATGTTGGAAAAAAGCAATTTAAAACAGTTTAACATAAGGCAGGAACATAATAAAACATGAAAAAAATGAAGGGGTATGAATACTTTCGCAATGGAAAAAAAAACCCTAAAGTTCTTTTGTCTTCCCCTCATTTTTCTAATTAGAAATGCACTTATTATCAGATATCACTAATTTATGCACACCATAGGCTATTTCAGACTTAATGCTCATTTTTTTGTTTTCATTTTTGACAGGAGAGGATTGACAAGATTGTCAAAGCAATCAAAACACTTGTAGAAAAAGGCACCGAAATGTAAGTCTTAATCTGATACGAGCCACAATGAAAACGATTTGAAGTGAGACATAAAAAAAAAAAAAAATAACAACAACAAGACCACACCTTAAAGGAATAGCTCATGCAAAAATAAAAATTAGCTTAAAATGTACTCACTCTCAGGCCATCCAAAATGAAGATGAATCTGTTTCCTCATCCAACATCACTTGCTCACCAATAGATCCTCTGCAGTGAATGGGTACCGTCAGAATGAGAGTCCAAACAGCTAATAAAAACATCACAATAGTCCACAAGGAATCCACACAACTCCCGTCCATCAAATAATGTCTTATGAAGCAAAAAGCTGCGTGTTTGTAAGAAACAAATCCATCATTAAGCTATTTTGTTGCTTTTGGTCAAAATAACCCATAATCCATACTGTAATAACACTTCCTCTAGTGAAAAAGTCCACTTTTCTGTTGGATGTCAAAATCCAATTAAACTCTTTTTACTAATAAACAGTAAAAGCTCTCGATCCGTGCATATTTCTCTGCTGATTTGGAAGAGATGGCAATATTATGAACAGAGGACTTACATTTTAGCCAGAACTACAGTTTGAAGCTTAAAAACAACATAATGATGGATTTGTTTATTATAAACACAGCTTTTCATTTCACAAAATGTTAACTGGAAATGTACTGGAGTTGTGTAGCTCACTTGGACTCTTCTGGCGGCACCCATTCGCTGCAGAGGATCTGTTGGCGAGTGACTGATGCAATGCTAAATTTCTCCAAATCTGTTCTGATGAAGAAACAAACTCATCTTGGATGGCCTAAGAATGAGTACATTTTCAGCATTTTTTCATTTTTGGGTAAACTATCCTTTTAAGTCTAAATTAATCCAAATGTTTAATTTCTCCCTGAAAGACACATATGATAATCAAACCACATTTGTTATGACTATAACTAAAACAACCATGGTTTACTTCCTTGAATTTATCATACATGTTCTCCACTTCATTTTTCTTTTCTAGAGTTGATCTTGTGATTTCACTGGCCAAACCGCCACCAGCCCCGGCACCTTCCCCTGCCCCCACACCAAAACATAAACAGAAGACTAAATGAAGAGGAGGGAGAGAGAGATGGGGGTGAGGAGCAGAAACATGGAGTACAATGAACAAACAAAGTCTTACGGTGCAGCTGCGGCCCTGCGAGTTCAGCAGGGTCGGGGGTTTGGGGGTTATGAAAGATCGTGATGTTTTACAGTATGTTTCTTATGGTGCTTGGAGAATCACACTGAAGCACACTTCAGTCAAAAAAAGTCCAGGTGTATGCCTAATGTATTCATTTATTTAACTTAAACTATCAAACTATATACAGCTGTGTAATATTTATAATTACCGGTTCATTTTGCCTGACAAGGCTTTTTTTTTCTACTGATTTTCATAGAAAAAGTTGAACCTAGTGACAGTTGCTAGTATGTTTTTATCCACTAGAGGGTACAATGAGACCATACAATCACAGCAGTTCTGTGTCAAGACAGCATGTTGCAGAAATTCTGTCATGTTAATTTGTTTAACAGTTTTGAAAACAGTTCCCACTGGGATTGTTCTTATAATTTGGGTTTTAATATTTAATACTGAATGTTACGGAGCAGTTCAAATCTAATTTATGTCACTTCAAAACAAGTCATGTTTTCCTTCCCAGACTTTGTACGTCTTCTGTGCAACATGACCCCCAGTAAACACGTGTTTTCAATGTTATTTGTCTTTTTTGTATCTGACAACAGGCAAAACATCACCGTATATTTTTGGCCTTGCACGGAAATGCTTCTTTTGTGGGAAACAAGCAGCTGCTAAGGATGCAAACTCATTCGAGAAGACTTCGAGGAGTCCTAGCAACAGCAATTTCAAAACATTCAGTTACATACTGTTTGCAGATGACATTTTAATGCTGAACAGAAACAAATATAGGATGTCTTTTGATGTTCAAATACTTGCATGCCAGAATGGTGATAAACAAAATCTGGTAATTGTCTTCACAGGCTTTTAAGAGAGTATCTGTACCATCCGTAAAATGATGTTGCTTCAGAATTTATGGAGGGGACTGTTTAGAAAGCACGAAAAGAACATCTCGCACACTACGGGAAGACAGTTTCATGTGCACTGCAGGAACACTCAGGGATGCAAGGAAAAATAGCAATACTCCACTGACAAGAACAGTGGCACTCAGAGGAACATTTTGTATTCATTGCTGTTTTAAATAACCTACTTCAGACTTTAGTTTTAAACTGCCCCTGTGTGTCATTGTTTGTTAAATGACAGTAGTGGGAAATCTCTAAATGAGGATATGAAGAAAAATTACATTTTAGAGGCTGTTCACTTCATTAAGCTATTCAAATTTATTAAATGCCCTGTCTGATTGGAGCGGCTGAATTGTCTCTTGAATCTACTGACTCAGTGGGACCATAAGGATTTTTTTGACTGTCTTTGAAGTACAGATTTGTACAATACAGATATACAATCCATAAATACTTGATTTTTTTCTGAAATATTGTTCAGAATATATTGTTGTATCTTCATGGCTCAAATTTAAAAAGAATATTAGCTGTAGGTAAACTAACATGTTTGACAAAACTAAGGCAATTAAACAAAAACCTTCATTTTGTGGAAAACAGATCAAAATTAGAGAATGGTAACCACTGTAGAAGGAAAAATTTTGGAGGGTTACGGCTGTCAGAAATTAGTAGGAAGTGTAGAGGCCTACACTGTAAAAAACAATTTGTTGAGTCAACTTAAAAAAAATTTGTAACCTGGCTGCCTTAAAATTTTAAGTTCAGTCAACTTGAAATGTCAAATTATACTAAGTGACAACTTAAATATTTGAGTTGAATCAACTTAAAATTTTAAGGCAGCTGGGTTACTTACCCATCTGTTAAGGTTAGCAAACACAAATATTGAAGTTGTTACTTAGTACAACTTAACATTTCAAGTTGACTAAACTTATTTTAGTTGACTGAACTTAAAATTTTAAGGCAGCAGGGTAACAAATTATTTTAAGCTGACTCAACAAATTGTGTTTTTTATTTTTTACAGTAAGGACATCACTAGGTTCTCACACTGCGCTGGTGTGATCTTGGTCCACTCTTCTTCCACTCTCTTCCATAGTTTGCTAACTGTAGTGGGTTTCTTAGCCATAACTTTGTCGCTAAGGATTGTCCAGAGATTTTCAGTCGAGCTTAGATCAGGACCTGGTCATTTCATTATTTCAGTGTTCTTCAAGGAACTGCTTTACCTGTTTTGCAGTGTGACAGGGGCATTGTCTTGCTTGAAAATTGCAGGCTGATTGGGAGATGTTTGCAGGGAAGGAACTGCATGTTGTTGAAGGAGGTTCTGATAAACATTTGCATTCACCCTAGCTGTATAAGAGGCCCAACTCTGCTTCAGAAAACATCCTCTAAACTGACTTCTTTACACGCTTGGGCTTTAGTCTTTCCTCAGTCTGATGCCAAACAAAATGTTTCCCATCAGACCCAAATAAATGAAACTTGCTCTCATCACTAAAGTGAACTTTGTACCAGTTCTCCTCTTTCCACACAACATGCTCCTCAGCAAAGGTGAGTACAGCCTTTTGATTCTTTCTTCTGGTGACAGGCTTGGTCTCTGCAGGGTGTGCTTTTAGTCTGACTTCTCTTAAACTTGCAGAGACAGATCCTTACCCTATTCAGCATTGAACTGGCAAGCAATTCCAGCTGCAGTGTTGAACCCATTCACCACTGACAGTCTCCACATTATCCTATCTTCTCGTGCATATGTCTTACATGGACGACCAGCCATTTTGGGAAACTTGAATGAAGTAGTGTCATTGTAAACTTGCAATATTTGAGAAATCACAGATTTGGAATGACCAACTTCTCTTGCAATGGCTGAATGGCTCATCTCTTTGGCCTTCATCTGGACAACCTTCTGTTGTAGGGTTTCAGTCACCTTAAGGCCCAGCCACACCAAGCCGACTTCAAAGAACTAGTGGTGACAAAAGCTGACGGTGTTGTCGCCTCACGTCGGCAGCGTCTGAACTAAAAAGCTGCATTTGAACACACTACACAGACTGCAGCCAACTGAAAACGAACACGCGCATTCTGCGCCTGCATGATAAGATTTATCTGTCAATGACAGCAGCTTTTAATAGTATGTATTTGTCATTCAGTGAGAGGAACCAAAACAGTGATATACAAGATATATGAAACGTAAATAAAGCAGCACTTGATTAATATTTTGAACATCAGTTAGGTTGATAACTTTCTTTATTTTAAACAGCTCATGTTATTATGAAAATATTCACACGTTGGAATGCACGGATAAGATCACATAACATTAGAACAGCCTTCCGTCTGTACTGCCTTTATTTACTTGTTTTCATCACTTTCGCTTTAATTCTCCAGCACTGACTCGTTCGCTAAACTGAAAATCCAATGAGAGTTCTCATGCGCGCCGACAATTCCGACGGCCCCAACGATGATTCAACATTTTAAAGGAACACTCCACTTTTTTTGAAACTAGGCTCATTTTCCAACTCCCCTAAACAGTTAAACAGTTGAGTTTTACCGTTTTTGAATCCGTTCAGCCGATCTCTGGGTCTGGCGGTAGCACTTTTAGCATAGCTTAGCATAGATCATTGAATATGATTCGTTAGCATCTCGCTCAAAAATGACCAAAGATTTTCGATATTTTTCCTATTTAAAACTTGACACTTCTGTAGTTACATCGTGTACAAAGACGGACGAAAAATGAAAAGTTGCAATTTTCTAGGTCGATATGGCTAGGAACTATACTCTCATTTCGGTGTAATAATCTAGGAACTTTGCTGCCATACCATGGGTGCAGCAGGCGCAATGATATTACGCAGCCATCAACTTTGCCGGCTGCAACTCTGCATCTACACTAATTAGTGTGGTCTAATTAGTACCCATGGTACGGCAGCAAAGTTCCTTGATTATTACGCCGGAATGAGAGTACAGTTCCTAGCCACATCGACCTAGAAAATCACAACTTTTCTTTTTCCGTCAGTCTTTGTACACGATGTAACTACAGAAGAGTCAAGTTTTAAATAGGAAAAATATCATTATATATGGTCATTTTTGAGTGAGATGCTATCAGTCTAATCAGATTCTATGATCTATGCTAAGCTATGCTAAAAGTGCTACCGCCAGACCTGGAGATTGGCTGAACGGATTCAAAGAACGGTAAAACTTAACTGTTTAGGGGAGTTAGAAAATGAGCCTATTTTCAAAAAAAGTGGAGTGTTCCTTTAAAATGCTGAGTCATCGCTGGGGCTGTCGGAATTGTCGGCGTGCATGAGAACTCTGATTGGATGTTCAACTGTTTAACTCCAGGGGAGTTGGACAGTGAGCCTATTTTCAAAAAAAGTGGAGTGTTCCTTTAAGCCCTCTACACACTGCACGATTTTTCAGCTGTCCCAGACGAAAGATTGGCATCGTGAAACAAATGTGGCACCTAATCTGTGGTCCTATGTCGTAGTGAGAGGGGTTCAAAGACGGCCGTTATTACGGTCTTGCGAGCAAAGATAGCCTACGTTCATTTTCTGACAGTGTCAGAAATTCAGCCTGATCACCGCATGGTGTGTTTGCTGCCACGACCCAGATTTACTGACCAGCAATAAAAATGCGATATGAAATCAACGCGACATGGTGCTTAAACTTAAAACTGCTTACCTCAAGCTCTTATTCCTTCCTCTTTCATCGATTCCACTTTTTGTCAGCACACTTAAAAACTACAACTGCCAAAGAGTGATTCATTAAGCTCTTTTTGTTTACCACTAGTGTATGCTGATGACGTTATATTTTTCTATAATAACGTGTGTCGTTTCCTACAAGTCAATAGGTGTCATCATCGTACAGTTTACACGCATGTCATACCCAAGTTTATTATACCCATGTCAAACAGTGCGACCAGCAATTTTCTTATAGGACTGCTAAAATTGTCCAGTGTGTAGAAGGCTTTAAATCGAGCAAACTCCCGCCGACGTGAGCCCGACCAGAGGCGACATACGGAACACACCAAACTAGCCTGACAAACGCGTGCCGACGGGCGATCGTCGGCTTGGTGTGTCCTGGTCTTTAGAGTGGGCTGTTAAAATTGGAGTAATGCTGCCAGTTAAACAGGGTTTGTCATATAATTAAGGAAATAAGCACCAAGTGCGAGAATAACAGAATAAAGTGCGAGAGTCCTTTTTCAAATATCTCATTTAAGCTTTTTATACTGCATTTCAGAATTAATGAAATATGCTTTAAAAACTGCTCTTCTACTCATGTTAAGATAAATTCAAATAGGATTAAGCAGTGACCTTGAAATTTAGGAAACTGCAAGTTGTTCTCTAATTTTAAACAGTTTTTTCAATAACATCTGGAAACTCCATGATACTATGAATTCCAAAACACCCTTGTGCTAGAAAAAATGGAATATGATAAACTGACCATAATTTTAAATAAATTTTCACCTGCAGTTAGATAACCTTAGTGGCATGTTTAAATCAGCAGATTTCATAACAGTACTGCTCATTGTGCAAGGTATAAAAGCACATGAATATGAATCAACAGACTCCCCCGAAATTTCTCACATCATCAAGCCGTCCTTCTTGTTGAGCCATGTGTCAGTGTTTTTCTTTTTTCTTTACTTATCTTCTGCTGATCCGGAATGCATAATTGCACGTTTTGCTTAGATAAGTGATATATAATAAATTGAACAATAGGGAAAACAAAATCTAAAGTTTGTAATTTATCAGCATCTTTGACATGCAAGCAAAGTCCACACGCAATCTTGTACATAATGCGAGTTAAGATTTAAAAAAAGCCCCCAAAAATGCAAATTTCCATTCTTCACAAACACAATCCATTTTTTCCTAAACCCCCTGATCATAAAGCAAAGAAATAAGAAGGATAATAAGCTATAATTTTGTCCATGATGACATCCTAACAGATGATTCTGCCAACACGTTTTGGGATTGTGGTTGTACAAAAGCGGCAGAGGGAAATACTATCTCGAGTACGTCAGCATGAACGAGCTCTGCTTCTTGCACTTGACCAGAAACATCTGCAGCAAAACAAAATAAATAACTAAACAGAAAATAAGTCAAAAGTGACACAAAATGAAGAATCGATTGGCCATGCAATTCATCAGCAGCCATCAGACACAAACAACACGAGATTCCAGCTGAATCAGACACAGATACACGCACCTTGAGTCAATTAAAGAACACTAAGCCGTGTACTCTCAATTGATAGAACATGATCTCACAGCGGGATTTGCCCAACGGCATTATGGGAAAGAAGTGGAAGTAGCGCACTACATTTAAGCGCTGGACATTCTCACTATTCCTACATGAGGCTGTCTGGCCAAAGATGCCGTAATTGAGTTTTAGAGAAAGTGCTTTCACAGCAAGAACTGCGTCATGGAGAGATCATTGCAAGGTGAGTCACAGAAATCTTTTTTTATAGGTCAGGAAAGTGGACACGTTTTTACCACAATGACTGAAATGAATGACATTACTAATTTACTTCATGAGAAGAACAATCATTCATTGCTTGTTTAATATTATTGATTGTCTAAATGGATCCTCTCTCTGTTACAAATGCCTGTTCATTGATCATACACTCCCAATGTTTCTTTCTATATTGATGTGCACTCTTTGCTGAGAGCTCTTGCACATTTACAGCGCCCATCTCAGTTAGACGCAGACGTAAAAAACAAATAGAGGTTTTCATACTTTCCAAACTTCTGACCTAACCTTTTTGACTTGTAATTTTATAGCGAGCAATTTCAATTAAGAGTTAAACTCTTTCTCGCAGTCCTTCTGGCTTTGTGAAAGCCGCTTGAATGATCTCATTCGAATGCCACAATGGCCCCAGATAATCACTGGGACAGGCTGAGAGAGAATTTCTTTGTTCCTGAGAGAGGGAAATTATTCAAGGAAACTTCTGCGAGTGGGTCGTAAGAAGGGGATGCAATGTAAACCGGGAATATCTCGGACTATCGCAGCTGTCCCTGCGGATACATCCGTCTGGAACGCTACAGGCCGAATAGTGTGGAGATTATGTAGCTATCAACAGGGATACAGTAGGTTCACTAATGTCTCAATCATACTGGGTCTGTATAAGGCAGCTGTTTTTCATATTGCGTTTAGACTCCATGCGCTTTTTTCCATTCAGAGTGTCATTTGTTTGGACTATCTTTACTTCAAGATGTTCATTAGGAGGTTTGAAGGTCAAATGAAGCACAATCGTTGAGGAAGCTGTGAAAATAGTCAAAGAAAAACAACTGGAGAGGCCTGTGCAGAGGCGATCTTCAGGGAATGGATGGACAAATGCAGGACAATTGAGTGAGAGAGAGCGGGAGAGAGAGAGGGGACGATGACGTATTGAGACATTGAGCAGAATCAATCGTTCACGTGACCATCCCCCACCACCACAGGGCACCTTGATGCCTCCGGTGTTAACAAAACACTTGCATACACATATTCTCCTTTATAACACCAGATCTATTCACTACAATCTCGGTGTCCGAGGCTGAATTGCCTCGACATTCACTAACAAAGAAAAATGTATGCTATTTTTGGGTTGCTGTAAAAAAAAGGAGAAGAAAAAAGAAAGGCTCTCTCTTCCAACGGCCAGAACGGAACCGAGAAAAAACTCATAAATAATGATTAGAAAGGAAGAGAAGTTGGGCGAAGCAGTCTCACAGTTACAATGCAATAAGGGCAGTGCCTGACATAGCTGGATTTAACAGCAGAGAAATCACAAGGGTGTCAGGGAAAGAAAGACACAGCGCCATATCATACTGTAAAGAACAACGTTTTGTATTGATTTGTATACAGCAGTCGTTGCGTACTGCAGTGGTTTCGCTTCACGTTTTTCCTGAGGATATTACATTGTTTTTCTACACTGCCGCTCAAAAGTTTGGGATCAGTAAGATTTTTTGATTTTTTAAAAAAAAAGTCTCTTAAGCTCACCAAGGCTGTGTTTATTTGATCATCTGAAAAAAAAACAAAAAAACAGTAATATTGTGAAATATTGGTGCAATTTAAAATACTGGTTTTCTATTTTAATGTACTTTAAAATATTATTTATTCTTGTGATGCAAAGCTGATTTTTTAGCATCATTATTTCTAGTCGTCAGTGTCACACAATCCTTCAGAAATCATTCTAATATGCTGATTTATCATAAATGTTGAAATCATTTTTAGGAACCTGTGATTTTTTGACAAGTTCAAAAAAAAAAAAAAATAAAATATATATATATAAGAACTTTTTTTTTATCCACTTCAAATGTTGACTACTGTGTGTGTGTATATACAGGGGTTGGACAATGAAACTGAAACACCTGGTTTTAGATCACAATTAGTATGATATTGGGCCTCCTTTTGCAGCCAATACAACATCATTTCATCGTGGGAGTGACAAATACAAGTCCTGCAAAGCAGCCAGAGGGATTTTGAGCCATTTTCCTCTTGCAGAACAGTGGCCAGGTCACTATGTGATGCTGATGTGGGAAAACGTTTCCTGACTCGCTCCTCCAAAACACCCCAAAGTGGCTCAATAATATTCAGATCTGGTGACTATGCAGGCCATGGGAGATGTTCAACTTAATTTTCATGTTCATTAAACCAGTCTGTCACCAGTCTTGCTGTGTGTATTGGTGCATTATTATCCTGATACAGAGCACTACCTTCAAGGTACAATGTTTGAACCATTGGGTGCACATAATGAAACTTCACACTCTGCTCTAACTGGTGTAATGTACAATAAGTGAAGATTGGGCACCAGACAGCGCAAATATAGCCATGAAACCTCCAATACTATATTGGCGAGTGTTTCAGTTTCATTGTCCAACCCCTGTATATATATATATATATATATATATATATATATATATATATATATATTCAAAATGGAAATGTGTTTGAACGATATAGGTCTTTACTATCATTTTGTATCAGTTTAACACATCCTTGCTAATTTCTTAATTTTTTTATTTTAAATAAAACCTGGAAAAAGTATCACAGGTTATAAAAAAAAACCCAATGTTTTCAACACTGATAATAAATCAGCATATTAGAATGATTTTCGGAAGAATCACGTGACACTGAAGACTGGAGCAATGTTGCTTAAAATTCAGTTTTGCATCTCAGAAATAAATTTTATTTTAAAGAATATTAAAATAGAAAACCATTATTTTAGATTCCAATAATATTTCACAATATTTCAGTTTTTTGTCTGTGTTTTAGATCAAATAAATACAGCCTTGATGTGCATAAAAATCTTCTTTAAAAAAACATTAAAAATCTTACTGATCTCAAACTTTTGAACGGCAGTGTATTTTCCATAACACTTTTTTTTTTCTAGTTTGATGCTGTCATTCTAGTGATCCTGGTTGTATTTACACTACATGAAAATCTATTTGTTTCATATGAATTTCTGTCTGTTTGAATAAATAAGTAAAATGTTTTGTAGATGTCACCCATCTCACAATCGTACTTTTAATTTTTTTTTTTTCAACCTTACAACTAGATGTCACTGTGTTAAACGATGAATAAAGTTTTTGCGAATAATGTTTTTATTTAATTTTACTACAACACTACAGTATGTTACAAATCTTTATTTTTTATTTCCTTTCTTTTTTTCACAACACTATGATTTAGTGTGTCTTGTCAGGTAATCAGAAGTTTCTACCCACACTTGCAGTCTTCACACCTACTTGAACACTTGAATACGTCATGTAAGTAGACAAGTGGTCAAGAGAGAAAAGATTTCAAGTGTGGGTACTGAAGTGAGAATGAATCTGATTGGTTAACTGATTGACTCATTAAAAGAACTGATTCAATAATAGTCATTTGCCTTGTGACCCTTCACTTGAGAACCACTTTTACTTTAATAATAGCACACTCACAGCCATAAGCTGAATTATTGTGTCTCTCCATTATTGCATTTTTATTGCCAAAAGACAACAGGCACTTACTGGTGGCAGGCTTTATAAACAGCTGTTTTTCATCTAGACGTGAGATAAATGTGGATGATTTTAAGTTCTGCAGCAGCTGTCTGGCTCCTCTTTATAATCTCTTTAGGAAGTTATGATGAACCGCAGTGTCCCATATACTGACACAAATCAATGGGTGAATGAATGACTCCGCATAGCTTTTCATCTATCTTCATCTGATATCTTATTAGACAACAAAAAATATGAGTCAGCAAGTAAGAGGAATGTTATTTCACTGTCCACTGAAATGGGTCCAATCTAGATGTGATTGATGAAGTCCTTATCACACTGAATAAACGAAGCATAATGTACCTGGAGAAAACCATCCATTAGCATTAGCATGATCAGCTCGACCCGGACGCTGTCATCTTCGCTTCATAGGCTGTCATTTCCGGCGTTGTGCAAGATCACGCCAGTGTCTGTTTTGCTCCGCCAACTAAAATAGATCCAAAATAAACCGCTGTGCGTCTCTAAGGGACGTTAAGTGGCGTTTAGTACTTGAATGAATCGTTTTTGAAGGAGTAGGTTGTTTAAATAAGTCACACGTTGCCATCTACTGGCTAATGCTGATATATCATGATTCTCGCTACCTTATTTTCACTATTCGCGTCCACCGTCGAGTTGTAACCTTCCGGTGTATTTTACCGGTACAAAAACAGGTCATTGTGCTTTTTTATTGCAAACTGATATTTGTTATCATATTATTTTAATGTACTATAATCATAAACACAATAGATTGTCGAGCAAATAGCTTTATCGTTTACAAACAAGCCTATAAAGTAAAGTAAGTAAGCCTATAAAACTTCCGGTTGATTAGACGCTATCCACAAGTTTCCTACGCCCCATGAGGCCTTGCGTCAAAAGTGGGAGCGTCTTCCGGTTCAAAGTAAACAAGCGGGACGTGACACTCATTTATTCAACAGTTGACAGGAGTGATGGGCAAATGAAGCCTCATGAAGCACCTAGACTTTCCTCTGTTTCAGGAAAAGATTAAGCTTCTAAGGTGTGTCGAAAACAGCGCGATCTGGTGGTTAGTAAAAAATAAAGCAGCCAAAAGCCTGTGAAGCTCCGTCGGAAGAATCATTCATCACAATTTCCATAGATCGATCCATGTTATATGTACAAACAAAAGCCTAACCGTGTGTGTGTTTGTTTATTGAATTTCTGACTCTGATAAATTAATTTACCCATTAAACAGTGCCATTAAATGCCTGTACGAATATCAGTACGATGTAATAATATACACATATGGCATATATTTAATTTTCCTGAAATAATTTGTATTTTTCATATTACTTGTATGATTGGATATTTAAAAATGTAATTATTAAATACGTCACAATGAAAATGTACTCGCAAAGTAAGATTTTGGGGTCGAACATTAGGACACGCAAAGTCAATCATGCACATGACTGGACAGGAAGTGATGCTTCTACGAAAGGGATTTCTACGTTAACAAGCCTCGAATCGAGGCTTCATCTGGCATGCCCTTTAACACAAGCTCTGATGTCTCGGTTCAAATGTCATTTCACTAGTTGACAGTCATTCAAGATTTAGCGATCCAAACTTGCTAATGATGTGGGAACACAAATTCTAAAAGCATATGTTGTCCATAAGAAGGTAATGACATCTCTCATAAAGGTGTGCATCTTTACAAAGTAAACAGTGGTCTGAAAAAAAAAAAAACTTAGCCTCTTCGCTAATTAGCACACAAAATACCATTGGTATACTACGTCTGCCGCCTCACCGGAAGTTGTACCCACGTTCTTTTTTACCGTAGCGCCCCCCGGAAACTTGTGGATAGGGAATAATAAGAATAACAACAGTAAACTGTAAAACTGTTCGCACTACAAACCAGTGTGTTCATACTTAGGATAATACATTAAAATAATATGGTAGGACACACTAATTTGCAATATCAAGCAGCAAAATAATGTTTGTACAGCTAAAAATAGTTCGATGCTGATAAGACGCATACAATTACCATAAAAAAAAAATTCCCGCTCTTTTTGGTAAAATAAGGAGGATAGAAGACTGTTCCACGTTTTATCTTACAATACTTTTTTTTCTTGAAATTTTGAGTTTATATTCACAATTCGGACACCGTTTCTTGCAATTCAGAACTGCTAGATATAACCTCAGAATTGTGAGATATCAACTAATTCTGAAAAGTCTGAAAAGTGAGATATAAACACAATTGCAAGAAAAAAAAAAAACAGCCCATCCTTGACCCCACCCTGTATTCTGCTGTCTTTCATCTCAGTACATGAAGATATTTACCACAGAAATGAGCCACGTTTGATGTTCCTTTGTCTGATGATTTGTCTATCACGAATGTTGCATCCCAGTCCTAACCTGAGCTCAGAGTTACCTCAGCTATTCCTGTTCCTTACGTCAGCTCTGTCTCTTAAAGACAACGGGGTGACTTTCAGCTCTGAAGGAGAAAAGAGAAGAAAAGGAGGAGGCCTATAGCACCTCCTGCTCCATCGTCATAAATCTGTAATGTTGGACTATGCTAACCATCCCCCCACTGTCCCCCCTCTCCTCTTCTCCCTTCTCCTCTGTGGGGCTGTAAATCTAAGCTGGACGGTCACTCTGGGGCCGGCTGACTTAATAGTTTAATGGCCGTACAGCGTGGCAGGTGTCCAATATGGCTGCCGTTGACTGCATCTCCATTACGTGTCAGCGTTAAAGGTGAGTTCAGAATGCAAAAGAAGGAGATGGAGACAGACAGACAGACATTGCAGATGGTTCCAGTTCTAATAAAGTTAACCAGTCTCCTGATAACAGTTGCAGGACAGAATTTTTGGATGTTCTTTGCTGTGTTAAGAGACACTTTATGGCCCTACTTCATACTTCAGCATAACGCCAGTGATGGACCACGTTAATCTAAAGTGACAAATGACATTTCACAAGCAACTGGAAGAAATTTTCCTGTATTCCCTGCTGGTTTTTAGAATTCACATAGATATTCACTAAGCAGGCTAATGTAAAGCAGACTCTGTATATGCATTTTAAGTGGTCTGTATAGTTTAAAGGATTAGTTCACTTCCAGAACAAAAGCTTACAAATAATGTACTCACCCCCTTGTCATCCAAGGTGTTCATGTCTTTCTTTCTTCAGTCGTGAAGAAATAGTTTTTTGAGGAAAACACTTCAGGATTTCTTTCCATGTAATGCACTTCTATGGTGCCCCCAAATCTGAACTTCCAAAATGCAGTTTAAATGCAGCTTCAAAGGGCTCTAAACGATCCCAGCCGAGGAATCTTATCTAGTCAAACGATTGGTTATTTTCTCAAAAAAATTACAATTTATATACTTTTCAACCTGAAACGCTCGTCTAGCTTTGTGTGAACTGTTTTTTATGGTTATGACAGTTAGGGTACGTCTAAAAACTCCCTTCTCATTTTCTCCTCCAACTTTAAAACCGTCCTTTCTCAGAATGTATATTCTGAGAAAATTACAATGTTTGTCTGACCTTTTAGGCATTTAAACCTGTTGTAGGGGACTCAATATTAGGACACTTTGAAATACCATATGACCTGCTCTTTAATACAATTAAAATGCATTAAATCAATACATCATATTTCTTTTTTTTTATTTTCTCCCCTTAAAGGGGTCATCGGATGCTAAGTTCACTTTTTCATGTTGTTTGAACATTAATGTGTGTTGGCAGTGTATGTACAAATCTACCCTATAATGATAAGAATCCATGCAGTGGTTTTTAATTAATCTGTAAAAATAATATCCCCTTTTTCAAATCGAGCCGTTCTCAAAGGCCGCTCCCACAATAGTTGATTGACATGAGCTCTTACCTTAGACCAGCTGTCACAGTCCAGTAACTTTCCATGTTTTGATACCGGAGCAGGGATGTAGGTTAGACAAGAATATCTCCGATTGAGCGATTGAGGTGTTGTGTTGCTGGATGTAATAATGAACACAGTGGTCGTCATTTACTCCCGACTTCTGAGCCACTAGAGTAGATTATGTTTGTTTGTGAAGTGAATGCGCCTCCCGATCTACATATATCGCGCGAATGATTAATGATCCAGCTTCACTTACAGCAGAAGTGAGTATAAGTGTTTTTTTATGAATCTTTGCGATCGCCTTTCCTTATAACGTGGTAGTTAAGAAGTTTAGCGGCTAAATGCGGCTAATGTAAACAAGATCGTCTTTCCACAGAGAGAAGAGAGGGGCGGGGCGAGCGGAGCTCATTTGCATTTAAAGGAACAACTCCTTAGAATGAGATGATTTTGGCAGAGCTGATTTCGGCAAGGTAAAAAGGGTGTTGTTTTACAAAACCATTGAGAATTTTTAATCAAAGTATATTAGAGACTTTTCATTAAGACCCTAAAGAATCATATCAGCTTGTGGAAAATGGGCATCCGATGACCCCTTTAAATGACTATTGTTTCTGTTTGTTTTCCAGATTGTTCAAAAGAAAATAATTAAAAACAAACAGCTGTGTCATAATTATAGCACAATACTGAAGGAAATATCTTACCTGGGATATTTAAAAAGGTTAAGAACCATCATAAATGTGGTTTATATGACTCGGTACCAAGGATTCTGAAGCTGCTTGTTAGCTTAGTGTGAGAAAACCGACTGAAAATTGAAACTTAACAATCCATAAAGAAATAACTGAGACCAATTTTGTGAACCAAATCAATGTTTTACTTGTAAATTCTAACTCCAAAAGCAAATTTGTTCAGGAATTTGACATCACCGTCATAAATAATGAACTGCCATGACGATTGTGAGTAAATGTCATCATAATTTTTATTTTTGCGTGAACTGTCGGTTGAAGATTTTAATTTACATTGTAGTTAACCAAAAATGTTTCATGCTTGGTGGAAAGTAAAGAGGAGCTCAATGTCTACATATTATAAAGCTCCCGAAGGTTTCGTTCTCCGAAAAATATTTATGCAACATTCCACATTGTGTCTAGAGTCTCGCAAAACCGAGACCTTTGCTGGAACGAAAGAGCGTTTGCTCATCCAGAACAAATACGAAATCTCTCACGTGAAAATTATAGACCCCGGCACCTCAAATCCCTCAGATGGCTTCTTAATGTGGAGAAATATCAGATCCACCGCAGGTCAGACACAAACAAGAGATCAGGAGACAAAACTTGAAAGGATATACAAGCTCTGTCAAGAAGCGGTAGATGAGTGCATATATCAAAGCATGGCTGTCTCTGGTTTGTATTAGGTGATGAGAAGGCTGTTGTATTATTGTGAGCTCGGTAATAGATTTGGACTGAGACGCGTACCTTTATTAGTCTAACTGGATTAATCTTGGATGAGTCCAACCTTATACTTTATTGTGGGACTGACACATTTTTATATAGCGATGGTGGATGCATTCCAGAAAGGTGACTCACCGTTGCAATAAACAATGCTCTCATTGAGTGTTTGGGGGTCCACTGGCTGACATTTCCCCGAACGGCGGGGCCAGAATAGTATAGATTGCTCCCTGGTGGCCGCCACCTCATTAAAAGCCTGCTGTTTAATGGCCTTGCCCATCCAGTTGCCCAGCAGATAACTGGTTTGTTTACCTACAACACAAGTCATAAGTTGACATGCAGACAGAAGTCTGTGCCGAAAGCCTCTTACTAGCACTCCTGCTGCCCCATTCGCTGTCTCTCGCGCCTTCCCAGAGAGCATTTTGCGGTCTGAGATTTTCCATCATCGACTGGGGAAAGTTGTCCAGCAGCCTTGATGACTATAGAGCAGCGTTTTAAGCATTCATCAGGTTTTACAACCTATATTTGACTCTGTCTAATAAGATTGTGTGTGGATTTTAGAAGTAGCAGCGCAGTCTCGTCTTTATATTAGGCCTATTTTAGGCCTATAACTCCAGTTAGTTATTTTAGATGGACAGTGACGTCATTTGATAATGTACTGCAATAAAACAAGTCTCATATGTACTGGTTACATCACTTTATTTGATTATCGGTATGATGTAATGCAAAGATTGCTTTGGTTATGAGATTCAAAATTCACGCTTCACTACATCGACTGAATAAAGTGAACATGTTCTTATTGAGCTTAAACATTCAAAAAAAAAACTCTATTCACAGTTTATTGAAAAGTACACTGATTATGAGCTTAGATATTTACATGGTACATAATACAGTACTGTATCTACACACATACTGTAAGTACATACAGTGCCTTGTGAAAGTATTCATAACCCTTCTTTTTTTTTCCAGTTTTATGTTGCAGCCTTATGTTAAACTGCTTTAAATTACTTTTTTCCCACATCAATCTACACTCCATACACCACAATGACAAAGCACAAAACAGGTTAGTAACAACTTTGCAAATTTATTAGGAATAAAAAACTGAAACCATTCCATTGCATAAGTATTCATACCCTTATCTGGGACATTTGAAATTTAGCTCAGGAGCATTCATATTGCTTGTAGACATCACTACACTTTCAGTGGAGTTAAACTGTGGCAAATTCATTTGAATGAGTATGATTTGGAAAGGCACACACCTCTCAGAAAAGGTCTATAGCTGAAAATGCATATCGGAGCAAAAACCAAGGCCTGAGGTCAAAGTAACTACCTGTAGAGCTCAGAAACAGGCTTGCGTCAAGGCACAGATCTGGGGAAGATCTTGATTCTGCTGCATTGAAGGTTCACAGAAGCATGTAGCCTCCATTATCCATAATGGAAGAAGCTTGGAACAACCAGGACTCTTCCTAGAGCTGGTCTCCTGGCCAAACTGAGCAACTGATGGAGAAGGGGCTTGGTTATACTGCTGACCAAGAAGCTGATGGTCACTCTAGTTGAGCTCCATGATCATATGTGCAGATGGAAGAAACTTACAGAAGGACAAACATCACTGCAACTCTCCACCAATCTGGTCTTTATGGTGGTGTGCCAAGACTCAAACTCAGTTCTCAATGAAGACACATGAAAACCCATTGGAATTTGCAAAAAAAAAAAAAAAAAACACCTGAAGGACCCTCAGATTGTGAGGAACAAGATTCTCTGGTCTGATGAACCTCAAGTCCAAGCATCTTGTATGAAGGAAACCAGGCACTGCTCATCCCCTCCACAGTACTATCTCAATGCCCCTCATGCTGTGGGGCTGTTTTTCAGTGGCAGGGACTGAGGGACTCATCAGAGTAGAAGGAAAGCTCAATCCACCAAAATATTGAGATAGCTTTAATAAAAACCCAGTGCAGAGCATTTAGAACCTTAGACTGGGCAGAAGGTTCACCTTCCAACAGGACAATGACCCTAAGGACACAGCAAGTGTGGCTTATAGACAACTCTGTGAATGTCCTTGAGTGGCCCAGCCAGAGCCTTGGCTTGAACACAAGCAAATATTTCTGAAGAAACCTGAAAATGTCTGCAAACCCCCATCCAGGTGAAAAGGTGAGGTGAAGAATGGCAGATAACTGCCAAAGGCAGATGTGCAAAGCTTGTCGCATCATACCCAAAAAAGACTTGAGGCTGTAAAGGTGCTTCAACTAAGTACTGAGATAAGGGTATGAATACTTATACAATGTACTTATTTCAGTGTTTTATTTTTAATACATTTGCAAAGTTGTCACAAATCTGTTTTTTTTCGGTTTGTCATTAAGCTGTATAGAATGTAAATTGATGTGGGAAAAAAAGTAATTTAAAGCAGTTTAACATAAGGCTGCAACATAAAATGTGAAAAGAATGAAGGGGTATGAATACTTTCGCAAGGCACTGTAAGCATGCATCTTATCATTCAAATTCACATCTATACTCTTAAAAATAAAGGTTCCAATAGAGGGCTTTCACAGTGATGTCATAGAAGAACCATTTTGGACCTTTCAGTAAACAGTTCATAAAAGAACAATTTTTATTAGAGTGAAGAACATTTGAATAATCTAAAAACCTTTTTTACGCTATAAAACACATTGTTTCCAATGGAACAGTTCCATGGATGTGAAAAGTTCTTCAACCATAGATGCCAATGAAGGACCTTTATTTTTAAGTGTTATGTACATCACAGTGTAAACAAGAAAACTTATGGCAAATGACATCTAGTAGTCATAAGCCAATTGCCACCTAAAAGGACAACTGATCTACAATGAATAAAAATAACACTTTATCAAGGACAAAAGTCCTTGTGTAATGGAACATATGATTAAAACAATCAAACAAAGAGCAATGATCCCTAGAGAAAAATAACATTTTGTACAGTCTTGGAGATTTCAGTTGTAGTCGTCCTCAGTTTGACCACTAGATTTGAAATATGAGTGAACAAAGAGACTCATATAGACAGCCTAGGTCATTTATTTTATATTGGACTACACTGTGCATGTTAAACAAGCCAGACCTATTACATACACGCTGCCAGGGTTTTCACTGTGCATTATATTGAACTTGTATATACACCAGTAATAGTTCAGTGTTGTAATTACCATATAGCGGTGATTTTGTTTCTCGTAAACAGTTTTCACTTTGGGGCTGGCAGTGCGCTGCAGTTGATACGAGGATGCCGTCACACGTAGTGTTCTCTATGGTTGATGTAAACACGGTCTGCCCCGTTCTGATGACATATCCACTCCTGATAGGAGAGTGAATGGTGAGTGGGGCTCTGGAGGTCTCTGCGAGCCATTCTGCCTGCCGCCCGTTCAGCCAGTTCATAGCGCCTCTCCATCCGACGAGCCTTTAAAATAACACAACAGATATTATATGTATTAGTATGCAAGTACATACTCATAGAAAAGGGCTAAATATTATTAACAGCTCCCCTGGGTGCTAATGCTGTTAGACAATGAAATTTATTGTTTAATGAATGCTGTGGCACGGTGACAAACAAGATAGAGCATGTTACTTTTGGTATTAAACAGGTGAAGAGTCAATTGGCAGTTGTAATTTTCCTCTGCTGAAATACTGAAAACACTTAAACCAGGCTAAAATGGCCTTCTAGTCACCTCAAAACCAGTGAGCTTGGAAGGACAGCAGACTGACTTTGATTATTTTAAGAAGGTTTTGGCCACTTCTCACAACACCAGCTTGTTTTGGACCAACCTGACCAACGTTTTTGTCTTTGTGGGAGACCATCCAGACCAGTTTAAACCAGCAAACCACCTTGAGGCTGGTGTATTTTTCAGCAGGGTTGTGTGTTGGATGGGTGAAAAAGCCAAAAAAGACAAAAAGAGAAAAAATATGCTGGAAAAAGTGAGCATATAATCACTCCTTAAATAATAAGGAACATACCAGTGGTCATCTTTCAAATGCAGCCCCATTCTAAAGTACCACAGGAGGAGAGTAAATCAGACTGTAGAGACGGGACCCCCACAGAGTAAACAGAGCAGTGTTAAGTTTACCTGAGAGAATGAGGCCACCTGAGGGGCCTGAGAGGCCAGTGGGATGGCAGGAGGTCTTTCTGTATATGGAGGAGGAGGCTTGTGAGTTGGAGGGAGGTCAATCCTGTAGAGGGACAAAAACCAACAACTATCAGAGGACGTATATCACTGACTGTAGATGCTGCATGACTCACATGCTTACAGTGACCCTAAAGTATCTGGACACATTTAAGCCACACATCAATGTGCAGTTGAGGTCAAAAGTTTACATACACCTTACAGAATCTAGAAAATGTTAATAAAATCAGAGGGATCATACAAAATGCATGTTATGTTTTATTTAGTACTGACCTGAATAAGAAATTTTACATAAAAGACAGTTTACATATAGTCTACAAGAGAAAATAATAGTTGAATTTATAAAAATGACCCTGTTCAAAAGTTTACATACACTTGATTCTTAATACTGTGTTGTTACCTGAATGATCCACAGCTGTGTTTTTTTGTTTAGTGATAGTTGTTCAGTCTCTTGTTTGTCATGAACAGTTAGACTGCCCACTTTACTTCAGAAAAATCCTTTTTTTTTTTTTTAGCATTTTTGCGTTGTTGAACCCTTTCCAACAATGACTGTATGATTTCAAGATCCATCTTTTCACACTGAGGAGAACTGAGGGACCCGTATACAATTATTAGAGAAGGATCAAACACTCACTGATGATCCAGAAAAAAAAAACAAAAAAAACACCAATGCATTATGAACTGGGGGTGAAAACTTTTGAATGGAATGAAGATGTGCACATTTTTCTTATTTTGTCTAAATATAAAATTTTTTTCATTTAGTACTGCCCTTCAGAAGCTACAGAAGGTACTCTTTTTTTTGGCCGTATCGCCCACCGCTAACTCTAGTGAATATTATCCAGCTATTTAAATGTAAAGCAGGAAGCTCATTGGTTGCAGATATGCAACATTAACCAATCAGCTTTTGCCAAGTAGTTTAATTGCCCGCACCATCAAGAGTTTCATGACAGAACTTGGCATGAATGTCACTGCATTACATAAAATATTAAAACCAAGTGGCTTCTATTTTATAGAAATCTAATGTTTAGACACTATTTTCAGGCTAAACATTTCACAAAAAGAAGTTTGTTAGATCATACTACTTTTTAGAGTGACTGTTTCGTCTTGATGTCAGTAAATGGAGGAAATGCTGGTCAGGACCAGACTAAAGTTTGAAATGTGTTTAGTCTGAGGAACAATAACAACCACACCTTGTTTTTCTTCTGGGAGCAGAATGAAAGTTTTTGTCTGTTTTACATCCAGCCGAACTTTTCAAGCCGGACACAAAATAATCACACTTTTAATTTAATGTTAAATGAATGTGAGAACCCGTGTCCCAGCTCCCACACTTCCCATGCAAGGTGTTGCTTTTGAATCAATCACCAGACACTCAAAATGGCCTCCAAGTCTCCAAGCCCCTACAGTCACACTGAAACATACTTTCTCATGCTCTCTAGACCTCTAAACCAAACACCAGCAGGCCACAATGGACCCCATCTAAAGTAACTTTGTGTGGGTACACATGTGGGCGGAGGTGTATATTAGTGATATACATAAATACAACTGGAGCCCATTTTAAAACTCCAAACAATACTGAGAGAAATGAAAACAAGTGACTTTGTATTTTGGTTTGACTTGTGAATCACTGCAGTGATTCTTCAAGAATGTGTGCAATCAAAAAATCACATCAACTACATTTCTTTTGACCAGTTCCTCATGTGTTAATGTCCTAAACTTCCATAGGATATTTACTTTGAAACTGCAATTTGGACCTTTAACCCACTGATCCTCATTGAAGACCACTAAATGGAGAAAAATGGAATGTTTTCCTCAAAAACCTTCTTTTCGACTGGAGAAAGAAAGAAAGACATGAACATAGGGATGAGTAAATTATCAGGAAATTTTTATTCTGGAAGTGAACTAATCCCTAAAATCCCTTATTTCACATCTTGGTTCATACTTTTTCCTCATCCATTATCTCTCTCGGTCCTATCTTCCTCAGTTTACTCACTTATTGAGATCACCCTTCAATTTCTGATTTGGTATTGATGAGTTTTGACATGATGCAATTGAGAGATGGACTAATGTCTATTGAGCTTCTGCTTTGTAGCCCCTGGCATTGGGAGGTCCTGAGGGTCACCCTGCCCTGACCTTGAATTCCCAGAATACCTAATATATGAAAAGATACCTTTCCTCACTTCCTGGATTTAGATACTGCCATATATGTCCTAAAGGTCATCCACAAAAGGTCATATAGATAGTCCAGAGCCATTAGTGAACAAATAAGGAATCTTAAAAGGGGTCTTGGTATGCTAAGTTCACTTTTACATGTTGTTTGAACATTAATGTGTGTTGGCAGTGTATGTACACATCTACCTTATAATGATAAAAATCCATGCAGTGGTTTTTAATTAATCTGTAAAAATATTATTCCCTTCTTCAAATCGAGCCATTTTCAAATGCCTGTCGTTGTGGCGTCAAAACGTCAGAGGCCGCTTCCATGATAGTTGATTAACATCAGCGTTTTACCTCAGATCAGTTGTAACAGTCCGCCCTCTTGGTTTCAATGCCGGAGCAGGGATGTAAGTTAGACAAGAATATCTCCGATTGAGCGATTGAGGTGTTGTGTTGCTGGATGTAATAATGAACATAGTGGTCGTCATTTACTCCCGACATCTGAGCCGCTGAAGATGCAGTAGATTACGTTTGTTTGTGAAGGGACTGCGCCTCCCGATCTACATATATCCGTCTATGTTCGCGCGAATCATTCATGATCCAACTTCACTTACAGCAGAAGTGAATATAAGGGTTTTTTTATGAATCTTTGCGATCGCCTTTCCTAATAAAGTGCTAGTTTAGCGGCTAAACGCGGCTAAAGTAAACAGGCTTGTCACTCTACAGAGAAAAGAGAGGGGCAGGGCGAGCAGAGCTCATTTGCATTTAAAGCAACCTCAGCCAGAATTAAATGATTTTTGCATAGCTGATTTTAGCAAGGTAAAAAGGGTGTTGTTTTACACAACCATTGAGAATTTTTAACCAAAGTATATTATAGACTTTTCATCAACTTGTGGAAAATGGGCATCCGATGTCCCCTTTAAACCTTCACTGCAAGTTGACAACCAGTGAGAACAAGCTCCTAAAATACAAAGTTCGTTCACACCTCTTTGTTAAAAACCCTTTAGGGAAAACATGTGAACTGTGACCTCTCTTCATACATTTTGCCAAAGTGCATCCATAAGCTTCTCATTCCTCAAGGGATCAGCTTTGTCTTTTTTTCCACTTCCTGTGAACATTAATCTCTAACCATTAGTAGTACATTGTTTTGTATAATTGATTTTCAATGGACTATCAGTCTGTCTAATGTGTCCCCTGCCCTCCCTACATGAAGTCTAAACCGGACGGAGATGGAAAAGTGTACAACAGTGTTTTATGACTCATTAAGTCTATATGGACTCACATTAGCATTTCCCATGAAAAGTTATAGCCGAAATAGAGGATTAAAAGCAGTCGATGCGATTCACGGACTGGCGAGAGGATATGGTGAATGTATTTGTGTAGCATGAGCAGGAAGAGACGCAGACAGGCCTGGATACTCTCACTGGATCCACCTGGATGTCCAAAGAGACCAAAAGAGGCCACAATTTTGGACTTTGCATCAGAGAGGGAATGAGATTGTGTTGTTTTTGTGTATTTTTCTTTCTTTTCATCTCTCTCACGTATTTAAAACACAGTTGAAGGTCAGATTAATTTGTTTTCCTCCTGGAACATTTTTAAATGGTCTTGCTTTTAAGCCAAGTCCTTGACATATAAACTACCTGAATACTTTAAATGCTGCCGCATCATCTAGTGAAGGATAAATTCAAGGTCACTTTAGATGAATAGGAGCTATCAAAACAAAATCAAAACACAAAACCATCATGACTCGGAAATAAATGTAGAAAGCTCACATTAATCCGATCAAAATGGCAAAACCTTTAAAAAATTGCCTCTTGAAGCATTTGAAGGAAGCGCATTTTCTCATCCTTTACTATAACGGGTACAATCAGATCTAAATGTCAAGAGTTATGTGGACATTTTTTGCTTTCGTTCCTGTGAAAGCGCCATGTGTCAGCGTCCCAATGCTGCTTATCTCTCGCAGAGTCCCTGCTGTCTCCAGCGCAGAGGCAGAATCATCCATCAGACCAAACCCAGCTGTCCCACCACACTGATCTGCATGCAGCCTGCAGCCAAAGCAAAGTGGAGCCAAGACACACGGTGGCTGAACAGGGATCAGCCGAAATAGATAAGAGCGTCTCTTTCACCTCTTCTGAGAGTGATTCCTCTGAAGTTTCAGAAAGGGCTTACTTCAAGATAGATGATGTTGATAAAGATAGCACAGCCGAAAACAAGTAATAAATTAAAAAGGAGAAGTTAACAATTCAGCAAATTTGAAAACCTTAGGGGGCGTTCACACAGGATGAGTTCTTTTGTAATTGTTTTTATTTAAATAGCCAATTAATTTACGCAAATGCCATGAATCTTAATTTCTACTTGCTAGTTGGATGTGGATAGTGTTATATTTCAGTAATATTAGTATTTACAGAAAAGAGAGAAAATGTCCATTTTAAATCTGTACAGTACTGTTTGCAGTCTGTAAAAAAGTTATTTATGCTCACAAATCTGCATTTATTTTATTAAAAAAATACTGTAAAACGATAATATTGTGAAATATTATTCTAATTTACTGCATTCTATTTTAATATATTTAAAAAGGCAATTTATTCCTGTGGGTGCAAATGTGAATTTTCAGCAGCCATTACTCCAGTTTTCAGTGTCACAAAAATTTTTTTTTAAAACAGAATTCTTACATATATGCTGAATAAAAGGATTCTTATACAGGAATCCTACATATATGCTGAATTAAAAAGTATTAGGCAGTGGCTATTTGTAATAGATGCTATTTACACTAAGTGAAAACAGCAGATTTTCTTAGCAATATATGCTATTTACACTAAGTGAAAAAAGCAGTATTTTCTTAGCAATAATATTAGTATTTATACTACTTGGTGCAAGTAGCTGATATTTGCACCTTAGTATTGAAGTACATTATAGATCAGTATGCAATAATAACATACTGAGTGTAAATTATCATTATTATTAAAATTATTAAATGGATGCCGTCTGATCAGGACAATAAAGCCCTCACTATGTTTACCTCTAACCCTAACCGATAAACACCCGTGAGGCACTTTATTTTACACTTTTTGATTACTTCCTTCATTTTATTGAAAATAAATGGCTTTCTGATCTGATATGTGATGTGACAAGGAAGAAGAACGAGTTCGACAAAAGGCAGTTTCAAACTCGGGTCGATCGTGTCAAAAAGTCACTGTTATGCATTTTACCACCTCCGCTACTGGAACCCTTGTTCAACAGGCGTCTTTTGTAATGTTGACAAGCCCAACCCAACGCTATCTCACAACCAAATTGTATGTATTTTACGAGGTGGCTAATTCGTATTAATTCATACCTCACTCATACAATTTTGTACTGTTTGTCTAGACAAATGCCTTTCGGATCTGATATGTGATGTGAAAAGGGAGAAGAACGAACGTTTGGCAAAATGTGGATTCGAACTCGGTTTGATTGCATCAAAACGTCACTATTACGCGTTTTACCAACTACTAAAACAATTGTTCAACAGATAAATTCGTACCTCACTCGTACGATTTTGCACAATTTGTCTCAACAAATGCCATTCCGCTCTGATATGTGATGTGAAAAAGGAGAAGAACGAGTTTGGCAAAAAGCGGATTCAAACTCAGGTCAATCATGTCAAAATGTCACTTACGCGTTTTACCACCTCCTCTACTGTAACCCTTGTTCAACAGGCATCTTTTGTAATGTTGACAAGCCCAACCCAACGCTATCTCACAACCAATTCGTACGTATTTTACGAGGTGGCTAATTCAAGCGAATTCGTACCTCACTCGTACGATTTGTCTAGACAAATGCCTTTCCGATCTGATATATGATGTGAAAAGGGGGAAGAACGAGTTTGGTAAAAGGCGGATTCGAACTCGGGTCGATCGCGTCAAAAAGTCACTTTTACGCGTTTTACCACCTCCGCTATTGGAACCCTTGTTAAACAGGTGTCTTCTGTAATGTTCACAAACCCCACCCCAACGTTATCTCACAACCAATTCGTATGTATTTTACGAATTGGCTAAATTAAAAGGAATTCGTACCTCACTCGTACAATTTCGCTACTGGAACCTTTGTTCAACAGGTGTCTTTTGTAATGTTGACACGTCCAACCCAACGCTATCTCACAACCAATTTGTACGTACTTTACGAGGTGGCTAATTCATATGAATTTGTACCTCACTTGTACAATTTTGTACTATTTGTCTAGACAAACGCCTTTCGGATCTAATATGTGATGTGAAAAGGGAAAAGAACAAGTTTGGCCAAAGGATGGATTTGAACACGGGTCGATCACGTAAAAAAAAAAAAAATCACCGTTGCACATTTTACCAACTCTGCTACTGGTACCCTTGTTCAACAGGTGTCTTTTGTAATGTTTTCAAGCCCAGCCCAACCCAACCCAACGCTATCTCACAACCAATTTGTATGTATTTTACGAGGTAGCTTACAAATTCGTACCTCACTCATACGATTTTGTATGATTTGTCTAGACCCTAGTGACGGGTAGGTTTAGGGGCGGGGTTAGGGGTAGGTCATTCATATGAATTCATACATAAAATCCATACTATTTAGCAAAATTCTTTCAGTTTTGTACGAGTGAGGTTGTATGAATTAGCCACCTTGCAAAATATGCACGAATTGCCATGAGATTGGGTTGCCCAACAACACGTTCATGGGGGGAGTTACTGTAAATAGCCTCTGCCAACAAGGTGATTAATTTCCTGTTGAACAGAGATGTACATCTGATAAAAATTAATTTTGTGCATGTTTAAGAGCACACTATAGCTAACAGACAGCTAAAAGCCATAAACTCCCTAAATGCATCCCGTGTGAACGTCCCCTTAGCTGTCATGTTTGGATAACAAGCTCAGGTCATATTACAACAGAGACTACAATGGAAGGTTTGAGAAAATTCTGAGACAAATGCTAAGGTCCACAAATCATATGGAGTCCAGACATTTGAGCGCTGAGAACTGTCCGCCTGCTGCAGTTCCCTGATACAATTTTCCCTGTGAACAGCTGTATCACGCGAGACTCCACTGTGACCTCATCCTCATGAGAGCCGCATCCATCACTAAGGCTAGAAAACACGATTTTTTGCTATGTTTGCTTAACTATTTATATTCTTGTATTTACACTAGTTCTTTATTTTATAGAAAGCAAGAAGGACGTCCCATATTCAGTACTATTTCTGCTGACACAAACATTAACAACCTGTGGTAAACTAACAATAGTGGGTCCCTGACAGAATAAAAACATCTACAACAAATCTATGTGGTATTGGGCACAATACATTTGTAAACCTAGGTTAACCTAGCGTAATTTGCATATTTCTATGGTCAATAACAACTGGACGAACAAATCTCTGTTTGTATTATTTCACTGCTTGCCCATCTGAGACAATCTTGACAATAAAGATTCTTCTAGCTGTTTTAAGCCACTTCAAACCTACAAAAGCAAAACAACAGCCATCACCGCTCGATTGTTTGACCATTTGTTTGACAGTTGTTGCACATTCAACAGTCATTTTTCTACCTAACACTGAAACTAAACAGCGTGCGAAAGTTTCTACAAGTTCGCTGATTTTCAACCAGCTTTGTGTTGGTAGTACAAGTAAATGAAAAATTTGTAAGGTTTTTCCATATTTCTCCCTCAGCAAAAGCCTGCTGGATGACATAAAAAGCATCATCTGGCAAATTTCTGACAGCTCAAGGACTACTGATTGTACTTACTAACACAGAACTCACTTTCAAACCAAGGTGCTTTTCAAGGTAAGTTTCGCCTTCAAATAAAAATCCCACTATTAAAATGACTAACCCTAACCCATGAAAATTCACCATTTAGTATTTTATTGTCTGTTGTAAACAACTCTAGCAATGAATTATTTTATGTTATACTTTTGGCACAGTAAAAGAGATGCTAGCCCAGGGTTAAAAAGTAGTGCTAACAATACAACTGCGAAACGCCATTTTACCGGGGATTAATTAGTGCCCTTAAACCAAGACTAACAAGATGATAACCCAGGGTTAAGTGTAGCGTGAAAAACCCTGTGGAGCAGAAACTCTGAGGAGCATATTGGAGCTGCTTTTTGAAGGCTGTGGGAAAAGGGAGACCTCCAGGCTGGCTGAAATGAGACGTCTGTGGGCTCACGTCTCGAGACACTCTCAGTGACAGAACAATAAAGCGTCTCTTTTTGCAAGAACCAAACAAAAACAACTGAAAAGTCAACATGCTCTGTCAAAAAAGGAACCAGATGAAGCTCCTTTGCCCACACAAGTTCTGCAATGATGTATCGTGTGGTAGTCTCTGTATACTGCAAACGCAAATACACAACTGTAGTCTAATTGTGACTAGTCTCTCTCTGTGATGACATACAGTTGCCTTTCCAGGAAACAAAAGGAAAGCATCTGATGTTGCTCCCACTAGAATAGAATAGAACATTTACAGTCTTGACTGCTCAGTAATAATTGACTAGACAAAATGTATTATGGCTAAGGCGGCTAATCAAAGGTTAAGCCGTGAGGAGGTGCTGTAGCGTGAAATGCCTCGTTCTGACAGGCCAACAGGTGAGCTGGACAGAGCTGAAGCGGAGTGTAATGTACTTAATGATATCCTGACTGGACAAATAAGAGTTTTTTCACTTCAATAAAACACATATTTGACTCTCAGTAAATCAGTTTAGCATTTAGACCAAAACTGTAACGCATGACTACATCACTGAGCACATAAAGCTACTAAGAAATTGGTTTGCAAGGTCAATGACCGAAGGGTTGCAATAGTTAAGTTTTATGCTGTCATTCCAGTCTAAAAGGACGGTCAGGAAGTTGCTGAGAAAGCATGGTAATGATTAAATAATTCACCAGGTAAGTGCCCACGTACTGCCCTAAATGTCCTACACGCTGAAAGTCTATGTGTGGAAAAGCAGGTGAATGTGAAAATCCCAGAGTTTTCTGACCCTGCATAGACAGCAATGCAACCGACACATTCAAGGCCCAGAAAGGTAGTAAGGACATTGTTAAAACAGTCTTTGTGACATTATTGGTTCAACCGTAATTTTATGAAGCTACTCTCATAAACTCGTAGTGGAGACAGAAGACAATAAATTGAATACATTTTCTTTGCACACAGAAAGTATTCTTGTAGCTTCATAATATTATGATTGAATGACTGATGTCACATGGACTATTTTAACAATGTCCTTACTACCTTTCTGGGCCTTGAACGTGTCAGTTGTGTTGCTGTCTATGCAGGGTCAGAAAGCTCTTGGATTTCATAAAAAAATTCTTAATTTGTGTTCAGAAGACGAACGGAGGTCTTAAGGGTTTGGAACGACATGAACTATCCCTTTAAGAATGTTACACTAAGTGAAGATGTCGGTGAGGATATTGCATATACTCACACTTTATCTGTGTACGTGGGTGGGGGAGCTTTGCGTGCTGTGATGAGGACGATGGTGAACACGGTGATGAGGAAGAGCGCCAGCACAGCTCCCATCACGGCCCCAGCAATAGCCATGGAGGATGTCATCTGCTTCTGAGACATGTCTGAAAGGCACCGCAACACAGTGAGCAAAAACAAAAGCTAATTAATAAATAAACAGCCAGCGAAACTGGATGTACATCAAGTTCCACTAAAATTATCTTCAGCGTGTTACAAGACAAGACAAAACCACTGCTGATCTTGGCACAGAACAGATAAATGCCACAAATGATAACAAAAAGCACAGAATAGCAAAGCAAAGCCTGTTAAAGCAACTCGCAACTGTATGTAACACGCTAAAGCTCAGCATGTGTGGATGTAGATCGCAAAAGACAAACAACAAAACAGCAAGAGGCTACAAGACAGCTCAGTTAAATAAACATCTGAGTAAAGATTTGACAACCCCAACAGTGAAGACAGAGTCGGCAAAAACTGAAAGCTCATGCAGCCAGAACAATTGAGAAACAGAGATAGATAGATAGATACATTTGCCTTTATTTACACATAAGTAATTAAAATTTACTTGTTATAAATTTAGAAGAAAATTTGCGGAAGGTAATAGCTTGATTTGAGAGAAAATATGGTAAATACAGCTTTTTCTCTTCTTATTAAGATTATTATTATTAAGGGTTCAAGCATGCAGCGCGGAAACCCTATTGCAATTGTTTGAATTGCCAAGGATCAGCAATCTCCACATGAAACTGATCGACCAGACCAAACCATAAGTCGTAGAGACTTGAAACTTTAAGGGATGGTAGTACTCACACTGTCTGCAACGTCACCAAGGCTTGCCCCAAACGGCCTGAGGGGGCGCTACAGCGATCAAAAGTACGAAATCACTTATAACTCCTAAACCTCTGTTCGCAGGTTCAAGTGTCTTATGTCATTGGAATCCTTGGCTCACGCCACACAAAATGCCTCAGAGTCGTTTGTGAGCCTGGCGAAATTTTTGGGTATTTTTGATATTTTGAAAAACCTACTTTTGAGTTTTTTGCCTGAACGGAACCAAACCAGTGCAGGAAGATTCTCTGGACAGTGAATAAACATAAAACATAAAAAAAAAAAAACATAACTCATTTGTCCTATTGACATGAAAATCAGTACGCACTGTCTTGGCCCAAATCATAAGGACATTTGTGTATCTCAAAAAACATGGCCGCCATAGGCAGATGAACTTTGAGCACCTATTAGACAAGGTTAACAGAGGTCACTTGGAATGAAACTTGGTGGGCCTGTTGACCCTAACCCTAAAAGTCTGTGAGAAATTTGAAAGAAATCGGCCACTGGGGGATGACGTTGCATTTTTCAAGGTATTAAAACAATTACATATTGTGCAGTTTTTCCACACATATGCACAATATTTGTATCATACTATAGGTCTTCTCATTCCGAACAACTTTGCCTCTGGAACCACTGGTGTCAATCAAACACACACAAAAAAAATAGTCTTGCGAACTAGTCTTAGATTCTGGAAAAAAAAAAACACTGTAGTGCAACTCTTTGGACTCTCTAGGTCAATGATTATCAAAGTGTTGAAATTGACCCTTTGGGAAGCTAAACAGGGTCATTTAGGAAAGGGGGCTGTCCAAATATACCCAAAAGCCCATAAAGCCTAACAAAAACTCAAAACTTCATAAAACCTGGTGAGCACATGCGACAGGTTTGATAACAAGAACACAAAATTTTCAGAGATCAGGCAACAGCTGGCACTATAATGGTGAAAAAACATCATATTTCTATGGCAATTGATTTAGGTGGTTATAGCCTTGCTAAAAAAAGTCTTTTTTCATATTTGCTTAAATGCCTTAAAGCGCTTGAACCCCAGTAATTGTTGTTTGCAGCTATATTTATTATTATTAGATTTATGCTTCATACAAGAAAACTATTTTTTGTTTGCTTATCCAGAGGTCCATTTATACATTTAGCAGACGCTTTTATCGAATATAACTTAAAAAAGGAAAAAAAGCAATATGTTTTAGGAATTTTGAGTCATTAAATTATTTAACAATCCTTTTAATTAAATTTTTTTTTTTTTTTGAAAGTTCTGGGAAAGCTAAAAACATTTTTCCTCATTTATGCAAATTTTGTGAATAATATATTTATTTTTTTCTTTGCCAAATTTCTCCTAAAGTACTAAAATTGTTCAACTAGGTAATTTACAGTGGACACAAAAGTGTCATTTTAAAACTTTAATGACTAAAGGTGCAACAAGAAGAAGAATTTCTCATTAATCTAAAGTAGACAATTCTTTGTCTTTCTAATTTTCAGATAAAATAACAGAAAATGGTTATTAATAAATTGCTATTAAGATATTGTTTTGGCAAACTTACATCTTTTCAGCTCCTTTCTTATTTTTTTACACCCACTTTTCAAAATCAAATCAATTCCTAATAAATAAAATCAATTACCAACCTATTATTTTCTTAGTTTTAGTCTTGACACCCACATTCACATTACACAAAGACAGATGCCAGTGAATAAATTAGTATTTTACAGTGCACATCCTCTGTCCTGGTGGATTTAATGTTACAGTATTTATTAATCAAGCGTCAGAGCGAATGAGAGCTAGCTGTTTGTTTTTACGGCGAGTCAGGTGGATGGGTGGGTTGTGCAGAGGTTGGCAGGGGCAAGCTGTAGCCAGCCAGCTCTAAGGCTCAGTAATTAGGACCCCATGCTGCCCTCCTTTAAAGCCTGCTGTTACTGTCTTTCCCACCCCGCCGTGCTCTTATGCTTTGCTGCACTCCTTCCTCCAGCTTTCCCTTCCACTCTCTTTCTCTGTCATTACAACCTCCTCTCTCGTTCGCTTTTACGGTGAGTTTCACACTCTTGCGCAACTTCATTTAGCAAGTTCACCAGAATCAATAAGGTTTCTAGCTCATTATCCCCACAACGGGACTCCTGTAAAAGGATTACATCCATTAATTAAGATTAATTAAACTCAAAGAACGCCCTTTTGGATGATCAACAAAAAGGGTGGAACAACACCACCGTATTACTCAACTTTTACCACCTGACTCATGGTATGAAACTCCATTTGCGGTCATTGACCAAGAAAAAAAATGTGTTTAGCATTGTGCCTTGTTTGTATTTTTTCCTTAACACAAATCAATTGAACATATTATTGAGTGTTTTCCCTTAAGGTTTTATGGTCGAGAACCCAATAATTACCACAGTGCTGTTACTGTTAGCTCACCTCTGCTCTCACAGGAGAATAGAACAGGATGTTCAGTCACAAGTCATTCAATAGTGATCGTTTAAGTGTAGCAAGCGGTAAATATTTGGCCTGCTGAGCACACGTCCGGCTCATGAGGGGTCTGACAGAAGCTGGCACTGGAAGAATAAAGACAGTGAGAGCAGGAGGTCGAGAGTGTAAGGTGTCAGGAGGAGAGGGGATTGTGGCTAAAAACAAGCTGTGATGGAGAATGCTAGCAAAAAGTTTGGCACCAAACTGGAGGTTTGGCACAGTGGTTATTCAACCACGCTTGTGACAGATCTTTGCACAGCAAGTCCATACGGCAAAATCAGAAGGAAGTGTAATAAAAATACGATTTCTGCAGCCTGTGAAGAGTTAAAAGCGAAGTAATTCCTGTGCCGCTAGGGCTGGGAGATATGACTAAAAACATTTTAACAATATTTTTTTTTATCCTCATATCATTTAATAGTGATTTTTCAATATCATAGTTTTCATTTTATACCATTAGAGGGGAAGGAAATGCATATGTGAAAAATGGCCATAACCAGGGTTATGAATTATTTTATCAGTTGTTTATTATTCATGCAACAATGTATAGAGTGTTTTCACAACGCATCATCAATCGGTCATATTGGCGGCACAGAAAGTAAACAATGCCACTGAACCAAACGAATCTCGCATATTTTGCTGATTATTGCTGTTGAAAATAGCCAGTTATTGTCATGTTTTGGGCTGTACTATGACATTTGGAGTACTACAGACTGCCAAAAGTTATAACAAATCAAGGAGAAGAGTTCAAAACACTGTCTGAGGTACAAAAGGCGTTTGTGGTTGGCCAAACTGAACCAGGATTTCCAGAGCAAGAAACTTGACAACATTCGTGTTTCTTCTTATCAGTTTCAGTCAGGTAGGTGAAATATTAAGCCAGTATCTTAATTAATACTGCTCCTATGTATCTTTACCACCTATTAACTTTACTTTGTCAAAATAGTTTTCTTTTCTTCCTTACTTAGTCCTTCTCTATATGATTTAGCAGCTTCCACACATATTTTTTCCGTAGTTTAGACAGCATAAATTAGCAAAACACCATATTCAGTAGTAGCAATCCATGCTGTTGTTTACATCCGAGTATCGCCGGTATGGACGGGCATCCAGGTAACTGACCAAATCGTGACATAAGTGCAAACCCTCTATATTACTGTTATAGTTTTCATTAAATAACCATTGCTATATAGCTTATAACTTTGTCTAATGCTCTTACGAACGTTTTTAGCATAACTGTGCGAAAATGTAACTACTATAACGTTACTGAAAGAAATAGCATAGGCTTCTTGATGGCTAGTGTTTGCGTATTTCATTTCATTCTGCAACCTACTTGTTCTGCAGATCTGTACTAGTGTTAAATGCTACTGGTTTTGATAGTGTTGGTAACGTTTCTGACTAATAATATCATGTTTTTCGTTTGCCTTACCGAATGTGGTATCCTGCTGTCAACCAACCTGTCAGTGTAAGTGCAGTCGATGCAGTGTTGCCAGGTATTGCTATGAAAACAAATAAAAAACGAAAAATAAATAATACATAAACCGAAATTACTTTAAATATTTTGCAAATAAGATAAGATAATGATATCGCTAACCTTAGACTGCAACTTCCCATTTTATTACGTTTCTAAGGTTCGAATTAAGTGGAAAATAGAAGTCCAAAGACGCTAATAATACCTGGATCTGGCAACACGCTGCGCCCACGCCCTCACTCACAACTCTCTCAAGCAAGCTTCGTTTACTCGTCAGCGTCTCGCAGTGAGCTTTTTCAAACCACAGACGCTAAACATTTTTAAAAACTGTTTAACCTTAATTATACATGCAGACACTTATATGAGGAGTTTTAAACAGCAAATCAGTCATTCAGAGAACAAATTTTATTTTGAGCATGAAAAATTTACCGAGTTCCGGACCTCGGTGACCATGACATTTCTTTTCCCTCTAACGGTATATAAATACTGTGATTAATATTTGTTTGTTATACTTCCGAGAATAAATATAATATAGTGGTAATCTTCACAAATTGTAAATTTTATGGGTCTGGCTTCCGGTCTCATCTGTGTCTAGCTATTTTTAGCTGTGGAAAACAGCTTGTTTTGCTGCTTGATATTGCAAATTGGTGTGTCTTACCATATTATTTTAATGTGTTATCTTAATTATGAACACACTAGTTTGTAGTGCAAACAGTTTTACAGTTTACTGCACGTTGTTATTGTTCTCATTACTTCTCTATAGCAGCTAATGAACCGAAAGTCTCACCCATAGACTTACTTCCACATTGAAGAATAAGGTGGATATGAATCCTGAAATTTTGTATAAACATTTCCCCACACAGATTCTGGTGCAAATTCACCACGTTGACCTCTAACCTGATAATGCTAACAAGAAGACATGGCTAGTTTTGCACAATATCCAAGGACTTAAGGGATTAAGGATAAGAGAGGAACTTTGTTAGTAACTGAGAAAGTTCCCAACATTGTGTTGTTTCTTCACTAAAATCTCCTCGTTACCCTCCACACTCTTCTATTACTAATTAGCACATAGCTTAGCATCCAGTCCAGCGTGTCTCTATGTATAGCTCTGTAGATGTTTTCTGGAGGTTTAACTTCATTTGGGATTATATGTGGTTCAGTGTACGGGAACAATGGTCAGGGACGGTGGCAGGGCTGAGAGGGGGCAGGGGAGAGGCCATCATTCTACCGTCTGGCGGGTAATACCACAGATGGGCCTCCCACAGCGAATCACAAGACCCTTTACAGTTCACTTCAGCAAGGGTTAAAGCTGTCGTTTGGTCCACAATATTCAACTCAAAAAACATAAATAAGCCACAGACATTGGTTATTCACTTTAATCTAAAAAAAGAAATGATTTCCCATGTGAAAAAGATACGCTTGAGAGATACTTTAGCATAGTTACTACAAAAATAATATACCTTAGATTAAGTTCGCAATGGATTAGTTTAAATAAATATTAAATTCAATTAGATGAACATTGGTGTGTTTTCAGTGGTAGGACTTTATACATGATTAAAGTGTATTAATGAATGAACTGACAAACATTTAAGGAAAACTAAAACTTTAATTTCAAAATATCAACATTAAATGTTACTACAAATAACATACGTCAATTATCATGCTTTACAACGTTAGTTCACGCATCAAAATAAGCACGCTTTTTTAAGGGATGATTCACCCAAAAATGAAATTACCCCATGATTTACTCACCCTCAAGCCATCCTAGGTGTATATGGCTTTCGTCTTTTAGACGAATACAATCGAAGTTATATTAAAAAATGTCCTGGCTCTTCCAAGCTTTATAATGAAAGTGAATGGCTGTTGAGATTTTGAAGCTCAAGAAAGTGGATAAATCCATCATAAAAAGTACTCCACACAGCCTCAAAGGCTTAATAACAGCTTTCTGAAATGAATCAATGCATTTGTGTAAGAAACATATCCTTATTCAAAACTTTATAAACTGTAATCTCTAGCTTCAGATAACTATTGTACATGCACTCACGAGAGAGCCACTTTTTCTTACACAAATGCATCAGTTCACTTCAGAAGGCATTTATTAAACCCCCTGAGCTGTGTGGATTACTTTATGATGGATGGATGCACTTTATTTTGAATCAAAATCTCAACAGCCATTCACTGCCATTATAAAGCTTGGAAGAGCCAGGGCATTTTTTTTTTATACAACTATATACTTGTCTGAAAGAGATAAGTCATATACATCTACAATGGCTTGATGGTGAGTCAAATCATGGTGTATTTTTAATTTTTGGGTGAACTATCCCTTTAAGTTGGCACACTACAAGTGCATATTCAGTACAAATTAAAGGGCTGTTGGATCATACTATAGTAAACTATAAACAAACTTGGTGTTTTTTTGTGTTGTGTGTAAATATGCAAGCTCTTTTGAGCTTTTTCTTGAACTGTTTCTCTCAACAAACATCTTCTGAAATCCGTCTGTTCCTCTTCTGTGGTTTTCTTCTTAAGTGTCGTGACTATAATTCAGGTGCCTTTTACCGGCTCGTTTTAACCCCACTAGACTTAAGACCTTTCAGAGGTGAGTCCAGACTTGAACCATATCCTTTGAAGGTGTTCTCATTCCCTCTAAGAGATGTTTACCAAGCAGATTTTAGGTTTCTAGACTCATGGCTCAGAGCAGAGGTGATCCCAGAGTAAAGGAGGATTAAATGAGTTCACACTCGCTTAGAGCCGGTTCAGGGGTGGCAGGCATCTTTAAATCTGATTAAAGGGATCAGGTGTTTTGCTTAGACTGAGTGTTATGGGCCGCAGATTGTCGTATCAGACACGGACACCCCGTAACTCATTCAACGCTCTCGGCGGGTATTTGATAACAGGAGCTGGGTGGGGGATAAAGCAGTACAATGCATTCTGGTAAATGTTACATGGGGAAAGCTGGCCCTCCCTGCTGGCTGACACCTGATAGCCATATTGGAGTGCAGGTAGGGAGTTTGTCTGTCTTGGACCGGAAAGGGTTTCTGTTGTGTGTTCGCGCCCCATGAGTCTTAATTACTGTGAAACTCAAATACAGGTTGTGGGGCGATGGGAGGAACTGGAGAAACGTCCTTGGAAAAGGGCAAAGGTTTATGATGCAGCTGACCAGAAGAGCTCAGTGACTCAATATAAGACGTTTGTTCTAACAAAGGTCACTAGACAAGAGAAAGACCACCACTTAAGTGATGTCAAGAGGTTTGTTCTGGCAAATGAAGGGAGATAGGTAGGTCAAGTGTCAGAGGTCATCTACTGTTGTGAATGCTATTGTTTAAACTGCCAGATTTTTATGAAGGGGTTGTAGTGTCTTCAATTGTAGAGAAGAGCAGCTGATTCTGGGTGGTCTCCAGCTATCAGAAAGGTCTCAAAAGTTGGCTTTGCGGTGCCATAAAAAGAACCATTTTGGGTTTCCTAAAGAACCTTTCATTACCTTTAAAAAAAAACAAAAAACATTTTTTTTTTTTAAATAACCTGAAGAACCTATATAGAACATTTTGTGGAATATAACGTTCCAACAGAAGTTAAAGGTTCTTCATGCACTGAAAAACAAATTGTGTAGAAACCATTTCCACTCAGAAAGTGTTATTAAATTTCACAATTAAATTACAAAGAAACAGCAAGTAACATTAAATGAATCATTACAGCTTGCAATTTCTTGTAAAACATACTCCAAGAATCATTGTATGGAAGCCTGTTTCCATCACTGAATTAAAAAAAACAAAAAAAACTTTATCTCACAATTCACTTTTTTCTCTCACAATTGCGAGTTTCATCTTGCAATTCTGACTTTTTTCTCCGAATTTTGAGATTTTACTCGCAATTGTGAGTAAAAAGTCAGAACTGTGATATAAACTCACAATTGCGAGTTCTCACAATTCTCAGAATTGCGAGTTTATTTCACAATTGCGAATTTTTTCCTCAGAAGTGTAACTTTATATCTCGCAATTCTGACTTTATAACATGCAATTACGAATAAATTCACAATTCTGAGAACACGTCAGTCTTTTTTTCCCCTCAAAAATGGACTTTTCGCAATCACAATTGTAATTGTTTATATCTCTTGCAATTCTGACTTTCTCACAATTATGAGTTTACCATGCAATACTGAGAAAAAAAAGTTAGTTGTGACTTCATATCTTGCAATTCTGACTATAACTCACAGTTGCAAGTTTATCTACATCAGATTTGCAATATACACTGAGTAAAAAATATAAAAGGTAATTGTGACTCACAATTCTGACTTTTTTTCCTCACAATGGCAAGTTTATATCTTGAAATTCTGACTTTTTTCTCCAAATTCAGAGATATAAACTCACAATTCACAATTGCAAGTTATAAAGTCAGAATTGTGATGTAAACTCACAATTCTGACTTTTTTCTCAGAATCGCGATTGTAAGTTTATCACACAATTTTAAGAAAAAAGTCAGAGTTGTGACTTTATAACTTGCAATTGCAAGCTTATGTCTCAGATCTATGTAGTTATATATCAGATTTGCGATATACACTGAATATAGAATATAAAAAGGTAACTGTGACTTTATCTCACAGTTCTGACTTTTTCTCACAATTGCAAGTTTATATCTTGCAATTCTGACTTTTTTTTCCTCAGAATTGTGAAATAAACTCAATTGCGAGTTATAAAGTCAGAAGTGATAGTTTATAGCACAATTCTGACTTTATAGCGCGCAAGTGAGTTTATCTCACAATTCTTTTTTTCTCAGAATTTAGAGATATAAACTCAATTGCGAGTTTTAAAGTGAGAATTGTGATATAAACTCTAAGTTCTGACTTTTTTTTCTTAAAACTGCAACTTTGTATCTTGCAATTCAGAATTTTTATTGCACTTTTTATTGCAACTTTATATCTTGCAATTCTGACTTTATAACAAGCATCTGTGAATAAACAATCTTTTTTCCCCTAAAAAAATGGACTTTATAACTTGCAATCTTAGAATTGCTAAAAAAAACTTAATACAGATTCGCAATTGTGAGAAAAAAAGTCAGAATTGCAAGTTTTTATCAATTCTGACTTTATTTCTCACAATTGTGAGTTTATCATGCAATTTTGAGAAAAAAAGTCAAGAGTTGTGGCTTTATATCTTACAATTTTGACTTTATAACTCACAATTGCAAGTCAGAATTGCGAATTTGCGAGATACAAAGTCGCAATTACCTTTTTTCATTCAGTAGCGGGAAAAACGTGCTTACCCATTCATTGTTTTATTTACAACTTTTTTCATCAACATCAATCTTGACAAGACATAATTCATAATTAAAATGTCATAATTAAAAATTCTTGTATAAAATGATTTTATTCTACTACTTCTGTAAATCCAAATTCAGATAGCAATTCTTCATTTGCTACCTTAATTTAACTTAAATTGAAAAGGAATTCAGTTCCAGATGGTCCACAAACCAGCGACTCACAATCTAAAGTAAACAAATATATTATCCTGAAGAAAAAAAAAACAGTGAAGAGAGGTTATTTTTCTCGTTTCACATTGAATTCTTAAAGTGATAGTTCACCCAAAACTGAAAATTCTGTCATTAATTATTCACCCTCATGTCGTTCCAAAGCCATAAGACCTTCATTCATCTTCAGAACACAAATTAAGATATTTTTGATGAAATCCGAGAGCTTTCTGACCCTGCATAGACAGCAGTGCAACTGAAACATTCAAGGCCCAGAAAGGTAAAAAAAAACATTGTGGTACTCTCCTGAACGTGCGTCGAAGACTGACACAGAAGAGTATAAACTGTTGAATAAAACTGCTGTTTTTGTTTTCTTTGGGCACAAAAACTATACTCATAGCGTCATAAAATTAAGGTTGAACCACTGATGTCACACAGACTATATTAACAAAGTCCTTACCACCTTTCTGGGCCTTGAATGTGTCAGTTGAATGGGTCAGAAAGCTCTTGGATTTCATCAAAAATATCTTAATTTGTGTTCTGAAGATGAATGAAGGTCTTATGGATTTGGAACAACATTTCGGTGAGTAATTAATGACAGAATTTTCATTTTTGGGTGAACTATCCCTTTAAATGATGATAAAAATTTGCCATGAGCAAAGGAAACACACATTTAGTGCTGAGTATTTGTGTTTTTATATATTTGCCTTAGTAATACAAGATACATGACATCTTGAGAACCAGCTGGAGGCCGATTAACATCACTGTATTTGGTTACATATTTGTACACCCCACCTAGTATATCTGTGACTGTGAAATAATAAGGTGCAGTAACACTTTTTCCAGTGTTGTATTTCTGATAAATCTGAGACTCTCTAAAACGGAGCAGTGACCATTTAATAACAGCCTACCATTGAGGGAACGACTTCATGACCACTGTGATGTATTAGTGGAAAAAAATGTCATAAAAGATGGATATCTGAGAAGCAGAAAGAGTCACAAAATGACAGATTTTCCAAAGGAAATATTCTCTCCGGAAGGAAAAAAAGGAAGAAAATGCCTTGGTTACAATGACAGATCACAGCCTTTTAAAGTGTCCATCTTTTATAGAACGAATTTATAATGCCATATTTCAGCTTCACGCATTTCATGCATTTTTGTTGCATCGTCCCCCAGTTCTCCTTTTAACCTTGGTCCATCTTTGACTCCTCCCTTCTTCCTTTCTCAAACTCCCCCACCCATTTCCCATCTCCCTTTTTTTCCCGCAGAATTGCCCTCTTTCATCCACTCTCTAACCCCTCTTGTTTCTCTGTGACAGGAGACACAGGTATCCCTCAAGAGAACAAGCTTTCTATGGTGAGCCCGGGAAGAGTCTGTTGCCATGGGGATGGTGTCAATGGCCTGGAAGGGGGCTGTGGCAAACAAAACCATTCTACCGGACTAATTTAACCAATCAAAGGCTCTCATGGAGCAGGGAGGGGGCGGTAGGTAATACTGCTCCTTAGAGAATCTATTCAAACAGTGCAGTGGGAGACACTGACCTCTTCACCCATGATAGTGTGACTGCTCGTATAATGAATGACATTGTTATTTTCAGTGAGGTAACCTCACTTTCCCGGGAATTATACAGTAACCTGGACTTAAGATACCTGAAGGAAGAAAAATGTCTCTATTCTGCCTATTCTCGAAGGAATAAAGAGCATGTTTGTGTCATTTCTTATCACTGAGGTAACTAATTAATGGCATTTTTCAGAAGAACAGGCTTCAGTGCTGCTTTTATTGAAGTGGTTCTTAAACACGCTGATAAAAAAAACTTGACATATATAGAGCCCTGTGACTTCCACGATACGGAAAACACAGACGGAATTGCGGAATCCAGTAATAAAAATGGAATTTTGTGAAATTTGACACATTTTGGATGAATAAATCAAAAGTAGGACAGTACACTTAAACCAAAACACGATATGGACTATTGTCTGTAAATATTAAGCAGCAAAAACACTGTTTAAATATGAATCGCAGTGTTTCGGCCTCTGTTAAACAATCTCTAGAACTGCTCTGAGAGTCACTTCATAAGCATTTTACAGTTTCTTGTGAGAAAAACTTTCATCATATCATATACAAACAGAAACTTAAATGTCTTCACAGCAACTCATCAAAATAAAAGTTTAACTTGAACAAACTATGACAGAAATATATTACTTGATGTAATTATAGTACTACTAGTAATAAAATTATTATTAAAACATTATTTATCAAGGAATATTTACCAGAAAAATTACTTACCAGAGTTTATTTACCAGAAAAAATTTAAGTGCACAACACAGTATTTCTGGGGAAAATAATTATAATAATAATAATAATAAAATAAATAAATGAAATAAAATAAATAATTTATTTTTTCCCCCATAAAATCAATTAATTAGAGATGCTTTTGATTAATACAATTTAATGAAAGCATTAAAATGGAATCCTGAAAATTAATGGAACAGAATTCGTTAAAAAATAAACCTGAATCTAAGAGAGAGAGAAAAAAAAAATTAAAGTATTTTATAGGGCCTTAAAAATTTAATTTTTATTAAACATTTAATAAACTGTTGTAAAACTGTGTACGTGTCACAATTTCAATTAATTAGACATGCTTTTTTATTAATATATTTTTTAATGTAACCATTAAAACAGAGTCTAGAAAAATTAAAATGGGGGAAAAAAAAAACAGAATCCAAAAAAATTTAATTTAACGGAAAATTTTATATTTTATATTTTATATTATATATATATAAGTATATATATATATATATATATATATATATATATATTTTTTTTTTTTTTTTTTTTTACATAGTTTGTTTTTCCATGTTCTATTTGATCAAAAATACAGTAAAACAGAAATATTACAATTTAAAACAACCATTACTCCAGTCTTCAGTGTCACATGATCCTTCAGAAAGAGATTCAATATGCTGATTGCTGATAACTTTTTTTTTTCTTAATATTAATGTTGAAAATGGTTGTGTTGCTCCATATTCATATTTTGGAAATGTGACTTTTTTTTTTTTTTCAGGACTCTGATGAATATACTTTTGAGCAATTTAATTTCTTAACTAATTTTCCCTCATTTTCACAATTAGATTGCATTTAGATTTACACTACTTTAAAAACAATTAAGTAAATCTGTGAAACAGTAAACAAAATACTGTAGAAAAATAATACAAACTAGTACTAAAAATGATATTCATTAATTAATCAATTCATTCATTCATTAAATTAATTTCAGTGCATCCCTATAGTGAAATTAAAGCTGTGTCAAGATTAAAAAAAAAGTATAAAATCAAGATTAATTTGTACATTACTAAAAACAATGGGTAACCGTTTTAAAACTCCAAATTTATTTTACCCAGATTTGGGTTGCAAAGTGGTCCAACGCATGAAAAAGTTTGAGAACCACTGCTTATACATCCATTTTACTCCTCTTTTATCTTGAATTAAATCACCACGTTTCATGAGCTGACTTTGGACATTGACTCACTGTGGAACTTTTGACGGCTGTAATTACCAGCTTGTCCCACCACCAGCTGATCGGACAGGATGACAGACTCACCAGCGGCTATGAAACATAAACCTCTCAAACACCATTTAGTCCCACTGCTGTGCTTGATCTTCCCTTCATCAAGCAGCTCCCCTCCCATCTCCTCTCACACAGCTCAACAGAACAGCAGTGCAAACACAAGAATCAACAAGTCCATAATCCACCCCACTTTAGGGCTATCCTAGGTAAGTCTGAGAGGAAGTTCAGCCCCCATCCACAGGAAGCTTTCAACCACAGGCTTTCCCACAAAATACGCATAAGGTTTAGAGCACGAAGGGATCTTTGGAGATGAAGTAGGTTAACCACAGCAAAGGAAAAGTGGGCGTGAAGAATACATCCCTGGAGGCCTCCAGGAGCGTAGAGGAGACCCCCACAGGGAACATTTCTGCAGCTGAAGCAACCAGTCACACCCAAGACCTCAACGTTCACCCCTCCAACCAACACAGAAAGCATCTGAGGCCTGGTTATAAAACAAAGAAACATTTCACAGAAAAAAAGGTGCTTTATTTTCAAAACAAATGTATCCCAAAGGTTGATTTTACAAAATAATGCTCATCTATACATTGCAAATACATTTCTTCTTTGCTATTTTTTATGTTTTTGTATTTTCTTTTTTACAGTAGCTCTTTTGTAAAACAAAAAAAGTGGAAAAGACGTCCTGGAGAAGTGTACGCGTGATCCTCTCATCGCAATCCGTGTAATGGTGGGTTTTCTAGTGCATCCACCATCAAATCTCTTCCTATAGGAACGATAAATTCAAACAAACTAAGGTTCTCCTAACTGCCAGCGTATATACATAACAACCTTGTTTCGTTGAATTCTTCACCTCAGCATTGTACACATAGACGTTTTAAGTTTAACTTTAATGTGCACTTAAGTGTCACACGTCGTTTAATGCGAGCAAAACAATTACGTCGTTGTCTGAAAACCAGCGAAAAGCAAATGCCACACAAAACAAGGTGGTGAACAAAGGGCAGCATCCAACCTGACCATGCCACGAAACTACTCACAAACTTCCTCTGAAAAGATACTCACTCGTTTGTAACTTCCGCATGCACTTTACAGGGCACGTCTTCAGTTTAAGGCACTACAATATCTCAAAAACCAACCATACGCATCTGCTAGCTTATTAAGATCCAGCCAACACAAGTTTAATGATCAATAATGGGCGTGTTAGGCTATCGTCTTTATCGTCTGCGTTAAATTATGTGCGCGAATGAGATCTGAGACTAGAAATCTGAACACTATTGCACAGGCAATGAGCCGATTCATCAAAACACTGTTGGTGACTGGATTTACTGTACATATTACAGACACACACGCACACACACAAGAGACTCAATTTGACATCGCTGAACGCAGTCGAGGAGGTTGTTAACACTGGGCAGTGACAGTCTGACGAAGACAAGCCAGACAGCTACATCAATACGTTGAACAATGGCAGTAGTTTTCAAAGTGCATTGTCCAACCGTCTTCTGCAGACAGACTGGCACGGCGGCAAGCATTTCTGATGGCACAAACAAAAGAGATCCAGAGCTAATACAGTGACGCGGCGGTATGCAAATGGAAGCTGAATTGATACAATTACAGCCACCCCATTTCGGCAATCATCTTGTCTGGCTTTCGCCCATTGGGCTTCATCAAATCCAGCACGGTCGGTCCTCCCTGTCTAGCTCCTCCCTACGGCAACTCTGAATGCCAGTAGAGAAGAAATAAAGGTTGCCATGGAAACCGCCAGGCTGTTGACAGGAGCTAATTTCTGCCTCCATCAGAGTGACAGCATTGAAAGTTGACGTGACTCATTGAAACTCGTCGCTCACGGCGGGGCTGCTCTGAAGCACTTATCGACAGGTTATCTCAATACAAATTGCATTTGTTCGAACTGCTTTCTTAAATAAATCACACAGTTCACCTTGCTGTGCAAGGCTATTGATTTGGCAACTTAAATCACCCCTGGTGAAACATAAAGCAGATGTCTTGCTGCCTGTCCAATCTAAGAAATGAAGACGAGAATTATACCCTCTCTTGGTCCCAAAACATCCATAGCTATGAACTGATTAGGCTAATGTACAAAAAACAAACCGGTAGGTGTAAACTACTAGAAAAGGTGCGTTTCCAACTAATTTCCTACTATCCTTGCAGTCTGAAGCAGTTTGTAAGTGTCCACGCAGTCTCTTCCTGCTGCTTCTCACACATACCACTCCCTCCGGGAGATCATTGAGCCATCCGTGTGCGACACGTAGTCGTTGTCGTAGCAGTCCTCCGGCAGGTAGGGGGAGCCGTTGCTCATGACTTGCGGAGCGGCGTACCTGCGAGGCTCCGGCTGCATCGAGCTCCTCTGGATATGATGGACTGGACTGAAGCTTTGCGGATGGACGGGGTGATGGTTGCTGTGGTAGCCGTGCTCGTGGTTGAGATGATTATGGTGATTCATTTGACCGGCGGCTTCCCTCAGAGCTCTGCTGCGCCCGTTGGGCGAACGCTCGCGGTCGAAATCGCCCCACTCTTCTCGATCCTTATCCGGGTAGATGGTGCCGTTATCCTGGTTGGATTTGAGCTTGGTGTCAGGGCTTCCTTTGCTGTAGACTTGCTGGAGCTCGTGGGGCTGGGGAGCTTTCTGCATATCCGAGGGGCCGTGATACTGCTTTGTGTAGTAGTCGCCGCGGAACGTCCGCCGTTGGCGCTGATAATAAACCCCGCCCAGAATGAGCAGCAACAGCAGGAAGAGGGCTCCGCCTACAGCCCCGCCCACAATCGTGCCTAGGCTCCCCTCCGGCAGAGGCGCGAGGGTCGGAGAGGTGATGAGGGCTCGCTGCTTATTGCCGGACATGGTGGCAGAGATGTCGGCGGTTAGGAGGCGCACAGGGGTGGTGGGGGGCATGGTGGTGGTTGAGGGAGGATCTAATGGAGGAAAGGAAGGAGGGAGGGGCAGGAGGAAGGGATGGACAGACAAAGAAAAGTAGATAATGTCAATGCCAGCTACATCAGTATATCATTAACAGTCATATGAATCTGCTTCCAAGATTGTTGTATCTTCTAGCATGACATATAGCATGAATAACAGGACTATCCTCTATTGCTGTGGACGCAATAGTTCCAGGTTTTGGGTAAGATCTTTTGTGATTTCAAAACCTGAAACTGTTGTCCAGAGTAGTGTTCTCAAAAGTACCAACTTCGGTATCAGCCGCTACTGAAATTTTAAAAACGTCCATTTCCTGCTAACATTTGAGCACTGTTGAGGTGAATCTTAAAGGGTTACTCAACCCCAAAATGAAAATTGTGTCATTAATCAATATCCTCATGTTGTTCCAAACCTGTAAAAGCTTTGTTCGTCTTTGGAACACAATTTAAGAAATTTTGGATGAAAACCGGGAGGTTTGTGACTGTCCCATTGACTGCCAAGTAAATAACACTGTCAAGGCCCAGAAAAGTATGAAAGACGTCGTCAAAATAGTCCATCTGCCATCAGTGGCTCAACCATAATTTTACGAAGCTACAAAAATACTTTTTGTACGGAAAGAAAACAAAAGCACCATTTTGGAGAGCATCCGCTGGACGCAAACTGCGTACGCTGTTCTCTGTCAGCTGCGTCACGCGGATACACTGTTTTCGTTCAAATCAAAGTCCGTGTGGTGTGGCTGACACAGAACAGCATACGCTGTTTACGTCCAAAATGGTGCTACGGTGACTCGGATAAGACGAATTGTTGAATAAAGTTGTTATTGTTGTTTTCTTTGCGTATAAAAAGTGTTGTCATAGCTTCGTAAAACTATGATCGAACCACTGATGGCAGATGGACTATTTTGATGATGTCTTTTTATACTTTTCTGGGCCTTGATAGGTGTTATTCACTTGGCAGTCAATGGGACAGTCACAAAACTTCTGGTTTTCATCCAAAATATCTTAAATTGTGTTCAGAAGATGAATGAAGCTTTATGGGTTTGGAACAACATGGGGGTAAGTGATTATTAACAAAGTTTTCATTTTGGGGTGGAGTAACCCTTTAAACATTGTTGATTGGCCATAGTGTTCACATGCTCAACAGATACGACTGTGATTGGCTACAATGATCAGCGATTCACATTCTTCAACGAACGCTCACACAGAAGCACAACAGGAGCGTTTGAAATCCTTGTCTGTCAGCTGATCCGTCTATATGCAGTTGTATTAGGGATCCACTGACAGATACGGCTTTCAAACGCTGCCGTTGTGCTTCTGTGTGAGCGCTCAGTGAAGAGCATGAAGCGCTGATCATTGCAGCTAATAACACACATATCTGTTGAGTACGTGAACAATGGCCAATCAATGATGTTTAAGAATCGGCTCAACAGCATTCAAATGTTAGCAGAAAATAAGCGTTTTTAAAATTTTAGAACTGACTGGCACCGAAGTCTGTATTTTTGATTACACTAGTCCAGAGCAAAGACGACAAAAAACATGGAAGAGAAAGAAGAGTTGGGATCTTCATGATAAGGGGTTCATGAGGAGCTACATACTAACATCTCCAGCTAACACTGAAGTACAATCATCTGCAACAATGAAACCTAATAAGCAGCATTTGTGTTAGCTGAGAGAGGGAGTACGGATGACCACATAGCTGAGTGATGAACAAACTAAATGGAAGGAAGGGGGTCAGGGAAAGGGTACGTGCTATTGGGGGAGGGGAGTGGGACAGGCATCGAGAACACCCGAGGATTGGGTGGCTGTTACGCCCTAACTGCTAACATGGCTTGACTGGTGCTAGGATAGAAGATTGCGTTAACGCCATTACCATGCATTGATCGCTTGATTGTGTTAGGGAGCAGCGTGTAGCGTTTCATCGCATTCTGGGGCATGCATCTGGACTATGCAAGCAGCGTTCTCAGAGACTGGAAGCTGAAAGTCAAACTATCCCATTACGGAGTGTCCTGTTCCCGGCGCAATGAGAGCTATTTGGCTGGCTGCGAAGTGTGTGCATGCATTGAGTGCAGAACGTGCGAGTTCACTCTCAGGAGTCAGGGCTGCGAGCTCTTCAGGGTTACGTGGTTCAAATGCTCCAGCTAAAGTGGGGAATAATTTGCTCATCCTCACCAGAATGAATAATAAACGTAGCGTACATAAAGCATTCCTGGACGGTATTGTTCCCGCAAGGTTAAAGGTAATTTGGATGCATCTATGGGTCTGGTGAATGTATATGTACAGTATGTGGGAAAGAGCACGTTTGAAAGTGTCCTGTTCATTGTTTTCGCAACATTTTTGACATATAAAAAAAGTTCGAAACCATTTTCACACTCCCACAATATTCCCGGCACAAAGATTTGTTGCATATATTAAACCACTGGGATAGTTCAACCAAAAAAAAGTTATCATCAAGGCTGATTCTAACTTGGGGCGGGGCCCCTCGAAAGGGGAGGACAAGGTCTAGACAGCCCTGGTTATCATTATTTACTCGTCCTCTTTTCAGTTCAACTCAAGAAATGAGTCAGAGCATAAACTGCTCTTTTGAGATTGTTATTTTCAGTGAACTAGGTCTGAATGATTCATTCAAGAACCTTAAAGGATTAGTTCACTCCTTAAGTAAAATTTCCTGTCATCCAAGATGTCTTTCTTTCTTCACTTGAAAAGAAAATAAGGTTTTTGAGGGAAACATTCCAGGATTTTCCTCCATATAGTGAACTTCAATGGGGATCAGTGAGTTGAAGGTCCAAATTGCAGTTTCAACACAGCTTCAAAGGGCTCCCAGGTGAGGAATAAGGGTCCTATCTAACGAAACAGTCGGCCATTTTCTAAAAAAAAAAAAAAAAATACAATGTATATACTTTTTAACTTTTTAGCTTAAATTCACACATTATGTAGTCACATTGGGAAGGTCACGCGTGACGTAGGCGGAAGTACCGACCCAGTGTTTAAAAAAGCGAACGTGCAAAGAAAGTCAAACGCACTTTACAAAAATGGTAAAACATCGATGTCAGACCATTTTTAAGTTGGAGGAGAAAATGAGATGGGTTTTTTTTTGCCCTACTCTACCACCCGTGACCTTTACAACATCATTACGTAACACATTAAGTCATAGACACTCATCACAAAGTTAGTGCAAGACGAGAATTTGTGGTTAAAAAGTGTATAAATATATATGTATAAATTCTTTTTAAAAATGACTGATTGTTTCGCTAGATAAGACCCTTCTTCCTCGGCTGCGATCATTTAGAGCCCTTTGAAGCTACACTAAATCTACAGTTTGGACCTTCAGCCGGTGGGTCCCCATTGAAGTCCACTATATGGAGAAAAATCCTGAAATGCTTTCCTTAAAAAACTTGAGATGGAGATGGAGTTTTTCACCCTAACCTACCTTTTTGAATCAGAGTACACAGATGAAGAAATCACCACGATCACCAGGATCTTTCCAATGTGATTACGTAATCCGCAAGGTCGTAGATGCGCATAGCATGGCTTGTGCAAGATGATCACTTATGGTTTAAAAAGTTTTTGTTTTTTTTTCGAAGAAGACCAATCGTTTTTCTAAATAAGACCCTTATTCCTCATATAGAGCCCTTTGAAACTGCAATTTGGACCATCAATTTGTTAATCCCCATTGAAGTCCACTATATGAAGAAAAAACCTGGAATGTTTTCCCTCAAAAAACTTAATTTCTTTTCAACTGAAGAAAGAAAGACATCTTGGATGATATGGAGGTGAGTAAATTATCAGGAATTTTTAATTCAGGAGTGAACTAATCCTTTTATGGTTTGTTCATGGACCGGGACTCAATTCAGTAATTCCCAAATAAACTGGAAAGAAAAATGATACATGGATAACAATTTACAGTCCATTTTGGACAAATAAAGTCATTGTATCGCTTTGGAAGACTTGAAAAATTGCACGCAACTCATACAAGACTATCTTTATGCATTTTTGGAGATCAACACTTGAATGGCAAAGACCTTTGATCTACAGAAGAAAGAAAATCATACAAGTCTGCAACATGACGTTGAGTAAATAATGACAGAATTACAATTTTTTTGTGTGAACTATCGCCTTAAACCACAAGGACATGGATAATGTCAATTTATTTTAATTTATTCAATTTCGCCCAGCCAGTTAAAGAATAATTTGTTTCAATCAATAAACAGCAGAGCTTCTCGCCTCAGCACGTCAATGTCCAGAAGGGAAGAGAACAGGACATAAAGACAAGATGAGTCACGGAAAGGTCAGAAATCCCCCTCTTTCTCATGCTTCTCTTTTCTGTGCCTTCATAAAATCTAAATTTATCACAATTCATGTACATTATGTAGTACCCCATTACATTGTACAGATCCGTCAGATACAGATTGGTCCGTTTGGAGGGTGTGTGTGGGTGTGTATTTGGGGGGTGGTGATCGGTGACCACACAGGTAGCGGCAAGGTGCTTAACATGCAGGACAGGTACTGCCCACCCATACTCATGCAACTAACAGCAGCACACACACTTTCACGCCCACAGTCACTTAGTCAATACGCAAACAGTAGCAGTAGATGTAAGAGTAGAAACATCACGACTCAAATGACGCAAAGGGACTCTTAGAAGACAAAGGCAGACAACATTGACATAAAACAACCACACGACGCACAAACACGCAGCTTCATGCACGCAGAAGCTGAATCTTTCTCAAGGGGAGAGCGTAAAAATTTTTTTAAAAAGAAAATACATAATTAATGGTGGTTGAAAAGAGATGGTGAATGTTTCATGAATCTAGGACATCTCTTAGTCAAGGTTGCTTTCACTCTATTCTCCGCTTGTATAACAGCGTGACAGTCTCAGAGATGTAAGTGTGCACGAGGGAGGGAGAAAGAGCGAGAGAGGCAGAGAGAGAGAAAGAGAGGGAGGGGGTAATAGTGAATCTATCACAGAAACTAATTAAACAGCAGTACTCAATGTTTAATGTTCACGCAAAAATGATGGGAGATAAACATCATGAAATGTGAGAGCGAACACCTGCCTCAGAGGTCAATTAGATAATGCTTCATGAAACCCAATAAAAACCCATCAAAACCTTTTTTTAAAAAAGCCAAAGCTGAACTTAAAATGAATTTAAATGGAGGGCCAATGCCTTTTAGGTAAAATCCCCAGGCTCAGGAAAATGATTATAAGCTTGTGTGCCTCATTAAAAAAAAAATCCAGACCTATGCAACTCCAAGTGATGGGATGGGTAGGTTCTAGAGAAGAAATCATAGAGAACATCTTAAAAAAAAAAAAAAAAAAATAGGTGAACTTTTCCTTGAAGGAAACTGTACATGGCATTCCCAGTCCTTCATCTGAGAAGCTGCATTTGTTTCAGATTTATGCCAACATTTTAACACACCAACACTGAGTGTGTTTGAGTTTGTTAAAATAAATTTGATTGGTGTTGATGTTATCTCTTTTACCATTGTTTCTCCAGCTTTACATGGGAAACATACTGGTAAACTTTGGTAAGATGGGTATGTCATGTTTCATATCTTCTACTCACCCTGAACACGTATTCTAATGTCTCGAGTGTGCAGTCCGATGTCGTTTCCAACCTCACACCTGTAAACCCCAGAGTCATTCTTCTGCAAGGGTCTCGTAAACACCAAAGAGTTATTCACCACCTCCGCTCCATCCGGCATATTTCCATCCAACCTGAAACATGCAAACACCTCTTTATCACTCTTTCCAAGATCTTTAAGTCTGCCCAAGCATAGTGGAAAATGACAACAAAGGTAGAAAGTTTGATTGAAATCACGTTTCTCGTGATCTTAAAGACAATTTAAATTTAAAGGAGAAGTCCACTTCCAGAACAAAAATTTACAGATAATGTACTCACCTCCTTGTCATCCAAGATGTTCATGTCTTTCTTTCTTCAGCCGTAAAGAAATTATGTTTTTTGAGGGTAACATTTCAGGATTTTTCTCCATATAATGGACTGCTATGGTGCTCCAATTTTGAACTTCCAAAATGCAGTTTAAATGCGTCTTTAAACAATCCCAGTTGCGGTTGTAAACGATCTAGCGAAACAATCGGTGGTTGGAAGTTGAGGGAAAACATGAGATGGGAATTTTTCAACATACCCTAAACTGTCATGAACCGGAAAAAAAACAGTTCAGGCAGAGCAAGACAAGGCAAGCGTTTAACATTAAAAAGTATATAAATTGTATTATTTTTATGAAAATAAAAATTGTTTCACTAGATCAGACCCTTCTTCCTTGACTGGGATTGTTTACAACCGCATTTGGGATCGTTTGAAGCTGCATTTAAATTACATTTTGGAAGTTCAAACTCAGGGTACCATAGAAGTCCACTATATGAAAAAAAAATCTTGAAATGTTTTCTTCAAAAAACATAATTTCTTTACGACTGAAGAAGAAAGACATGAACATCTTGGATGATAAGGGGTGAGTAAATTGTCTGTCAGTTTTTGTTCTGGAAGTGGACTTCTCCTTTAATGGTTATTTGCTTGAAATTTCCTTCAATTCTTAAACAGAAGAGAAATGTTTTTGCGCAATGGATGAGTTCGATCAGATATTAAAGGAATCTTATATGTGAACAAGTTTTGATTACATTTTTCTTGCACCAAATTCACATAACGTGTCATTTTATAGTTAGAATTACTTCACTGTGGTTATTTACCACAAGAATGATTAGGTGTGTCCAAACTTTTAACATTTATGACTGTTTTAAGGCAAATATAACTACAAGTATTTAGGCTCACATAATTGCTGTGCACTCTTCTACATGAGTGAATAATACTGACAAACATTAAAGGATTAGTTCGATCCAGAATTAACATTTCCTGATAATTTACTCACCCCCATGTCATTCAAGATGTTCATGTCTTTCTTTCTTCAGTCGAAAAGAAATTAAGGTTTTTGAGGAAAACACTGCAGCATTTTTCTCCATATAATGGACTTCAATGGTGGCCAATGGGTTGAAGGTCTAAACTGCAGTTTCAATGCAGCTTCAAAGGGCTCTACACGATCCCAGCCAAAGAATAAAGGTCTGGTCTAGCAAAACAATTGGTCATTTTCTAAAATAAGCTAAAAATGTACATACTTTTTAACCACAAATGCTTGTCTTGCACTAGTCACATTGGAAAGGTCACACATGATGCAGGCGGAAGTACCGACCCAGTGTTTACAAAGCGAACATACAAAGAAACAAACAGCCTTTACAAAAAAGGTAAAACAACGATGTCTGACAATTTTGAAGTTGGAAAAGAAAACTCGCCCTACTCTAACTTTTTGAACCAAAGAACTAACCATGTGTGAACTTTCCAATGTGATTATGTGATGCGTGAAGTCATAGACGTGCATTGCAGAGCAAGTGCAAGTTGAGCACTTGTGGTTTTAAAGTATATAAATTTTATTTTTTTTTAGAAATTGACAGATCGTTTCGCTAGATAAGACCCTTATTACTTGGCTGGGATCGTGTAGAGCTTTTTGAAGCTGCATTGAAACTGTAATCTGGACCTCAACTCATTCACTGAAGTCCACCGTATACAGAAAACTCTTGGAATGTTTTTCTTCAAAAACCTTAATTTCTTTTCGACTGAAGAAAAAAATGACATGAACTTGGATGACATAGGGTAGAGTAAATTATCAGGAAATTTCAATCCAGGAGTGAATGTGTACAATGTTTGGGCATCCACTCTTGATACTGGTTAATTTGCATTGAAACCTGACAGTTTGAAAGCAACTACTGGTGTTGTTAATCTCCGAGATACATATAATGTAATCTGTTTGAGATGACTTCAGGAAACAGGCAATAAAACCCCTGAACTCATTCCAGACGTGCTGCACTCTGGCTATTGCGAGTGTAGTGGTTACACACCTGAACCATCTGAAGTGCTGGGCAGGCGGGTTGGCCTTGGCTCGACACTTCAGTTGCACATTCTCCCTTCCCACATACCAGTCGCCATCATAGCCCAGCACCAGGATGTCTGGAGCAACTGCGCACACACACACAAAGCACAAAGGGATCATTCAGAGTAGTTAAGAAAGGTAAGTCTAGGCTACGCCTTGTTAAAGACCCTATGAAGTGACATGACGAGTGCGGTTTTCTGGCCCTGTGTTGACGCATTTCCTATTGAAACACAAAGTTTGGGCAGGTCAAATCAATTTTTTTAAACCTAACAGGGCCAAGTTACGTCACAGGCATTAATCATGATTTGCCAGATGCCATGTGTTATGTATTGGGGGAGGAACTATCTCATGCTAGAGAGCATCCAATTGAATAAAAATCTGCGCAGTGCAAAATGAACAGTGCTGTCGAACGATTAAATCGTGATTAATCGCATCCAAGATAAAAGTTTCTGTTTACATAATATATGTGTGTATACTGTGTATATTAATTATATATACACATACACATTTTTCTTGATAGGACAGTGGACATATGACAGGAAGCAGGTGGGAGAGAAAGAGGGGGGCGGGATCAGGAAAGGTCCACGAGGTGGGATTCGAACTCGGGACACCCGAAGCGCAACTGTGCCATATGTCGGCGCGCTGCTTACAAAGCATGCATGTAAACATAACATTTTTCTTAAATATATACATGCGTGTGTGTATTTATATATACACATAACAAATATACACAGTACACACACATTTTATGTAAACAAAAACTTTTATTTTGGATACGATTAATCGCGATCAATCATTTGACAGAACTAAAAAGGAGTCATTAATATTTTGGATCCATTTCGCAGTTACATATATATATAAAGCAGTTCTTTCTGGTCCTTGAATCTGATTGGCTGAGAGGAGTGCAATATTCCAGTAATATCGGAACTCCAACCTTTTTTTACCGTTTGTATCACTCTGCTTGCAGTATTTCTCACAGTGAGTGTCATGGCATAGCCCATATCCACTATAATTTTATAAATAATACTGTTTTTGTGTCACGTAATGAGTTTTTTTAGGTGAGAATGTACCTACATACTTAAAAATGTAGATATAAAGCACATGTAGATATAAATATAAAGCAACTGCTAGATATAAAGACACAATTTTGAGTTTGCGAGTCTAAATTACTTGGTTTTTTTTTTCTAAGAGAAGAAACATCTTTTGTATACACTACCGTTTACACTACGGTTTTTAATGTTTTTTTATAGAAGACTTTTCTGCTCATAAAGGCTGCGTTTCTTTGATTAAAAATACAGAAAAAAACAGTAATATTGTGAAATATTATTGCAATTTAAAATAGTGGTTTTCAATTTGAATATACTTTAAAATAGAATTAATTCCTTTGATGCAAAGCTGAAAGCATCATTTCTCCAGTCTTCAGTGTCAGATGATCATTCAGAAATTATTATAATATGCTGATTTATTATCAACGTTGGAAACAGTTGTGCTGCTTAATATTCTTAATACTCTTTTTTCAGTATTCTTTGATGAATAAAATGTTTAAAAGAACAGAATTAATTTAAAATAGAAATCTTTTGTAACAATATACACTACCGTTCAAGGTTAAAGTCAGGAAATTTTCTCTTTCTTTCTTTCTTTATTTGAAAGAAATTAATACTTGCACTCAGCAAAGATGTGTTAAATTGATAAAAAGTGATAGTAAAGACTTACATTTAGACTTAGCATAAAATCATATTATTAAAAAATATTTTTATTTTGAATAAACGCTGTTCTTTTTAACTTTCTATTCAAGACTGGAATAATGCATCACAAATAAATTATATTTAAGTATTTTAGTATTTTAAAAACAGAAAAAAATGTTATTTTAAATTGCAATAACATTTCCTAATATTACTTTTTTTCAGTATTTTTGATCAAATAATTGGAACTTTAATGAGCAATGACGTCTTTAAAAAAAAAAAAAAAACATTAAAAATCTTTCTGATCCCAAACTTTTGAATGGCAGTTTATGTGTGTGCACTTTTATATCATGATAAATGGTACTACAATAAAGTAGCAATCTATAACACAACAGCATTATTAATACTAATTGATCATAAAGCAACATAATTCATCATTAGGACCAGCAGTCCAAGTGTCTGACCAGCAGTACAAAACCACTTACCAAGACAATGGACACTGTATTGATTTGTGCCTTTAGAAAAGCTCTTTAAAAGTTCTTTAAGTGAGCGTGCCAAATTAAGATGTCATGTTGACCCTATGAGAATAAAAAAGACGGATGGAAAACAAAAGAAAGGAGCTTCCGTGACTGTAGCCCCTATCGAGTGCAAAAGCGTCGTCCCATGACTGATGTGACCTCTCCCTCTTCATACTCCCTACACCGGCTGCTTCCTGTGCCTGCCCCTCACCGCTACATCTATATTTCATACAGCAGACGTGCGCTTACGTACTCGCCGTCACCACAGCTACACACTTACGTGCCTTCCTCGCTGCTCAATGGTGCTTAGCAGAAGTCTGCGTGCAGAAATCGTTAAACGACACTGGTAAATCATTTGTATGGTGCATCAATACCCGTATTCAGTACAAGTTCATGAAACCCTGAGGATTGAGTCTTAGCAAAGGGGCTTTTAGCTCCATCACGCACAAGACGGCATCAAGACATCATGTCATGTGGATAGTTACCGCACTGGGGTGATATGGAAAACAGATGTGAGCTCTGGACATAAATCTGATCGCTTGACGTGGTATAGAAAAAACACAAAAAATAAGTTACTGTGGATGGAGAAGCTTCTTTGGGTTTGTTGTGCTAGATTAAACAAACAAAACAGGCTTGCGTGCACACAGGAACGAGCACCAAATGAGATTCAAGTCTGGCTGGAGGAAGGAAATAGGTTTAGTGGCCAATTGGCTGATTGATGTTTGCGTGGTTTAAATTGCAAGAAATGGAGTCTGATGAAGTGAGCAAATATAAAAAAGACATGCTCCAGATTTCCAGAGTTGATCTGATTCTGATTCACAATAATTCGGTTCGATATGATTCTTATTCAGTCCGTTTCTATTTTATGTGTGGGTGTGCAGTATTTCATCTATAAGTCCATTTCCCTACTTACAAGACAATCGTTTTAAGGAAATGCTATTAATTACACATTAAACATTATGAAAAATATTAATTTCAAACTAACAGGGCTCAAAATATGCCGTTTTAACTGCTATTTAATAAATACATTAACACATTAAATAAATTTAATAAATATAATCAATTATTTTCATGTGTGGATGTACAGTATTTCAGTTATAAAGTCCATTTCCCAATTTATAAGACTTAAGGAAATGCTATTAATTATACTTTAAACATTATGAAAAATATTTCTTTTAAACTAACAACAGAGCTCAAAATGTGTGGTTTAACTGCTATTTAATGAATAAAATAAATTAACATTTAATACATTTAATAAATATAATAAATTAATTTCATGTGTGGGTGTACAGCATTTCTGTTATAAAGTCCATTTTAAACTAACAGCAGGGCTCAAAATATGTGGTTTAACTGCTGTTTAATGAATAAAATAAATTAAAATGTAATACATTTAATAAATATAAGAAGTTAATTTCATGTGTGGGTGTACAGTATTTCAGTTATAAAGTCCATTTCCCTATTTATAAGACTTAAGGAAATGCTATTAATTATACTTTAAACAATATGAAAAATATTTATTTTAAACTAACAAGGCTCAAAATATGCAGTTTTAATTGCCATTTAATAAATAAAATAAATTAACATCTATAATAAATTAATTTAATAAATATAATAAATTAATTTCATGTGTTAGGGTGTACAGTATTTCCATTATAAAGTCTATTTTTCTACACAAGACAATATTTTTAATGAAATGCTATAAATTAATGAAAAATTATTTATTTTGATCTAACAACAGGCCTCAAAATATACATTTTAACGTCTATTTAATAAATAAAATAAACTAACACATTTAATAAATTAATTTAATAAATATAATAAATTAATTTCATGTGTGGGTGCACAGTATTTCTGTTTTAACATCCATTTCCCTACTTATAAGGCAATCTTTTTAAAGAAATACTATAAATTATACATTAAACATTACGAAAAATATTAATTTTAAACTAACAACAGGGCTAAATTAACACATTTAATAAATGTAATAAATTAATTTAATAAATAATTAATTTCATGTGAGTGTACAGTATTTTCATATTTCCCTACTTATAAGACAGTCTTATTAAAGAAATGCTATAAACGATACATTAAAATTAATATTTTTCACAATGATTAAACTAATAGCAAGGCTCAAAATCTGCAGTTTAACTGCTATTTAATAAACAAATATATTTATTGTAAAAAAAAATAATACATTAACATAAAAAACGGGTGTATTCATTTTAACTGAAGTAAGCTTTAAACAGCAGTGATTTTACAAAAAAAATGCAAAATTAAAAAAATATTTAAAACTCCTAATGAGTATAGAAAAAGTGATATTTTATAAAATATATGGAAATAAGTTTTTAAAATATATGCATAAAATATAAATCAAAACATTTCATGTACAAACTTTCATGAAAAAATATTTTCAGTGAGGTTTTTTCAAAAATAATGTCACATAATAGTGTTCTAATGAAAAAACTCTATTCTATTCCATTCTATTCTATTCTATAAAATCTATGTCTTTTAAAAATAAAAAACAGCTGGCAATAAGAAATATTTATGGCTGGTAAATTTATAAAAATAAAATAAAATAAAAGGTTGGATCCTGCATCGTGCACTCTCTTGTCATACTATTATTAAAAAACCCTTATCAGATACTCACACTGTACGTTGATGACATAGGGTATCCTGAAGTCGCTCTGTAGAGCGGGGTGTTTGACCACGCATGTTAGCGTGTGACCCTGGGCGTGACGGGAGGGCTGCCAGCTGTAGTGCACCTGGGTCGTAGTGGTGCCGTTGGCATCGTCCTGCATGTGGGCCTCAGACGTGCCATACAGATTAGTCTCCCAGGAGACGTCGGCAGGGGGCCGAGCCCTCTCAGCGATACAAGTGGCCACTGTGGTTTCATTGCCGCCGTCGATCAGAGCGGAAGATCCAGCCGAAACGTACACCTTCGGCTCCACTAAGACAGAGAGAGATTTAAAGAGAGTTAAATATACCACATCGCTTGCGTTTAATTCTGAGCTTTAATGTGAAGAGACACGCTCACACTATTACTAGAAAGATGTATCAAGATAACAAACCGAGCTAAAGGAAATCCATTCAGATCAGAGTACAAAGCTAAATAAAAGCTAATCTCCTCAGCATTAAGAATCGCTCTGGTACCACAGCCAATAAATTCATAAACTGATAAGACTGACTCAGAGAATAATTCGATTTTCGTTGAGAAGAAATAAAAGACTTATCGGACCAAAAAAAAAAATCTATGGTTACTACCGGCTGAGGGCGGCCTCAGTTTCTCATCAGAGAGCACTAAGTGCTTTTCCAGAGGAGATGAAATTATTTGTTTTAATGGCTTATCCAGTTTACATGGCAGAAGGGGCGGGGCTCGGGTGTGTGCGAGCCGTTATGAATCCAGCAGTGTTTAGGCCTGGAAAACTGAGCTTTGCCTCTGCAGCAGCTGACAGAAACTTAACATGTGTGGGGCGCTTTCCCTTCCACTCCTCCACTCAGTGGCATCAATGGTGGGGGACAAACGGAAACGGATTCTTTTGACAAGGGAGGCCCACTAAATCAAGTATATTGATATACATGACTGTTCAAAAGTTAGGTGTGTTTTATTTTTTTTAAATGTTTTGCTGCATTTATTTGATCAAAATACAATAAAACAGTAATACTGTGAAATATTTTTACAATTTGAAATGATTGTTTCTGTTATAGTTTTAAATGTAATTTGTTTCTGTGATGCCAAACCTACATTTTCAGCAGCCTTACTTAGAAATCACCTTCATTTATGAACAATATGCTAATTTATTATCAATGTTGGAAACGGTTTTTGCAGCTTAATATTTTTGTGGAACCTGCAATACTTTTTTTCAGGATTCTTTGAATAAAAAGTGAAAAAGAACAGCATTTATTCAAAATAGAAATATTTACTAACAATACAAATCTTTATCATCACTTTTTATTAATTTAACACACCCTTGTGGAAAAAATTACCATCCCCAAACATTTGAACGGTAGTGTGTATTTTTTACACATAAATAAACACTGTATTTTTTTTTTTTTTCACTTTCCATTAAATTAAGCAGCAAAAACTACAATACTGATTGATAATAAATTAGCCTATTAGAATGATTTTTGAAGGATCATGTGACACTAAAGACTGGAGTAATGATGCTGAAAATTCAGCTTTGCATCACAGAAATAGATTATGTTATAAAGTATATTCAAATAGTAAACCATTCTTTTAAATTACAATAGTATTTCATATTACTACATTTTTCTGTATTTTTGATCAAATCAATGCATCTTTGATGGGCATAAGAAAAAAAATCGTTCTGATCCCAACTTCATAACGGTAGTGTAAATAAATAAATAAATAAACAAATAATGGCACTGCATTAGACAAAACATCAGTTGTCAAACATCAGTGAAACATGTATTCATAAATTACATTAAAAAAATTCAACAAAAAATAAAAAGTTAAAAAGAACAGCATTTATTTGAAATATTTTTTTTCTGACAATACAAATCTTTCACATTTTATTAATTTAACATATCCTTGCTGAAAAAAATAAAATAATTTTTCAAACAAACAAACAAAAAAACCTCCCCAAACACCTGAACAGTATTGTATAATATTACAAAAAAAAAATTAAATAAATTTTTTAATCCTGAAATCCTGAAAAAAATAAATTAAGCAGCAAAAACTACAATATTGATAATAAATCAGCATATCAGAATGATTTCTGAAGGATCAGTGACACTGAAGAAATGATGCTAAAAATTAAGCTTTGCATCACAGAAATAAATTATGTTTTAATGTATATTAAATTAGAAAACCATTCTTTTAAATTGCAATATTATTTCATAATATTACTGTATTTTTCTGTATTTGATCAAATAAATGCAACTTTGATGAGCATAAGAGACTAATCAGAGACTAAAAAAAAAAAAAATCTTTCTGATCCCAACTTTTGAATGGTAGTGTATATAAATAATGGCACTGCATTAGGCAAAATATCCAAATAATTGTCATTTATTTTTAAGGAAAGAGATTACATTTCAAACAAAATATTTACTGAGACATTTTCAGCCTTAGATGATAAAAATGAGAATAGTTGAAAATTCAGACAAATTTGGACACTTTCTGGTTGTCAATTATTAGTGAAACACGTATTCATAACTTATAACTAAATAAATAAATAAATCAAACAAATTCATTTATACTTCCCCCACCCCTGAAAGCAAAGAAAACTTGTACTTATTTCTGAGAAAACCTACAGCATCACCAGGTGCATCATATTTAATGTTAGCAATACCCTATCTGATAATAAATATTCATTTGTATAAGTCAAAGGATGTGCACCAAATAGACCCATTGATTAGCCTTTGTTTCTCCCTTTCTCTTTCCCTGCTGTGAGTTTTTTTTTTCCATCCCATCTTGTGAAGTATCAGCATTGGCAGTTGACCTTCAGAGACAACCGTAGCAGCTGTGGTCGCCGTACCTTCAACCATCCACTGTTGTTTGGTGAGTGACATGTCATGTGTGCCCGTGTTTGTGTGTTTGTGTGTGTGTGTGTCAACTCCCGTGTGTCACTTTAAACCACAACTTCAACAGGACCTCACAACGACATCCTTGACCCTAAAGTGCAGCGGATCCCAAAAGCAGCGGGCATCATTCCCACACTCATACACTCCCGTCTCCGCACACACCCACCCTGAACATTCCTCCTGATCTAATTATAGCTCCGGCGCGTGTTCCCCCTCCCTCGTTCCTGCTCTCTCACTTCACCGCCACTTTCCATCCTCCTGTATCTCGCCCCCCCCTCCATCTCTCCTTTTATTAAAGCGCTCAGTCCCTGCTCCTCTCTGCTCTCGTTCACGTTCCGATTTTCCTCCAATTGCACAGCTCATTTTAATCGATGACATCATCTTTTTCAATTCATCTCTTTCTGAGCTTTATGAACCTTCACTCAACTTGTCTGTCTGCATGTCATTTATTACTCTAACACGGCGTCTACATGGTACGTGTGTGGCACACGTCAAAACTAGATCGCTTCATTTGACAATTTACGGTTTAATAACAATGATATTCAAAGAATCAAGGTTGTTGCTTTGTCATTCTCAGATATTAAATCAAATGTAAATAAAATAACCCTCTAGGGATACTATTACGATTAGATATTAATTTGCATAATAAATAAATTACACATACACACACAGACACACACACAATTGCTATATGTGATGTAATAATAATTGCTACAACACATACTTTAAACAGTAGTTTAGAGTAGGGTCCAAGCACAACAGAAGTAAAATGAAGTGCTAAGGAGCGGTCTTTAATTAATCCTGCTCCTGGAGAACTACCTTCCTGCAGACTTAAGTTTCAACCCTGCTTCAACGCACCTGTCTATAATTAAGTAGCCCTGAACACCTTGATTAGCTGGTTCAGGTGCGTATGATTAGGGTTGAAGCTGAACTCTGCAATACAGTAGATCTCCAGGAGGAACGACATAGGAAAATTAGGTAACTTTCTATTCGGTATGCCGTTCTAAATCTAACAAGACCAATCTTATGATTTTTGGCCAAATTGGTCAGAAATTATAAACAAAAATGTCAATTTTTATATCTTTTGACCAGTAGGTGGCACTGTGCCGAAACTACTCGTGTGCTTTCAGGTCATGCCTGTTATAACATACCAAGTTTGGTCAGAATCTGCTAAAGCATTCCGGAGATTTAGCCTCATGTACATTTTTGCACAAACTTCGTCAAATTTGTTAACACACTTTAAACAGGTTGGTGTATCAAAAAGCTTTTGATAATTTTTTGCCAGAATGTTCTAAATATGATCTGAGGCCATTTTGTTCTATAAGATTCATAATACGCTGAAACGTTTGTAAAATACAACATTTTACTGCAAAATTTGAAATGGTCCATACTCAAAATTGTTGACATAGGTCATATTCGTTAACACGTTTTACCAGAATTTTTCGGTCTTTTGTAAATGTTTTGATAACTTTTTGCCAGCGTTGTTTAAAGATGATCTGAGCCAATTTTGGTGAAAATTGAAAAGAACGTTCCAAAATCCAAAAAAAGTAACTTGAATAGTTCAAATTTACATTTTTGTATGAATTCGAATTAGCATGAGGCAAGGCATCAGAGGAAAAAAATAATTTTTCTTTCAGAACTTACGGTTCAAAAGTTATTAGGAGAAAAATGAGTGCAAATTTGGCCTGTTGGTGGCGCTATAGAGTTCAATTTAGAGACTCCAAATTTACTGTGGTTGATGATGAGACTGTCCTCTATCTGTGTGATAAATTTCAAAACAAAACAATACGCTAAAGCATTTGTTTAATATAGTTGTTATTTTGTTTTTATCGTAGCTTCATAACATTTCGATTGAACCACTGATGTCACATGGACTATTTTAACGATGGCCCTTTCTGGGCCTTGAATGTGTCAGTTGCGTTGCTGTCTATGCAGGCTCAGAAAGCTCTTGGATTTCATCAAAAATATCTTAATTTCTGTTACAGAGTTGAACGAATAATTAATGACAAAATGTTAATTTCTGCATGAACTATCCCTTTAAGTCTATTCTTGAAGCCGCAGATGACACTTCCAGGATGTTCACCGTGTAACCTTTATCTTGAGCTCACAGAGGAAACAGAGACGTTCCTCACGCCTCGACGGAGCGATACATAATTGATATACCTAACATAAAGCACTGTGCTTGTAAACTTCTCTTGTACACCTAGATAACAAGAGTGCACCGCTTTGTTTGGCTGTATCTGTGTTTAGCAGAGCAGATGGCTCTGGGGGTTTGGTAGAGGAAGGGAGTTTAAACATCACCATGTTCTCTAAAAGAGCTGGACCGTCTCCCAAAACGCTGCTTTCATTCCTGCCCTGAAGTTGCTCTTAATGTTTTTCCACCCTCTCGCACACACAGCGCATACTTGCCTACTTACACAAATAAGCAGCGCTTTATTCGGCAGCTGTGATGTGCATTCACTCGCACGCCTTTCTTTGTTTTTCGACCGCACACATGCGAAAGGTTTGTCACGGCACTTTCGCGTTAATACACAAACACCAGGATATGAGTGTATAATTGAAATTAATCCGACTGCAAAACACACAAGCACACGGCGTCTCTTGTTACCTATCACGCTGACGGTGGTGGAGGCCTGAGTGTTACCCAGCGGAAAGGTGGCAACCTTGCAGGTGTATATGCCGATGTCAGCGAAACCCACGTCTTCTAGCACGATGGTGGCGTCGTGCATAGAGGGCGAGCGGAAGGACAGCCGTCGCTCATAATCTGGCGGGATGGAGATGCCAAACATGGGGTTATACACGGCCAGAGTCACCCATCCAGTGGGCAGCTTCCGCTCCCATGAGCTCTGCGTCAGGCTGAGGTTCGTGTCCACCTGCACCCTGCAGCTGAGGGTGACGTTTTTTCCCAACACGGCGTTCACTTTAGGAGGGACGACCACCTGACTGCCATACACCAGCCCTAGGAGAGAGAAATGCACACATCGTTAGTCAGGACACTTGAGCAGCTGCAGAAAAGTGCTCTTGAGGTCTTGAACCATCTCAACTGACAAATCCGTTTTTATCCTGTTCAAGCTCCGATCAATCAGACGCCAAGGTCTCTTAGCACTGCGCCTTATTCCAAACGAGAAAAGTCAATTCCCTTTAGCTTAGACGTCTGAGGAGAAGACGGATACCGCACTGGTTAGCTGGCGTAATTTGCTGTGCTGTAAAAGGAGCAAATGAAATAAGTTTTATTGTGCTGGAGGGAGGCTAAAATTAGCTGTAACATTTGACTTACTGCACAAACACTGATTTCTAAAATAAAAGTCTAAAAATGGGTCAGGAACAACGCAGTCGGAGTAGACTGGAGAAAAACTAAAGCCAGAAATTAAATGAAATACTGATTTCTAAAATAAAAGTGTAAAAATGGGTCAGGAACAATGCAGTCAGAGAGGACTGGACTGGAGAAAAACTAAAGCCAGAAAAATAAAATAAAATAAAATAAAATAAAATAAAATAACTGGTTAGTTTTTTTTTTTTTTTTTTTCCTGAAATGCTAATTATTATATGCATTTTATTTTTTTTGTATTTAGCTATAGTACAAAACAAAACGAAAAAATATTCTGCTAATCTAACTGGTAATTTTTTTTTCCTGAAATGCAAATGACTATGCATTATTTGTTTTGTATTTAACTATAGTACAAAATAAAATAAAAATATTTTACTAACTGGTCAGTTTTTTTTCTAAAATTCAAATTACTATATGCATTTTATTTGTTTTGTATTTAACTATAGTACAAAATAAAATAAAAATAAAATAAAAATTCTACTAAACTAAATGGTCAGTTTTTTTTTCTGAAATGCAAATTACTATATGCATTTTACTCATTTTGTATTTAACTATAGTACAACATAAAATACAAAAAAAAAAAATAACAATAATAATAATAAATAAATAAAAAATATTTTACTAACTGGTCAGTTTTTTTCTAAAATTCAAATTACTATATGCATTTTTATTTGTTTTGTATTTAACTATAGTACAACAAAAATAAAATAAAATAAAATAAATAAAATAAAATAAAATAAAATAAAATAAAATAAAATATTCTACTAAACTAAACGGTCAGTTTTTTTTTTCTGAAATGCAAAAACACTTTCTTTTGTATTTAACTACAGTACATAATAAATTAAAATAAAAAAATTAAATTAAAACAAAATAAAATACTAAACTGGTTAATTTTTTTTTCCTGAAATACAAATTACTACATTACTAATAAAATAAAATAAATAAAATAAAATAAAATATATATATATATTTTTTTATTTTTTAATTAAAATTAAATAAAATATAAAATATTCTACTAAACTAACTGGTAGTTTTTTTCTGAAATGCAAATTACTATATGCATTTTATTTGTTTTGTATTTAACTATAGTACAAAACGTTTAAAAATAAAATGTAATTTAATTCAATTCTACAAAACTAACTGGCCAACTGTTTTTGTTTTTTTTTTTCCTGAAATGCAATTTTTATTTGTTTTGTATTTAGCTAAAGGAAACCATCATGCATAATAAATAAATAAATAAATAAATTCATTCTACTGAACTGGTCAGTTTTTTGTACTACAGTACATGCATTTTATTTGTTCTTTAATTAATTAAGCAGCACTACATAACATATACTAAATATCAGCAGTTGTGGCAAATCATCAAGCAAAACATTACTAAATAATCTGAAAATAACACACGCAGGAATATTTTTAATAGCGAGGATTTTTTTCCACTATCTTCATTTCACTGTTTCATGAGTCTAACTTTAAGTTTACAACTGAACTGTGTTTGTGTTCATTGCAGATTTAAGGCAAGCAATGGCTCTTTTGGATGTTCATGGTGTAAACTTCATCTGAAGAGCTAAATAATTACTCCAAAAAAACAAAACCCTGATTTACAGAATGAAAAGTTTAAAAATGGGTCAGCAACAATGGAGTCAGAGCAGACTACACAAAAAAAACAAAACAACTAAAGTCAGGCTGATTTGACAGTGCACAGAACAATAGCTGAGCGGCAAAAGCGCCGGTCTGCGCAACCATTAGGCCCATAGGGCTTTAAAATAGGAACAACATGGGCATTCACCACAAAAACTCAGAAAAACTCTGACTGTTCTCCTCCCTACCTCCTTTTCTCTTCCTTTCCGTTAGCCTACCTTCCATCGCTCACCCCGTCATCATTTTTTCCCCTTTCCATTTGCCGAACAAAAGCTTAATTATGTTTGAAAGAGGGTGTGCGTGTGTGAAATGAGTGCAAAAGTGGAGCGTGCGGACGAGACGAGACGAGACCGAGGGAGAGACGCATGCTAAGAAATGCCAAAGAAACAACAAAGGCCACATGAGGACAACCTGTGTGTCTTATTACACCCAGACAGCTGTGTCCGCACCATCTGAATCCACGTAACACATGCACACGCAAACACGCAGCACAGTCGCATGCGGCCTCTAACATGTGGTGACGGAGGCAAATCAATGTGCTCTGTGGGGGGATGATGGAATTTGGATCATCTGGTAGGATCTTCTTTGGATTCCCACATCAACTGCACATCAATCATCTGCAGGAGTGGAAGGCTGTACCACAATATCAAAAGTTTACCACAGCACAATATCATTTTACAAATTTCGGTATGACGTGCTCCTAATTCTGCAAAGTTCAGAAGGTCAGGCAGAATGATTTGTGAGATTCAGTCAATTTCTTAAAGGGAACCCCTGGTATTAGACTTAATATAACATAAATGGTGTCTCTTACTGAAATATGTAGTGGAAAAACCTATGAAAGATTTACATTATTTAAAAAATCCACACTGTTTTATTCATATTTTGAACTGTGGGGGCACAACTATTTTGATGATGTGAAATGGCTGCACTTAATGAGCTACTGGCGCTACCTGTTGCTATTTTTACCACAACACAATTGCCACATTGTACGGCTCTTGGTTGTAATTTTCAGTAGAGGGCAACAAGAGAAGCGATGCAAGTCTCCACTGCTTTCCTAGTGATAAAAAGAGTAGAAAAGAATAGGAAAATGCCTGTGGACTAATGAAACGTTCTAAAGACCAGCGTCTTTGTTCTCTCAACTTTAGGCCTGATGCCTTTGAGGCTTTTATTTGACCACAGCTAGTGAAAGAGCTTACAAATGACAGAGACAAGAAATGCTAGATGCCATCCTGGCAGGATGTAAACATGCAGACGCTTGTCTGAGTTTCTCAGCAAGGATTTCACTCCATATCCAAAAGAGTTTAGACTCCTTGTGGGGAAAAAATAGATGGTACGGCATTTGGTTTAAGCCTATGCTTATATCCATCACCACCTCCAAGCTGTTTCAGTAGCTGTGGTCATCGTATCAGTATTTTATTTTTTGAGTTGTGTTGCGGCAAAAATAGCAACAGGTAGCGCCAGTAGATCACAGAGTGCAACCATTTCACGTCATCGAAATAATGGCACCCCCCATAATTAAAAATATGTATAAAACAATGTGGGTTTTTAAAATAACCTAAATCTTTCATGGGTTTTTTACTATATATTTCAGTAAGAGACATCATTTATGTTATATTAAAGTTATGCAAGTCTTAACAAAGTCACAGAAAACGAATAGTCTTGTCATCATTTACTCTGTCGTTGCAAACCTGCATAAATTACTTTCTTTCACAAATAAAGATATTGTGAAAAAAAAAAAGTTTTTTTTTTGTTTGTTTGTCCATACATACATTAATGGGGTCCAAAAGATGAAGTGTAAAGATTCTTTAGGACTGTCACTAGCGATTGTTTTGGTAATCAAATAATCTGTTGATTATTCTGACGATTTATATAATTTGATAACTAAGTTTTTGTAGTAATAAAAATAGACCTAAGTGAACAATAGCCTTTAAAATTCATTAAAATACATGCATAATAGACCTTTCTCACATTTCCGGGTTTCTCATAGCGGAAGTTGTCATAGTTGGGTAAAATCTGAGAGCAGTGAATGGGAGAGTACCATAAATATATATTTTTTGCATTCCCATTTGCTCAAATAGCAAAAGAAAAACTACACGATAGTGTTTTCACGACTTTCAATCATAGGAAAAAAAATTGAGAGAGACTGATATCGGCAGTCGGAAGCGAGAACTGTGTCAAATTTACCTTTCCTCCCATAGTCGCGGAATTAGAAATACCCTCACATAGCGTTAACTAGTTTTTTGTAACTTGATGAAAAGGTGATGTAATACAAAGTATAGTGTTATAAATGTACATACATATTTTAAAAATCAAAATATAAAAAACTTTTTTTTAAAGGATTTATGATGATGATGATGACCATTAAAACGTGTCATCACAGGCTTGTGAAAAGGGTCCATAGCAATGAGGCAGTAGCAGTTAGTTCAAATAAAGTATCAAAAGCAAGTAGTCATATGGTTTTATTGAACAAAACTTAAAATGCATAATGTATTATGAACAATATGTACATTACGCATTATATCAAATGACTGCAGAGGGCGCCAACGGCCTGACGATCGTTTTTACAGTTTACTGCGTGATCTAATCATTGTTTAATATTGACGCAACATTTCATTCAAATGTCCACTTAATCGTTAACATTTGGCCATTTCTTTATGATAGAAAAGCTACAGCCACTGTAATTTCTTGAATATGTGGACATCAAACGTGTAAACTCAGAGTGAGGGTTTAAACTTTTGTTTTGAAATTGCAATGAACCGTTAGCATAGTTAGTAGTGATGGGAAGTTCGGATCATTTTACCGACTCGGACTTTTGAGTCTCGTTCAGCAAAATGAACGAATCTTTTTCGAGTCATTTCGTTCATTTTAGCAAAATATAATTAAAATGTTACTTGTTACCTCCCTAACACATCTACTGCTTACACAAGCGTTGATCACAATACAAACAAGACAAAACCATAATGTTATAAGAAACAGAAAAGATTAATTCATTGTTTACCTGGGTCTTTAGTCTATGATTAGCTCAACCTCACCTCTTATCTGACAAGTTTCCGGGTTTGAGTCGTTCGTTCATCAGGTGACAGCCCAATAAGTTTAACCTATGCAGTCTGAGCCGGAAAGAGAATTGATTAGTTCATCTCTCGAGTCTTCGGGTTCGAGTCGTTCGTTCATCACGTGACAGCCCCATAAGATGAACGAACGACTCCAAAAACCAGAATATTCGAAACAGGTGAACTAATTCCAGTACAGAACCTAAGAGGATGTTGCGCATGCGCGACTGAACGAATCACTCCCCGAGACGACTCATTCGTCCCGAGTCCAAGAACGACCCATCACTAATAGTTAGCCACTTCCGGTATTTTTTACGGGCAAAATGCATTCAAGGACTTCTTAAAATAGAGTACTCGAATAGAATTGAGGAATCGTTGCAGCCCTGAGATTCTTAAATAGCAGAGTAATTAAAATTATATACGTTTTCTTGAGCTTGTTTTACCCAAACAAAGCATGTTTATGGTTTAAAAAGAACAAGTATCTGCAAATGGGTTAGAAAAATCTACTCAATTCAAAGGGAAAACAAGTTTTGATACCACACTGACATAAACTCGCTTCATTTTGTTCAGTTTCTCAGAAAACAAGACTAGATATATTTAATTTGCATTTCAAGTAAATGTATCTGGATTTAAGGAAAACAAGACAATGCATACAACATTTAATACCACTGTGTATTCAAGACGCTCTGATTTAAATCCTTTAAGGCCTTAACTTGTGGAATGGTCAATTAACTTTTTATAACCTTTTTAACAACCCTAACATACAACAAAATGGTGATTAAACAAAAGTTCTGTATGTGATTTATTTACAGACAAGCCTAGTTTCTTTTTATCAGTCCCATGAGACTGTCAAGATATCACTTTAGCATTGATACAAGATGATAAATTCTGTTAATCAATCCAATCCGATCAGGACTTTCCAATAAATAAGACGCACACAATCCATCTCATCTTCTGGTTGACGTCAAACCAAAAGGCCTGTTCTGTAGTGTTGCCTAGTGAGCAAAGCTTTAGCACCATAAACACATTAGGATCTGTCAGAGATGCTCTTCATCAAAAGGAAACCCAAGTCTAAGCTGAAGAAGACCCTAAAACCAGCCATCTCAAAGCATGAGATTCTCCACACAAACATATTCATGTGTGATTGCTGGCCGATCGCTGACCTGATTCCGAGAATTAAAACCAGCCCCTCATGCAACCGCGTCGCTTTGGTCCAGTCAGAGCAACACTTCAAACAAAACTAAATATCTGGATTTAATCTACAGCCTTCGCCATTCCCTTAAAGACCACGCATGTTATATAGTGACCAGCTCAGAGGAAGACATGGAATCTGTAACAGATAGAAAGAAAAAGAAAAAATTAAAAACAGAGGGTAAAGATAGATGTTAAACACAACAGGCGGTGTGAAAGATCAGTGAAGATCTTGTGAAGAGAATGCTGGAGCATTTTCAGTCAAATAAACAGAATACTGTACGCACACACCCACCCGTCCGCTCTCTCGGCCTCTCAAACGACAACGCTAATTGCAACAAGCTGCCGGTCGGAAGATGTAATCGTAAATCAAAACCCGCCGCATTGCTTGGCAACAGACTCCAAACATTCTGCCGGAGCGTTCGTCTTGCCAGCAACGACCCTCCCTCTTTTGTCTCACCAGTACATCCTCCATGTGAATGAAAGAGGACGAATAAAAGTGACAAACTGTGGCAAATAAGAATCATAAAGGAAGTTTGGAACAAAGTTATATCTTCATCAGCGCCAGTTGGTTAGCAAAGCCAAAAGATGACCTCACAGGAATGGATGAGCAAGGGAGGAAATGATCTGGAGCATTTCAGGCTGTAAATGTTGACTAACGTTATGAAGTCAGCATTTAAACAAAGGCATTTCAGGCCACTGAGTCACTAAGTGAATGGGGAATGCCAAAATGCAAGCCTCTCTATCCTAAAATCACTGGGTTCATGACAAACCAGCCACAAGGTTGTGCTTTGACCAAGTGCTGTGTCACTCATATGGGTGAAGATGGGCACATTTTCACTGAGGGGAGAAAAAAAAGATGCAAACCACCTTAAAGAGGACCTATTATGCAAAAATCACTTTTATAAGGTGTTTGAACAGTCGTGTGGCTGCAGTGTGTGAAAACAACCAGCCTATAATTGTAAAAATCCACCCACTCATATTTTTAATAATCGAAATAAATCATAAACAGTCTATCTGAACATGCAATTCCACATTTCTTCCACATACGTCATTGTAGGGAGAAATCCCACCCATTTGTGACAATCTCTGCCCTATTAGCATAGACACAGTCCTGACTGAGAAACAGCAGTCCACCATTACTGGAGTTATACAATGTCAGCGTCAAAGAAGCATTACAAGTGTTGTTTTTTTGGGATGTACGGATGAACAAATTAGTCTCAATAGACTCCCTCCATCTAAGCCACTGAGGACACTGTGGTTAAATTTCATTTTCGAAAGAAATGCCCCGGAAAAAAAAAAAAAAAAAAACTGCCTTTCTGAAAGAGCTTCTCCGTAAGGCTAATGTTGCTAAAGCTACCATTGTCTCTGCCTGTTTTCACTGATGCTTCCTTCATGTGCTACCAGAATGATCGTAAATAGGAATGTGGTGATTAAAATTGCATATGAAAGCAATAGGGATGTAAGAAAATATCAATACACGTGTGTATCGCGATATTTTGTTTGGCACTACTGTATCGATTTGCAAAAATGGAATATCCATATTTAAAAAAAAATAATAATAATAATATCCTGACCGCTAGATAGCAATCTTCTTATCTCTGAACTTAAACAGTGACAGGAAATACTAGCATAAGGGCACATCACTAATGTTAGCGTTAATGGAGGATGAAAGAATAGTTCCTGCTCCCACCTTGGAGTAGAGTGTGGCGTCATTTCGGCGTCATTTTGAGGTGACGTTCGCTCCAGGACGCGGCAAGCAGCGGAACCGACGCGCGGCCGCCACCCGTTTGTACAACACAAGCGCCCCGTGCAGCCGAGGCGCCGCCTGCACCGCGGTTCCGCTGCTTGCCGCGTCCCGCGAAAGGGCCTTCGCGCCGGGGTAGCTGCGCGGCTGCGGGCCGCCGGCCGCTTTCTCTTGTGGTGGGGCTGTTTTGTGCAGTTGAGACGGTGCTCGCGTCGCAGTCTCTGCGATTCCACGCGGAGCATAATCACAAACTGAAAAACTTACAAATCCAAAAAATTCTCAGAACAAAAAGGTTCTCAGAATGTCCAATATCTGTATTTATTTTATTGTTTTACAATTCTTTTGTTTTCTTTAGGAATCCTGCAAGCACTTTATTTTTTATTGATATTAAGCAGATGTAATTCTTAAGTTCAGATTAAAATGATCTGACATGGTTACAATTTTAAAATTAAATTAAAATTGTAACCATGCAACCCCTGTACAGCCATAGAAAGCAATGTGAAGTCGACCGCTTGAATACGTCGAGCTCATAATCACAAGTGGGACTTACAAAGTTTGTAACAGTACGCAATGGCACCATAAAACCAGCTTTGTTGTTATACTTTAAATGCGCTGTTTGTGTAATTAATAAACATGCATTTATTATGCTCAGTACAATCTGATTCTGGTTTGAACATATAAGGCTGAACACAGCTACTGAGAGTTTCTGACATTTTCAGCGCATGAGATTGACCTGTTTTTGCTGGCTCTTGAAGCTCCGCCCTCTTCTGAAAAGGGGGCTGGAAGCACCAGCTCATTTGCATCTAAAAGGACAAACACAAAAATGTTGCGTTTTGGCTTATACCTACACTCTTAAAAAATAAAGGTGGTTTAAAAGGTTCTTCACAGTGATGCCATAGAAGAACCATTTTTGGTTCCACAAAAAACCATTCAGTCACTCTTTCTTACCCATTTATAATCTGAAGAACCTTCTTTAGCCACAAAGAACCTTTTGTGAAACAGATGTTAAAGGTTCTTTATGGAACCATTTAAACAAAAAGGCTCTTCTATGGCATCATGAAGCACCTTTATTTTTAAGAGGCTGGGTGATATGGCCAAAAATTTAAATCTCATTTTTTTTTTTCCAGAACGTTTGACCGATTCTCGATTTTTAGTCAACTTGAAAATGTAACTACAACATGATTAGTAGTGATTAAAAGTAACTTTTTCAATATTAACCTTCTAGTTAAAAAACAATTCTATTCCAAGTGCACCACACGTGAAGTTGTCAACATGATGTAAATGTTCAACAAGTCACTTGTTAAATATCTTTGCAAAAAAAGATGCATGAACTACAATTAGATCTTGTACAAACTTGTCTTATACGTAATATAAAGAAATGATACGAGGAAATTGCTTTAAAAAAAATCTTAAAAGTCAAGGTAATTCACATTCAAAATAAAGTATATAACACCTATTATTAGTAGACTATTATTAACTATAAATGTTCTGTAAAAACAATGAACAGCAGCTTTCAGCCTGTCATCATGATGCAAACATGAAATATCAGACATAGTTCTTAACAGGGTTTTTTTTTTTTTTTTTTAAATTCGATTGCGCTGCTTTTCCATTGTTTTTTCTATGTAAACACGGACACGTCTGACTATTGCGCTCGCGTCTCTTGCATGAAACGGCGTTATAAAAACGTGGCGCTCAAGTTTAAAAGTGGTTCACTCCCATCATCTTGCATGTTTTTCCTATTCCACTGCCCGCATTACATCTTTAACCTCTTTAACAAGGTTAATCATGTGCGATATGCGATTGGATCGTTCTTTTGTCTTGACTGTTATAATTGATGTATTGTCAGTGTGTCTAATTCTAACGTTCAGTAATATTTATATTCAAAATTGCGATTCCTCGAAAAAAAAAAATTAAATAATAATAATAATAATTGTGGCAAAACATTTTATTTGAATTAATCAACAAAAAATATAATAAAATTAATTAATTAATAAAAAAAAAAAAAAATAAAAAATTCACCCAGCCCTACTTATACCCCAAAAGTGGCAACTTTAAATCAAGCTATAAAAAATATAACTTGAATAATTTGTGCTAAAACTTCACATGCACACGCTGGGGACATCTGAGACGACTTTTACATCTTGAAAAGAAGAGGCATAATGGGTCATCTTTAAGTTAAAAAAAAAAAATGTATCGATAATTTTCAAAATTTCTGAAAAACTATACATTAAATTTGTACTTTGTTCAGTCTGAGCCACTTAGTCTCAGCCGTCATGCCCACGAAGCACTGGCTGAATGTCTGATGCATATGGGACACAAAATTGGAAACACTTCAGGAGTTTCAAAGTTGTCATCGGATTGGTTGAATTCTACAGTATTTCCGGGAGACGTGTTTGTCGCGTTATTTAATGTTCCGCCCGGAAACAAAGATGCTGTGATGCCAAACCCCTCATGGAAGAGGAAAGCCGTCATGTTTACACCTGTGACGAGCGCTTATCAGGATCAACTAAACGCTGGACTTTCAAAAGTATTTGAAATATGTAAAGTTCATGGCATAGAAATATGTCCAAGAGTTTTAAACACCGGTCTGTTATTGGGGGGACATTTCCACGCTTCCCTAAACATGACATGGCACAAAACGAAATGTAATTGGTTGCTTTACCTATCAGTCATTTGGACAGTCATTAGGTTCCCAGACCTCACATTTCCTGAAGTGAATACCAAAGCAGTTATTTTTTCCAATTCTGTTCGGTGCTACAAGTGGAGCAAAACACACACTTTATTTTTGGGTCAACAACTTTGTCCGGCCTGTGATGAAATAACAAGCAATATAAACAGCGGATCTGAGAAAGAATAGTCTGGCTCATATTTTACCCAAAAAACAACAGGAAAAAAAACAAGCAATTATATTTTATTTTTACACTGTGAAATATGACCCAACCATTTCTTGACAGTTTTTTTGAGATTCGCCAAGTTCATTGCGCTGATCTTCAGATGTGTATTTGACTTGGTAACACTTTTACATTAAGGTTCAGTAGTTAACTTTAGTTAACTACATTAGTTAATACGAACTAGGAATGAACAATACTTCTACAACATGATTTCATCTTAGTTAATGTTCATTTCAGTATTTACTACTGCATTATTAAAATCATTATATTAGTTAATGCACTGTGAACTAACATGAACTAACAATGAACAACTAGTTTCATTAACATTAACAAAGATTAATAAACAGTGTAATAAATGTATTGTGCATGGTTTATGTTAGTTAATACAATAACTAACGTTAATAAATAAAGTGTTACCTTAGACTATGAATAAATAATATAACAAGCTTGCTTAAAAAAATAAAACAATTTCATGAACTCAGAAAGAATGAATGTATAAATAAATACATTTGATGTTATTTAATGAATAAATTATGCTCATATTATTTCTATTATAATTTAATTTTATGTAAATTAAATTATTAAATGTTAATAATCATTATTTTTAATATCTAATATATTTATAAGATTTATTCATTTACGAATTCCCAAAAGTTAACTATACTGTCCCTCTCTTATTTGATTTTTTTTCTCTCTTTTCAGGGGCCCCGAGCTAAAAATAAGGATTTCTGATAACGTGCCGGTTTCAGACTAGTTTCGGCATGTCTAGCCACATTCTCCACACAGGAGACAATTTTACCAAAACCATGTGCCAAATTAAACATTCCCTAATGCACTACTGACTAATGCGTTTGACTAATTAAATTACTTCAGAGTTTGAGAATAAAGTTCAGCAGAGACCAAGCTGTGAACCAAATACATTTTTGAATGTGCATAAAAAAACTCATGAATGCTCCACAGCACACTCAATGCACTATCCACACACACACACAAACACACAAATCCATACAGCCCGAGAGGTCAGAGCGGCACAGGAAGTTAACTGTCCTGACGGCAAGGACACTGAGCTCCCAGAAGGGTTTGCTCTTTATTCTGCCACAGTCAGCTATTCCCTCACACGCGCTAGCTACCTGCAAGGTGTGTTGGTGCATGTGAGGGTGTCTGCGCGTGTCCGCGAAAAGCTGCACGTCTGTGTGCTGCGAGGTGACGGGGTTCAATTTTCCCACTCAAAGACAGTTTGTATTCATTACACATGGCAGGTCGCAATGGAGCCATCACCTCTGCCATGACTCAGCAGATGGACCTAACTTTGCCACATCTCCTTCACCGAAATTAATATTCATGCATGAGTGGAAGAGATGAAGGAAGAAAAGAGAAATATGAAGACGACATTTGTTTGTTATTAAACAAGCTAAACATTCTCGCTTCCTCTTCGCAGGCATTTCCTCTTCAGGTCACATTACAACAAAACAAAATTTAATCTCGGTAAACCATTCCAACCAGGACAAGATCAGCTTGGCTCAGATTCACATTCTGTTGTTAAAATGTTTTGAAATAATCCACTATCCACTGTAATAATCTCCTGATTTAACCTGGGATTGGCTGTCAAAATAAGTAAAATATGCCATTCAGCTTTTTCAGGTGATAAAAATACTAAAAATAAATAAATAAATAAATAAATAAATAAATAAATAAATAAATATAAATATAATATATAATATAATATAATATAATATAATATAATATAATATACAAATAACAGTTGTTGTTACATGATTATTGCTATTATTATTATTATTACTACTATTATTATCATCATTAATAATAAGGGTACTAAATTTAAAATATGCTATTCAGCTTCTTCAGGTGAGAAAATAAATAATATCAATATTAATAGTTCTTACTGTAATTACTATTATAATAACATAATATACTACAATATACTATACTACACTATACTACAATACATGCTTATTTTTCATATAATGTAGGCTATACTAAAATTATATTACATTATATTATATTATATTATATTATATTATATTATATTATATTATATTATATAGCTTCCTCAGGTGAGAAAATAATAAATTATTATTATTATTATTATTATTATTATTATTGTTATTATTATAAATAAACTAAAATAAATACTAACTAAATACTAATACTAATACTGAACTAAAATAAATAAATAAATAAATAAATAAATAAATAAATAAATAAATAATAACAGCTGTTGTAATATAATCTAGGGCAGGGTGCTAAAATTCTTAGATGAGAAAATAAAACAAATAAAATAAAATATATAAATAATATCAATATTAACAGTTATTATTATAATTTGTATTATTTTATTTTATATTATATTATATTATATTATATTATATTATATTATATTATACTATACTATATTGCTTCCTCAGGTGAGAGAATAATAAGTAAACAAATAATAATAATAATATTAATATTATTATTATTACTATTATTATTATTATTATTACTATTAATAAAGTATTAAATATTAGAAAAATAAATAATTATTATTATTAATAATAATAATAATAATAATAATAATAATAATAATTATTATTATTATTATTATTTATTTGTATTAGTCATTTATTAGTTATTTTCTCACCGTATATTGTTATAATGATAAATATAAGAATAAAATATTACATAGTAAAATATCTTTTTTTACACATTTTTCATCTAGGGCAGGGTGCTAAAAATCTTCAGATGAAAAAATAAAAAATAAATAAATATCAATATTAATAGCTCTTACTATAATTATATTATATTGTGAGAAAATAATAAGCTACTACTACTACTAATAAAAGTATATAATAACATTAAATAAATTATTATTATTCATATTATTTTTGGAACACATTTTTTCATCTAGGGCAGGGTGCTAAAATGTGCTATTCAGCTTCTTCAGGTGAGCAGACAAAATAAATAATAGTTACTACAATTATTATTATTATTATTATTATTATTACGACTTTAAGATTATGCTTCTTTTTTATGACTGACCTGCGTGAAATGCTTTTTACTGCCTTTGCACTACATGCACGTGACAAACAAAATCCTCAGACCTCCTTCTGACCTTTCTGGAGAACCTCCTCAAAAAAATCTAACATTGAACGATGATAAATGACCATTATGGGGGATTTAAACGAGCAGCATGTGAGGTCGCACAGGGAAACAGGTGTTCTGAACTTAACATGACTGCATCTGCACACGTCAGACACGTGAAAGAGACACTGAATCAAAATAGACCCGGGTGATTGAAGAGCTCAAGGTCGTTTAAAGAAAACGTCAGGCATGTAGGATGAAGCTAAAGGTCGTATGACCTTTATAATAGTGTTATGTGTGAATCTGTACATAAAAACACACTGATAGGCACTGACATTAAGGGTTACACCATTTTTGTATGTAGCAGCAATAGCAGCAGCAGAAGTGGCTTCAGGTTTCACATAAATGTGGTCACTGCATCTCCAGCGGCCTGAGCACTCAGCAGGAACGCACCAGGGACCTCAAATAAGTCTCCTCCTCCCTGAAAAAGACAAATAGCCTGACCAAGCTCTTCATAAAGCACAATACATAGACATATCTCCATGAATTTTAGGCTAAGTTTCCTAAACACTTATTTGAAGAAGCTTCTAGCTCAAACGTTTGCTACTAAACCGTTAGCACGAGCAACTTCACGCTTTTAACAACTTCCAACTGCAAAACTATGACCGACCAGATGAGCGATTCACTGGCTGTCAGCAAGCTGGTTTTTCAAAGAACGCCCAACAATTGGTGACAGAAAACAGAGCCACTTCACAGCAACATAGCGTAGGGACTCAGTGAGCAAGAGGCCAGCGGGAATGCGTGTTAAGAGACCGAAAACGCGTGTGAAAGCCCATGTTGTGACAGTCCGAGCGGTGATGTCTTCGGGCCAGCGGTGAAGCTGATGCTCTCACACAGAGATGGTGGTTTTGGGAAGAGTGACTCATGGGGCTCCTTCAGAAAGCAGCACACTAGCTCCAGTCTAGACCACAGAGAGGCCGGGAGACTGCCAGATTCTACCCGATACCAGCACAAACAGTCAGCGTGAGGGGAAGGCGGTTGCACCAGAGGATTCTGGGACTGAGGAGAGAAGTGTGACGGAATCTCCTTTAAAGCACCCAAGTCAAATATAGCACGTGGAACCCCCACAAAATTCTATTTGTGCACCCTAAAATACATTTTCTGGGCATTCTTCCACAAGTACAATGTAAAAAATTATTTTTGAAGTTGTAAATAAAACAAAGATTACTGGAGTTCGTTTTACGAAAATACTACTTACGTTTTTATGTTTTACATTTAATTCACTGTTAATTGCCAATTATTTGTAATTGTTTGTGAAATTTACTACTAATTTTTGAGTTAAAATTTGTCTACGTCAATTTTTCATGCAAAAAAAAAAAAAAAAAAAAAAAAAAAGAAAGCTTTAAATATATTAGATTACATGTCTGTACATTTTTTTAATAAATAAAGCATATTTTTAAAATAATAAACACATTTTTGAGTAAAATTGTCCTTTGTCAATTTTTGCCTAGTGTATAATGTTAAAAAAGTTATCAAAACAAAAGCTAATTGGAGTTTGATCTATAAGAAAACACTTCAGTTTTTAGACTTAATGTTTAACTCACTGTTACTTGCCAATTATTTGTAGTTTTTGAGTAATTTACTATACATTTTTGAGTGAAAATCGTCATTTTATTAATGTAAAAAAAAAAAAGACTTTAAATACATTACATGTTTGTGAAATTTTTTTATAAATAATTTTAAATAAAATTTTTGAGTGAAAAAAATTGTCGTGTCAATTTTTGTTTAGTGTATAAAAAAAGTTTTACGTTGTAAATAAAACAAAGCTAACTGGCGTTTGTTTTACAAGAAACTACTACTTCTGTTTTTAGACTTAATGTTTAATTCACTGTTACTTGCCAATTATTTGTAGTTTTGGTGAATTTACTATACATTTTTGTGTAAAAATTCTACATAATTTTTTCATTTTTTTATTTTTATTTATTATTATTATTATTTTTAAGTTAAAAGGACTATACATTAAATACATTGTTAAATACATTACATGAAGTTAGTGAAATTTGAAATAAAATACATTTTTAAATAATAAATAAATATTTTTTTTGAGTGAAAAAAAAAAGTCCTGTATCAAATTTTCTTTAGTGTAAAATGTTAAAAAATAAAGTAAAAAAAAAAAAAAAAAAAAGTCAAATAATAATAATAATAATAATAATAATAATAATAATAATAATATTATATATATATATATATATAAAAATATATATATCATTGGAGTTCGTTTTACAAGAAAATGCTACTTTAGTTTTTATATATCACATTTAACACACAATTATTTGTAACTGTTTGTGAAATTTACTACAAATTTAAAGTGAAAAACTGTCCTATGTCAATTTTTTTTTAATGTAAAAAAAGATTTTAAATATATTAAACCTATTATATTACATATTTGTTACAATTACTATACATTTTTAAGTGAAAAAAATTATCCTATGTCAATTTTGTTTTGTGTATAATGTTTTTTTTTTTTTTTTTTTTTTTAAGTTGTAAATAAAAAGATTCTTGGAGTTCGTTTTACAAGAAAATACAATTTCAAGTTTCCCAAATTTCACGTTTATTTGAATGTGTTACTTGCTCTTTCTGTGTAACTGTGAAACTTACTAGCACTTTCTGAATGAAAATGACAAACTACAGTGTAACTGGTTCCAGCCACAGTTTGTCATATCTTAAAGGGATAGTTCACCCAAAAATGAAAATTCTGTCATTAATTACTCACCCTTTTGTTTTTCCAACATGTCATGATGCAGAAGAAACTGTTGAAAAAAGCATTTTTTTTTTTACTGTTTTAACAATGTCCTTCCTACCTTTCTGGGCCTTGAACGTGGAAGTTGCGTTGCTGTCTGTGCAAGGCCAGAAAGCTCTTGAATTTCATCAAAAATATCTTAATTTGTGTTCCAAAGAAGAACGAAGGTCTTATGGGTTGGAACAACATGAGGGTGAGTAATTAATGACAGAATTTTCACTTTTGGGTAAACTATCCCTTTAAATTAAAAGAAAGTTTGTCATTGTACAAGTCAGAAAAAAATGTGTCAGAATAGCAAACTTAATTCATGTTGGGAAGTTAAAGGATTATGTTTGAGAAGTTTGATGGTTGTGTGAAGATATTACTGATGACACAGATTATGACAGCAAAGCTTTACAAAAGTGCTTTTCTGATGTGACAAAGCACAAAAATAAACCTTTTTTTGCTGTAAAAATCCCTGATTGTGCCACGTGACTGAAAAGCTGCAACAGCACAAAGGCTATCGCGGCAGCCCAGGTCATATTCTAATGCTGAGTCACAGTGTCTCTGTTCCTCAGGCTTCTAATCAGTCAGCCTCGCAGAATTGCAATTCACAAGCCACTGTTTTCTAATGGTCAAAATGGCAATGGAAAACTTGCCGTTTCTCATCCCCCACATCAAAACCCTAACACTTTCCTTATTCTTCCTTTTGCTCCAGCGGAACAAACCAGGTTTTTCATTTGACTTCGGTTATCTTTTCCATCCCTCTGAGGTTAATATCATTCCATATGCTTGGTTAAAATGAGACCAAAGTGAAAAGAATATATAGGGTGAAAAAAAGGAAGCAGCCCAGGGGAAAAAAAAAAAAAAAAAAAAAAGATAGATAGGTTTCAAATGCTTTTGAGTAGTTCAATACGTTCTGGCAAAGTGCATTCACAATGAACAATATCATCTGTCCCAAAATCAGACGTCGTTCTGACTACAATATCTTAAGAAAGAAAGAAAGAAAAAGTTCAAAAATGAAATTCATTTACTCAGTCATTTTGATATTTTTTTCTGTGGAACATATTTATATGAAGAATCTTTAAGAATAAAAAAAATTATAATAAATAAACATTTATTTATTTATTTACTTGCATATATATATATATATATATATATATATATATATATATATATATATATATATATATATATATATATATATATATATATATGCTCAAAATCAGACGTCGTTCTGACTACAATATCTTAAGAAAGAAAGAAAGAAAAAGTTCAAAAATGAAATTCATTTACTCAGTCATTTTGATATTTTTTTCTGTGGAACATATTTATATGAAGAATCTTTAAGAATAAAAAAAATTATAATAAATAAACATTATTTATTTATTTATTTACTTGCATATATATATATATATATATATATATATATATATATATAGATAGATAGATAAATTAAAAATAATAAATAACATAAGACAAAAACTTGCTATTTAAAGTAAACAATTAGAGCTTTTAAATCAATTAATCGCATCCAAAATAAAAGTGTGTTTACATAATATATGCGCGTGTACGGTGTATATTTATAAATATATACGTGTGTGTGTGTGTGTGTGTGTGTGTGTTTGTATAATATATATAATATATATATATATATATATATATATATAATATATATATATATATATATATAATACACACACACTATAAATAAGCAGCACACACACATATATTATGAAAACACAAAATTTATTTTGGATGCAATTAATCACAATTAATCGATTTGACAGCAGTAGAAAGAATACAAAAAATAAAATAAAATAAAAAATGTGTTTAAAATTTATATATTTTATTTTTTAATACAAAGAAATTACAAATAAAAAAACAAAATAAAAAGGTTTTGAATGGTTTTGAGTAGTTCAATATGTTCTGGCAAAGTGCATTCAGAATGAACAATATTATCTGTCCCAAAATCAGAAGTCATTCTGACTATAATATCTTAAGAAAAAAAAAAAAAAAAGATTTAAAAATGAAATCCATTTATTCAATCATTTTGATTTTTTTTTATTTTTATTTTTTAAATGGAACACATTTATATGAAGAATCTTTAAGAATAAATGAATAAATAAATAGACAAAAACATGCTATTTAAAGTAAACAATTTAAGCTTTCAAAACGATTAATCGCGATTAATCACATCCAAAATAAAAGTTTGTGTTTACATAATATATATGTGTGTACGGTGTATATTTTTATGTGTATATATGTGTGTGTGTGTGTGTGTGTGTGTGTGTGTGTGTATATACATATAAATAAACTGTACACACACATATTGTGAAAACACAAAATTTATTTTGGATGCGATTAATCGCGATTAATCGATTTGACAGCACTAGAAATACTACAAAAATAATACTAAAATAAAAATATTTAAATTTAATATATTTAATTTTTTAATACAAATAAATTACAAATAAAATAAAACAAAATTAATTATTTAATGATGGATTTATATATTATTTATTACATTTATTTAGTCATTTACTTGAGAGTCATGATACAGGGCAAGATTTGCAGCAAATAACTGCAAATCCTCACACAAAGCTATCACATGGCTCTAAAAGTAACTGATATTGGGCACAAATCATTTACTACTACTTTTATGGTGCTTTTTCCATTTTGCAGCTTGAGAAACTCCATCAGTAACTTGTTTTTGTATGAAAAGCTGTGCAAAGATGCTTCAAAAACTTGTTCCACTTAAAAAAAAAAAAAACAGCATATGGGTTTGGAACAACATGAAGGTGAGTAAATCATGAGCTATTCCTTAAACTGTACGACATTTAGATGTGACTCACATCAAAGCTGAGACCGTCTGAATAAAAACCAGTCCAGCCCTTAATTTCTCATGAGCAAAATTACAGAGCACCCCATGTGCGCTCAACCCCAACGCTCCCTGTGAGACCCCCTTTTTCCACATGATAACATTAAAAGGTCTCTGAACAGTGATTTCCTTCCTTCTCCACTTCAAAACACTGCTAATCACACCATCAAGTATCCCAATTTAATGTTGTTCCCTGGGCTCTCAGCACACCATTCAACAAGCAGCAGCAACGGGATGATTAATGAAACATGGCTTTAATGTGTGTTGCTATTAGGAGGAGAAATGCTTTTCTTATGGGAAAGTCCCAGTTGTTTCCGCCATCCAGCCAACTTGTTTCCTCATTCTCTGCAACTTCTCACAGAGGCTACACGCACTGGGCAATGACACACGTTTTGTTCCAAAACCTCACTGCCTACATAGGCAGCACCCTAACAGTCACACAATCTCATAAATGACTGATCTGGAACACCCTATAGAGGAGGCAACTCATGTAATGCACATATAAAGTTCCACACGGTAGGCTCAACTTTATAGCATTAATTACTCACCCTCATGTCGTTCCAAACCTGTAAGACCTTCCTTCATCTTCGGAACACAAATTAAGATATTTTTGATGAAATCCGAGAGCTTTCTGACCCTGTATAGACAGCAACACAACTGACACGTTCAAGGCCCAAAAAAGTAGTAAGGAGATCATTAAAATAGTCCATGTGACATCAGTGGTTCAACCTTAATGTTATGAAGCTACGAGAATAATTTTGTGCACAAAGAAAAAAAATAACGACTTTATTCAACAGTTTTTTGTCTTCCATGTCAGTCTTCAATTCACGTTCATGAGAGTACAACGATAGACTATTTTATCGATGTCCTTACTTTCTTTTCAGGCCTTGAACGTGTCACTTCTGTGTCTATGCAGGGTCAGAAAACTCTCAGATTTCATTAAAAACATCTTAATTTGTGTTCCGAAGATGAACGAAGGTCTTACGGGTTTGTAACGACAGGAGGGTGAGAAATTAATGACAGAATTTTAATTTTTGGGTGAACTGTCCCTTTAAAAACTACTTTAGACTGAACTTTTTAATTAATTAAATTCGAAAAATTCTTACGTTTATGTAATGTTTATGTTAAAGTAAAATGTAGTAACATACATTTCTCTCACCTCATCCACCATCTTTGATTTATTTACACTGAGCTCAATGCAACAAATTCTGGGATTGCTTTTTCTGGAAAAGATATACGCTACCGTTCGAAAGTTTGGGGTCAGTAAGATTTCCTTTTTTTAGGGGGCAGGGGGTATTTTTCCATTTTTTTTTGGAAAGGACAGTGGAGATATGACAGGAAGTAATTGGGAGAGAGAGAGAGGGGGTGGGATCGGGAAAGGTTCATGAGGTGGGATTCGATTTCGGGACACCCGAGGCACAACTGCACAATATGTCGGCGCACTGCCCACAAGACTATCGGTGCTATCGGTTTTCTTCTGAAAGAAATTAATACTTCTATTCAGCAAGGATGCACTAAACTGATCAAAAGTGACAGAAAACATGATGCTGAAAATTCAGCTTTGCCATCACAGGAATAAATTGCATTTTTGAAAAAAATATTAAAATAGAAAGCAGTTTTTAAAAATTGTAATAAAATTTCAGAATATTTATAGGGCCCTATGAAATCCGTTTCTTTTTTTTCTTTTTTTTTTTGCAAATTCCATTTTTTAATCAAAAAGCTTGTCTAATAAAAGAAAATAATGAAATTTAAACAATTTAACATCAATTTATTCAAATTTGAACAAAAATTACATTTTATCTTTTACCACCTTATGTTTTATTGTTATCAAATTCTGCGTTTTAACATGTCTAATTATTTGAATGAATAAAACAAGTTTAATTTATTCTTACAAAAGCCTTATGAAACGTTTTTCAAATGAAGGCATAAAACATTAAGTTATCTTTTCACAAAAATTAAATTACATTTTTTGGCAAATAAAGGGGAATTACTATTACAATTAAAACGTTGAAGAAATATTGTATGATTATTCCTTAAAAAATAAGGTTTTAATAATTTTAGTAGTAGTATTACGTACATTCTGCAGAACAATAGTAATGTATTTCTGCCACAATGTCTTCGAGTTAAACCAAACTTTTATTTTGACGGTTGCCATGAAAACCCTTACAGTTCTGTGTATATGATATCATTCTAGTTTTACTCAAATAAAACGATAGAATGCTCATGAAATGACTCTTAGAGTAGTAGTTCTGAGATGTTGATCATGTATTTATGTCCTCATTTAGGAAGACAACAGACGTTAAAATTACCGCGAGCGTCACGCACGCTTCAGTACGAGTAGTAAACAAAACCGTGCATCTGGGCCATTCATTAACACATGGATTCATATTTAAATAGTCCTTTTGCGGCTTAACATTTACAAATGCTAGCCCATATCGCGATTTGATTGAAGTGTAATGACATACTTTTAATTAATTCATCCACACTTCGACAAATTCCATCACATTCTGCCTTAAACTGTAAATTCCGTTTTTATTACTGGATTCTGCGATCCTGACCGTGTTTTCTGCATCGCAGAAATCATAGGGCCCTAACAATATCACTGCTTTTAACTGTTTTTTGATCAAACACATTCAGCCTTGGTGAACATGAGACTTTTTTCCAACACACACACACAAAAGTCTGACCAACCCCAAAATTATTTGTTTTTTTCCAAGAAATCTTGCAAGGCAACATAGTTGCCTACACATTCCTTTGAGCCTGGAGTGTTTTTACAATGCTTTTAAAATGCTGCCTACGTAGACAGCTTACTAAGTTTTGAAACAAACCAGTTGTCTAAACAAGGAAGTAATGAAATGCCAAATGGTACGGCAGAGCACTGATTTCGATCCAGACTGGATGTACAATATTTAGATCAGACTAGTTAGGTCATTTGTTTCTACATACTGTAGTTCATCCAAATCTGATATAAAGGACCAGTTCCAATCTCAAGCTAAAGCCCCGTTCTGGGACGCATTAGCATTGTGAGGACAGATTCAAATACACAAGACAAAGCGGGTCTCAAGGATACGTCTGACCACAAGTCTCTGATGGAACAGATGGACTCTTGCTTCAAAACAGTTTGCTTTCAGGTCGGCTCGTCAAGTTTGCGCTGCGACAGGGAGGGACTGAGAAATGAGCGGTTTGGGGGCCGAATTCATGTTTGAGCGTGGGAGACGCTAGTTCCTCGCTGTGGTAGGTGCAGCAGAGCTCCAATAAGGCCTCCTAAACAAACAGAGGTTTGAACCTATGGGAGATTTTCTGACGTCTAGGAAATCTGCCCAGTGTATCATCCTAAAAAAATCCCTTTTCAGAGTCCATATCCCAGATAGGAAAACAAGAGAGAGGGTGGGTACATGCACACACACACACACACACACACACACACACACACAAATTCAACTCAGCTTTGCCAATGCGGAGGATGTTGGAATACAATAAGTTTTCTTGAATGATGAAAAGAGAGAACGAGCCAGTCTGATCTCACCGAATCTCTCTGCTGAAAGAACAACACTGACTCAGAGGTAGGCCTATTTCTATCAACTGAACTACGACTCTGCATTCACTTTACATAACTCAGGCAAAACAAATAAACTAATAGGAAACTATGTTGTATGTTGACACACAATGAGTCAGAAACAACAAAATATCGAGTGTGGTAAAGTTGTGTTCCCTACAAGATTCAGGTTTTGCAGCTAAGGAACTGATAATACTTGCCTGACAACATTTTAAAGGGAACCTATTATGCAAAAATAACTTTTATAAGGTTGTGTGTCCACAGTGTGTGAAAACAACCAGCCTAAAAGGGTAAAAATCCACCCACTCATTTTGTATGAGTGACGTTGAGTATCACAGACATATCTCACGAATCCGTTCTTAAATGCAGTGTAGAGAGCTTTGTTGATTATAATGGAACTTTGTGAGATGGTGATGAACTAAGATGAGTGACAGCTTTTAATAATTTTTAAGGGAGTTTGTAAATGCCATATTGATTCAGTAACAGTTAAATAAACAAGTTAGAAGTTAATATTAAGTAACTTACATTGTCTGACTATAATGCTATTGCCTGATTTTGCTCTATTTCGTCATCAAAAATTGTCACAACTGAGCCGCTGCGCATCTCCATTCAAGGAGCGGTTTTGTTTATGAATGAACGTGCGTTTAACGAATGAGTCAACGATTCAATTTCTGATTCATAAAAGACACTTGCTTTATTCCTGAAGGAATCAGCCGTTCAAACAAATCAAATGAATGAATGATTCAGTAGTTAAATCATTGACTTGCCGCCACCTACTGGCAGTTTTAGTTTCATTTTTAAAGTATCTTTTTTTATTATTTGAAATCATATAAAATTTCTATATTCAAAATTTTATATTTAAACAATCATTAAAGGAGGAGTCCACTTCCAGAACAAAAATTTACAGATAATGTACTTACCCCCTTGTCATCCAAGATGTTCATGTCTTTCTTTCTTAAGCCATAAAGAAATTATGTTTTCGGAGGGAAACATTTCAGGATTTTTCTACATATAATGGACTGCTTCCAAAATGCAGTTTAAATACGGCTTCAAACGATCCCAATGGAGGAAGAAGTGTCTTATCTAGCGAAAACGATCGGTTACTTTCATTAAAAAATACAATTTAAATACTTTTTAATCTCAAACGCTCATCTTGTCTTGCTCTCCCTGAAGTCTGTGTATTATGGTTCAAGACAGTTAGGGTATGTCAGAAAACTCGTATTTTCTCCCTCAACTTCTCCTTCAAAAATCATTTCAAAATCACCCTACATCGCTGCAGAAGTTCCGACCCAGTCTTTGCAAAGTGAACATGCAAAGATCATCAAACACCCTTAACAAAAAAGGTAAAACAGCGATATAGGATGATCTTTAAGTTGAGAGAGAGTCCAGGCAGAGTGAGACAAGACGAGCGTCTGACATTAAAAACTATATAAATTGTTTATTTTTTTGAAAATAACTGATTGTTACATAAAAACAGACATAAAAACAGCTTTTTCCCAAATGCCATCTCCACCTTAAACAGATAAACATGAATCATTGCCTGGGTTCTACAATTCATTTCTGTATTTCTTTCTCCATTTCTAATTATTGTCTCTTTCTGTAGTATTATTATGTAAACTTGTGTAGTATTATTATGTAAATACTCATGCATATCTCTTATTTATATAGCTGTATATAGAGAAAATAAAGCACAAATCTGTACATAAATCATCTGTTCCAGATTCATACATTATTATTTATTTTTTAAGTTTTTATTTTATTTAAATGTTGTATGTATGTATGTATGTATGTATGTACCAGGAGCACCTTAAAAAACCACCACAAATTCCTCATGTGTTTGCGCACACTTGGAGAATAAAGCTAATTCTGATTCTGATTGTTACACTAAATAAGACCCTTCTTCCTCAGTTGGGATTATTTACAACCGCATCTGGGATCATTTGAAGCCGCATTTAAACTGCATTTTGGAAGTTCAAAATGAGAAGAAGGGTCTTATCTAGTGAAACAATCGGTCTTTTTTTTACAAAATAAAATTCTGTATACACAAAAGCTCATGTAGCACAGGCTCTGGGATGCGCATTGGAATCACGTTGAAAGTTCACACGGAATGTAGGTGGAACCACAGACCCAGTGTTTACAAAGCGAACGTGCAAAGTGCAAGTAAGTCAAACGCTATTTACAAACAAAAAGGTACAACGATGTTGGACGATTCTGAAGTTGTAGGAGAAAATAACATGGAGTTTTTCCCAACATACTCTACCTTTATGAGCCGGAGTACACAGATGATGAACTTGTGGTGATTCGAAGACGTGATTCGTAGTAGTGATGGGAAGTTCGGATCATCTTACCGACTCGGACCTTTGAGTCTCGTTCAGCAAAATGAATGAATCTTTTTTTTTTTTGAGTCATTTCCTTCATTTTAGCAAAATCAGCATCATGTGACAGCCCCATAAGATGAACGAACGACTCGAAAAACACGAAGACTTGAAACAGGTGAACTAATTCCAGTACAGAACCTAATAGGATGTTGCACATGCGCGACTGAACGAATCACTCCCCAAGACAGCTCGTTCTTCTCGAGTCACATTAAAGATTCATTCAAAATGAATGAATCTTTCAAGAACGACCTGTGGATGTGCATCCCAGAGCCTGTGCTACACAAGCTTTTGTGCTTAAAGTATAAAAAACGTTATTTTTTGAAAACAATGACCGATCGTTTCGCTAGATAAGACCCTTCTTCCTCGGCTGGGATCGTTTAGAGCCCTTTGAAGCTATATTTAAACTGCATTTTGGAAGTTCAAATTCGGGGAAACCAATGAAGTCCATTATATGCAGAAAATCCTGAAATGCTTTCCTCAAAAAACAATTTCTTCACAACTGAAGACAGAAAGACATGAACATCTTGGATGACAAGGGGGTGAAGTAAATTATTTGTAAATTGTTGTTCTGGAAGTGGAGTTATCCTTTAAATGACAAAATGTTTATTTTTGGCTGAATTATGCCTTTAATACTTTAATTCAGCAGTCATACATTAAATTGATCAAAAGCGACAGTAAAGACATTTGTATTTCTATAGTTCAGTAACAGATATGGTAATAATACATTCTGCACCTCTAAATATAAACCACTGTCTTTAAATCTCATTAAATTCAATCCAGACAACATGCCTGCAATATATAAATAAAAAGTTGTTAGCCTGCTGTCTGAAACAAACATACATATATTTATATATTATTGAGTGTGTCTGAGTGTGCATGCACACCACACACGCCTGTGCTAAAGCCCAAAAGACTTTCTTTCATAAGCTCCAATTGAACAGCACTGAGGGGCTGTCTAATTAAAGAGTGAGAGGAGACAGATGCACTTGGGTGGGATGCGGCAGTCAGATTCTCTGCACATGGTTACGGATGAAAAACACATGAAGATAAAATAGATGAGTGCCGCAATTCAAGCGAAAGCCGACGGTCTTTCAATCACGAGCCCTTCACGAAATCAAAAGACTTCCGGTGCTGCAGTCCCCGAAGTTAAAAGGTTGTCTCCTGGAGGCATCAACGGCAAAGCATTCACATCAAGGAATCAGAGGAGGAATGTTAAACCATGAGCTCCAAGAACTTCAAAGTCCCTTATGTGTATGATATGACAACAATGGTATGCAAAGATGAGGATGATGACAACAGTATGCAGACTTTCACATTTGCCTGCAATCATGACAGCAAAGGCTCTGCCACATCAGACCGAAGCCATTCAGTGACGTCAGCAGCGAAGAGCTCGGCAGCCTTTATAATTACAGTCGCTGTATAACGTTCCGGTACGTTTGAAAGAAAGGGAACACAATTACAGCGATCCTCGTCTGGCGTGGCTGTCAGAATTGCGTTTCAGAGCGTGTGCATTCCAGAGTGACAAAATGAGAAAACCAGGAAGGACTCCATCAGTGGAACGCTATGAAAAAAATGAGAGACGCCAGCACACTAAGATACTGAGGAGTTTGAGTGCTCCAACCAGGCCGAACGGAGATCAGGATCTGGGCTGCAATCTAGATATTTCCATGAATGATTAAAGCACGTGTGCGTCCACGGTGGAAGGATTTTAGGTGAATCATTTCCAAAAAAAGGTGGCTAGACTGTTATCCCTCCTGCTGAACTGGGACACGTCGTTCAAACACACCAGCAGAAAACTAGTGATAGATCGATATATTTACAGTTTTCAAATAATCGGAATGAATCAAGTATCTTATTTTATTATCTTAACTTATTTAAAACATTTATAAACAAAATCCTATTTAATTTCTGTAATTTCATGTACGTATCTATCATATTTTCACATAGACATGTACATGAAATTACAGATCATGTGTGACCCTGGACCACAAAACCAGCCATAAGGGTCAATTTTTTGAAATTGAGATTTATACATCATATGAAATCTGAATAAATAAGCTTTTCATTGATGTGTGGTTTGTTAGGACAATATTTAGCCGAGATAATTAAAAATCTGGTATCTGAGGGCGTAAAAAAACTAAATATTGAGAAAAGCGCCATTAAAATTGTCCAAATAAAGTTCTTAGCAATGCATATTACTAATCAAAAAATTAAGTTTTTATATATTTATGGCAGGAAATTTACAAAATATCTTCATGGAACATGATCTTTACTTAATATCCTAATGATTTTTGGCATAAAAGAAAAATTGCTATTTAAGACTGCTTTTGTGGTCCAGGGTCACATATACCTATCATATGCAATTTGTGCAAGAGTAAATATTTATTTAAATGACTGAAAATGCTATAATTTTCCATTTTGTATTATTTAAGATTTGAAATTTATTTACAACTAGAAGAAAAACTCATAAAAGAAGCCAAACGCCAAGTCATACACATTAATCTTGAAATATAAATTTCAATTTTGATTAGCTTTGCATTGCTTATTTAAATCTGTTATGGCCAAAGTATAAGTAAACAAACAAACAAACAAACAAACAAATAAATAAATGCATAATGAATAAATAATTTATAAATATTAAAGCAAATAATAACTAAAATTCAATTTGGGCAAGTATTTAAATAACCAAATGCTATTTGTTAAATACAGAATTAGCAAAAATAAACTGGCAAATTATGAACCAAATTTAATTATGAATTAATTGAATTAGAAGTAATTATATTCAAGGCCCTATTAAATCTGTTTTATTTTTTCTCAAATTCCATTTTATTTTTTTCCAGATTCCACTTTTCTTTTTTTTTTTTTTTTAAATTACACAATTTAACAGCAATTTATTAAAAGTTTCACAAAAATTACGTTTATACAGCCCTATGAAATGTGTTTTATTTTTTTCCTCAAACTCAGTTTGATTTTTACCAAATTCTGTGTTTTCCATTAATTTTCTCGATTACATTTGAATGTTTTCATTAAATTTTAATAATAAAATAATTTTTTTTGTAAAAAAAAAAAAAAAAAGGTATTATTTTATAATTTTTTCCCAGAAGTACTATGGCGTGCATTTACATTTAGAAATGTAATGGTAAATGGTAAATATTTTATTAGTAGTAATACTATCATTACATTAGGTAATTTATTTCTGTAACAGTTTCTTCAAGTCAAACCAGACTTTTATTTTGACGGGTTGCTGTGAAGACCTACAAGTTTCTGTTTGTATATGATATGACGATAGTTTTTCTCAAAAGAAACGGTAAAATGCTCATGAAGTGAGTCTCAGAGCAGTTTTAGAGGTTATGTTTATGTGTTCATGTACTCATATTGAGGCAGCAGATGCTGAAAACAGCGAGCGCCATGTGCGCTTCAATATGTATGTAGTAAACGAAACCACACATCTGCGCCATTCATTCACACAGAGACAAGCAGAACATGCAGGATTCATATTTAAATGTTATCACATTTCTTTTTGCAGCTTTATTTTTACATACACTAGTCCATATCGCATTTAAGTGTACTGACCTACTTTTGACTTATTCATCAAAAATTTGACATTTCCCATTCCCAAAATTCCGTGGCATTACAGTACATTTCATTTTTATGACTGGATTCTGGATTTATATTTAAAAACCCATAGCAGCTGAGTACTAGTTTAACACACTGCATGTGGTAATCCACAGAAGACACGAAGATGACACACAAGACACTATGAAGTAAAGCAGTGAAGAGGGCTGCTTCAGAGGATCAGACAGCCAAACATAGTTCACACCCAAAAACGCTGATAAGTGAGGCTGGATTTTAGACCACGCTTGTGTGGGAAACAACTGACCACTTCACGGTCCCAGCGTGCCTGTGAAGACTTGCTGAAAACTAGGAAAGACTGGTGCTCACTGATAAGTAAAAGGCAGAGCTTTCAAAGTGAAACAGAACAGAAGGTCATAAGGTTTAGTTTTCATTGAGCCAAAATTAAAAATAACACCACCATGGCTCCATCGTACATCGTACCAACATGTACTGATCGCTAACAATGACCTCAGCATCAGGTCAAATCTACAGTACGACTCCAGCTAGTGTGGAGAATGTTCTTAAATCAGACTCTAATCCGCTGCATTCCAGGCATTTTAAAACAGGCTTAAAAAGCTTTCATTGCACCTCAACCAAACATTGCACTGCCTCAAAGGAACAGTTTACTAAAAAATGCTAAATTACTGAAAATTGAATTAGCCTCAGGCCATCCAAGATATAGAGGAGTTTGTTTCTTCATTGGAAAAGATTTGGAAAAATGTAGCATGACATCACTTGCTCACCAATGGATCCTCTGCAGTGAATGGGTGCCGTCATAATTAAGAGTTTAAACAGCTGATAAAAACATAACAATAATCCACAGGACTCCCGTTCATAAATTAACATCTGCCACTTCTGGTCAAAATATGCATCCATAATCACGCATCTTCCATCTTCTGTTGTCAGTGAATATGTCAGAGTGAATATATGTTTTTAGGATTTGCATTAGGAATCAAGTTTATTCCAGGGTCACTATCGATGCCTTCAGGATATCGTAGTGATAGCATCAACGCTGTCCCACGGACAATGCGGGCGTTATACAAACATCCAGTGGCCATATGATAACACGCACTATTACTAAGTGGAAGTCTAAACTGTCAGTAAATGATCAAACACCCATACATAAACTTAATAGGCCTCTCATTAAAACCTTCCAGGGCTGCGGGCACACACAAAGAGAGGGTTGAAGTGACAACACACCACACACAAACAGCCTTTTGTAAGGAGCGCTGTGGGCCCACTGAGAGACCCTAGGGATTTCCATGTGTCCCGGGATGATCTGAGAAATATCTGAAACCTCCACACAATGCAGCAAATACACATAAACTGGGCCAGAATACATCATTCTGGAAACACAATAGAATTTCAGATTCAAGATATGAAATCAAACAGCTTTAAGACAAGAGGAAAGGTGGGGAACTGTGGGAAGGAAAGACGCCATGGCAACAAAACAGCACTTAAGAAAAGAAACAAGTCAGGATGGATTACACTTTGCATGAAATCTACACGCTTGACGCTTTCTCCCCTTTCTATGTCAGAACATCATGCAACAAAATGACTTACAGGTGTTTTGCGAAAGTTTAAACGGTTCCTCCTGGGCAAGTTTCATGTAGAGAGACAACTATAAGCAAACCATTACTAGGTTGACTTCTGATGTTTGCAACCAAGGTCTGTCATTCACAAAACACATGAACGCCTATAAAACAATGTTATCATGTTACAGGAAAGTGTCTCCAACTTGCACAATGACCTCAAAACACTTTCCCATACATGGTTTTTAAACGAATACATTTTGATGTTTGCATCACATGACCAGCTCCATATGTACAGCTTTTCTGCTGTAGTAAACTTGCTCGGTAGCCCACCTGGTACAGCATTGCACTGCCCACTGTGAACACCCTTGTAATTCGCTTTAACCTTTTCAAACTTCATGAATGATTATTTTTAGTGCTGGGTAACGATTAATCGCATCCAAAATAAACGTTCTTGTGTACATAATATAAATGTGCGTATACTGTGTATATTTATTATGTATGTATAAAGACACACATACAGTATATATTTTGAAAATATTTACACGTATATATTTATATTCATATAATTTATATTAATACACGTTTTTTTTGTTGGGTCTTCTGATTGGAACTGACATTGATGAGCGGCACTGCGCCTAGAAGTTTAAATTCTGATAACGTGGCACGGCATCAGTGTTGCCAAGATCGTGGTTTTCCCACGTAATTGGGCTACTTTTACACTGTTGCCGTGGGTAGTTTTTAATGTCCGCGGGTTGAAGCGACCCCAATAACGTCATATTTAGCCCCTGAAATGCGAGTTCACCAGGGGAACCACAACAAAAAAAATTTGTATTTTATTACCCGGAACAAGGTTTTTAACGGGGGACACCCCTCGAAATGCGACTGGGCTAGTTTTGGGCTAATTTTGAGTTGCAATTAGGCGGGTTTTGGTGTGAAAACCTGGCAACCCTTATAATGCAAGTAAACAAGTCAGCAAAATATTAACACTGTTCTAATCGTTTTTGGATATTTTAATAAAAAAAAAAAAAACAATCTCACATATTGTACCTTTAATTGAACATTTTACCTTGATTACAATTAATGAATGATTTTACTGTGAGACGTAGTGCACAGGAATGGTTTAATTTAAAAAAAAAAAAAAAAAAAAAAACACAGCACAGAATGCCTACTCCGCCATGTTGCATTCAAATACAAAAGTTGTAATGCCAAACTGTTACTGTAAACAAAAGTTTGCAACGTTTGCCCCGCCTCCAGGGTCTTCTGATTGGAACTGACATTGATGAGCGGCACTGTGTTTAGAAGTTTAAATTCTGATAATGTGACAGCATCTGTGTTGCCAAGTCTGTGGTTTTCCACCGAGTAATTGGGCTACTTTTACACTGTTGCCGCGGGTAGTTTTTGATATCCACGGGTTGAAGCGTCCCCAATAACGTCATATTTAGCTGCTGAAATGTGAATTTACCAGGGGAACCCTGACAAAAAAATGTGTATTTTATTCCCCGGAATGGGGTTTTTAACGGGGGACCCCCTCGAAACACATTTGGGCAAGTTTTTGGCTAGTTCTGAGTAGCAATTGGGAGGCTTTGGTGTGAAAACCTGGCAACTCTGCATGGCGTCTTAAATGCGCCACTCACATGTGAGATGCTGCAAAACGACGTGAGTGCAAATGTATAGTGCCGACTACAGTCGTGGTACTACGTAAGTATTAACAGGATGACAAAAAAAAAAAAACGAAATAACCGTCATGAGAAAATTACTCAGGTTCTAAATTAAAACTACACGGATGCTTGAGCAAATGTGTTTTTATCTCACATTTGCTTTTGGTTAGGCTATAGGTAGAGATTAGTGTAGGTGGTATGCTATTTTCAAACACGATAGAGCATTACACTCACCAGACATTTCATTTCTCTGCCTAGATACATATAACAACCAACATAAAACGTTGCCAGATTTACATTCATCTGTTTTGGATAAAACCAAACGCGTATGTAGTGCCATTTCACTTTGAAAGTGTCACGAAACGTGTCGCCACAGGCAAGTTTTTAGAAAACAACAATACATTTCATCATGTTTAAATCCATAGTGGAGTATTCAAGCTTTGACTTGCTCCCAAAATTGGTGCAGAAAATCCAGAATCATAATAACACCCTCTAAGTCAAAACCAGTAGCCGAGCAAAGATCATGAAACACATCTATGACTGCCATCCACCACTGACAGCTGCAGAGAGTAATCAAGCCATAGAAGGTAGTTAGAAACTACACAGAGGGTGAAAATGTCACTGTTAACCAAAGACCACAGGCTCATAGAAGACACACGGCTCATCTCCCCACCCACAGAGAGACAGCTGCTTGATGAGGAGGTCACTGAAACACGACTGCCCTTCATGCTCCGGCAAAAAGCTGGGCCGGTCATCTCAGAGATTAATACTAGGGAGAACTGCACTCAGAGATCACAGACTGTCTGTTTGTTTCTCTCCTATGCTAACAACAGTACCATCACAACACGCACACACACAGATAGCATCCTAAGCTGGCCTCTCCATTATTACTTGTGCTTAATCCTCTTTTACAACAGAGGGACAGATGAATGAATCCCAATTCTCTACAGCACTGACATCTCATCGGCCCCCTCTTTAAACGTCACAAAATTTTAAATCGATCTGTGTCGGCTATTAAATCTCCCTGTGATCCTTAATTTCACAAAAACCTGTCTATTTTTGTTCTTCTGCTACAGAGCACCTCAGTTTGGGAGAAATCGCTGGCAGCACTCAGTGCTGTTTTCAGTTTCTGACGGTGCAAAGACAGCTCATCTTGATCCTGCGGGGAACAAGAAGTGAAAACTTTGTGGAGAAAAATGCATGAAAATGCATTAGGCTAGTCAAGTACTTGTCATAGACTAGCAAAAGAAAATCACTGAAAGTTCGGAAACTGATTTTCCTCATATCGAAGATGACATGTTAAAGGAACAGCTCACCCAAAAATGAAAATTCTGTCATTAATTACTCACTCTTGTGTCGTCCCAAACCTGTAAGACCTTCGTTCATCTTCGGAACACAAATGAAGATATTTTTGATAAAATCTGAGAGCTTTCTGATCCTGCATAGACAGCAATGCAACTGACACATTCAAGGCCCAGAAAGTTAGTAAGGACATCATTAAAATAGTCCTGTGACATCACTGGCTCGACTGTAATTTTATGAAGCTACAAGAATACTTTTTGTGCACAAAGAAAACAAAAATAACAACTTTATTCAAGAATTTCTTATCTTGCGTGCAAGTCTTTGACGCACGCTGCTGACGCAGGAGCTGGCGAACAACATTTATTTAAAAAAGTAATCATTTGTAACATTATAAATGTCTTTACTGTCACTCTTTATCCATTTAATGCATCCTTGCTGAATAAAAGCACTAATTTAATTTAACAGCAGTATACATATGTAAAAGTGGTCATTATGTAAGGTCTGGGAGGGTGTAAAGGGCGACATTAGAAGGTGAGCTCACTCTCCACCACACGCCCCTGCACCGACAGGCTCTCACAAGCACAGATGAAAGGGTCTATATAAAGAGGTCATTCATTATTCAACCCCGCTCCAAAGCAGCGTGACCTGGAGTGGCAAAGTGGAGAAATCTCCACTCCTACAACCACAGAACATGCATGTTTTTCATAGGTGATATGAATAAACAATGAATAAGGAAGCTGCTTAATGTATTGATGTCTTAATGGTCTTGCGGACGGAATGCTTTGTTTTACCTCACAGATTCCATGTCACAAGCATTATCAATAAAATCATGTTACAGATGGATCTTACTCGCAGACGCACCGCCGGCCCCATCTATTCTGTCTTGATAAGCGAGAGCACTCAGGGGGCCGGGTAGCAGTGATTTAAGCTCTAGAGAAAAACATAGAGATCAAGACTGTTGAAAGGATTGCATTTAACACCACTAATGCTTCAATTCCCACATCACCTTTTAGTGCTTTTATCGATCACAGAGAGGAGAGTCAAGACAACAGTCAAAGAAGAATTAGAAAGAAAAATATTTTTATATTATTTAAACCGCATGAATATTATTAGCTTCTAATATTGGTGGTTCGTGGTTTGGGATTGGCATGAATGCAAAGGGATAGTTCACCCAAAAATTAAAATTTTCATGATTGAATCACTGATGTCACATGGACTGTTTGGTTGATCTTCTTGGTACCTTTCTGGACCTTGAACGTGGTAGGACACTTGCCGTCTACGGAGGGTCAGAAAGCTCTCGGACTTCATCAAAAATATCTTAATTTGTGTTCCGAAGATGAACGAAGGTCTTACGGGTTTGGAACGACATAAGGGTGAGTAATTAATGACAGAATTTTCATTTTTGGTTGGACTATTTCTTTAAAGCCCCTGGAGAGTGCGGATTTTTCCAGTCCAGAAGGTGCGTAGCGGTTCCAGATTAGATCCTACTGGTGGAAAAAAAGGTTTTGGCTGACACAATCGGGTAACAGAAGTTTTTTTTATGAATTTGTATCATTGGTTGTTCAAGTCTAGTGTGTAGCATGTGACAATACATCACTCCTCGAATCAAGTGCTTAGGCAGAATGGGATTTTTTTTTTTTCTTTTTTTGAAACTACAGCTTTCTCTCTGGTGACATATGCTGACCTTTTCATCCTTTAAAATGAACCATGGTTTTACTACAAATAAGACCAAAAAAACATGGTTGCTATAGTTAAACAATGGTAACCACAAATTAACCATGGTTTTCCTACACTAACCATAGTTTAATCATGGTATTTGTAGTAAAACGGTGGTTGTACAAATGGTAATCAATATGCCAAAAAACATGGTTACTACACTTTTACTATAATAAAACCATGGTTAATTTTCATAAGGGCAAGTGGTCTCAGAAGGATGTAAAAGCTAGTTTAAAATAGTTTTACTACAATGAATTAAATTGCATGTTAACATATTTCAAAATTACGACACTGTTGTTTCATTGTGAAATAAGCACGGAAAGATCAAGACCTCAGATGTGGGACAAAAAACAAACATTTTGTGATTACTGACTAGGTATGCAAGATATTGGATTTTTGCCAAAAAACTCATTTGGGCCAATAGCTGATACAGATATATTTCCTTTTGTTTGGAAACAACACAAAGTCTCTCCGGTGCGGAAATTATAAGGAAATTACTTGTAATTTGGTTAGTTTTTAACAAGAACTTATTTGTTAGAATTTAATAAACAATAATGAAGTTCATTTATAATGACAGTACATTAAAGTTTTGTAAATAGTTGTAAATAAACTATATATCAATTGCTGCATTTTTTTTTAACACAGTGTCATTAACACTTTATTTTAAGATTTAAGACATATGTAGATGGTCTAAAGCAAAAGAGTTGTAAAAATTCTGAAAATCTTTTAGTGCTCATAATTTGTTAAAAAAAAAAAAAAAAATTATAACATTACACTTTAAAAGAACACTCCACTTTTTTTGAAAATAGGCTCATTGTCCAACTCCCCTGGAGTTAAACAGTTGAGTTTTACCGCTTTCGAATCCATTCAGCAGATCTCTGGGTCTGGCGGTAGCACTTTTAGCATAGCTTAGCACAGATCATTGAATCGAATTAGACTGTTAGCATCTCGCTCAAAAATGACCAAAGATTTTTGATATTTGTCCTATTTAAAACTCGACTCTTCTGTAGTTACATCGTGTACTAAGACGGACGAAAAATAAAAAGTTGCGATTTTCTAAGTCATGACTAGGAACTATACTCTCATTTCGGCGTAATAATCAAGAAACTTTGCTGCCGTACCATGGGTGCAGGAGGCGCAAAGATAGGAAAAATATCGTCATTATATATGGTCATTTTTGAGCGAGATGCTGTCGGTCTAATCAGATTCAATGGTCTATGCTAAGCTATGCTAAAAGTGCTACCGCCAGACCCGGAAATCAGCTGAATGGATTTGAAAACTGTTTAATTCTAGGGGAGTTGAACAATGAGCCTATTTTCAAAAAAAAAAAAGTGGAGTGTTCCTTTAATGAATAGATCAGTATATAAAGAATTATTAAATTTGCAAGTGTCATGTTTGTGTGTTTTTTTTTTTTTTTAAATTCATGCAAGCTATAGATTCTGACCTTTAAATCAAAACATACTCATGATTTATCACATGAATTACTGCGTTATTTAAACAGAAACACTAAATATTGTTTGCGTATTTTACTTCCATTTTATTAGAAGTAGGCCAACAGCGCCCCCTACGGAATTAAAACTGGAGGCTGCCACTGCTGCACATACTATTACTGTTTAATCTATGGCACACCAAACACGTAATTCTATACTTGCAACGATCCAAAACAGTTAATCCAATCATCATTCAAGAAAAACTTTGCGTTTAAAAATGAGCCACACTGCATGATCTAATTGCTGGCATGCCCTGAGCATGTGTGAATTATTGCTCTATAATAATTTTTCATATTGGACTGATGCCGATATTTACATTTAAAGCCATTATCGGCCGATTTCAATATTGGCCGATAACATTCCATCTCAGTCCAGACGTTTACTGTAACAAGTCACAGACAAAAGCGGCAATTGTTGTCGTGCCCAAGGTCTGACAAATGCTGGAAAAGCGCTGGAATTTGCTTTGAGTGAGCGAGTGAGGGATCGATCGGGCGCGAGGACGCCGTCTCGTGCAGACAAACCGGTCACTATGGATACCGCCCCACTGTGCACGAGCCGGAGTGCTGTGTTGTGGTCTGACCTCTGTCTGCATGTGTCCCCTACAGCTGCAAAATGATACACAGCTGAAGCCCGTTGCTAAAAGAAGGCAACTGCGGTTGTGACAGGTGTGCTCGTAGACACCCGGACAGGGACAGAATGAGTTTAACTGTCAACGAGAATTGTGCCTGTAGGGAAATCTTGTTTAAAATTAACTGCAAGCTTGCAGGTATGACCAGCTAAAAACCGCCTTAGACTAGCTAGAAACCAGGCAGTAACCTTAAAATGGATTTTTCAGCAGTGATGTCATTTTATTTCGGTTCTGTCAGTCTGTTTTTGAGAGTTTGATATGATATGGTATAACAACATGGTGTGGAAACCAGACTGTCCAATCAAAATTTGCTTAACTTGTACATACTGCTCTAAAAATTGTAGGTTGGAAGGCAAAACAACCAATACAGGAGATATGTAAGTTATATGTTCTAAGACAAGCTAAGAAAATTGTTGCGGCTGACACATATTTGTGACCCTGGACCACAAAACCAGTCATAAGCCATAACTTTGCTCAATAAATAAGGTTTCCATTGATTGTATGGTTTGTTAGGGTAGGACAATATTTGGCCAAGATACAACTGTTATATCTGGAATCTGGGGGTTCAAAAAAATCAAAATAATGAGAAAAATCACCAATGAAGTCATCCAAATTAAGTAGCAATACATATTACTAATCAAAAATTACATTTTGATATACTTACAGTAGGAAATTTACTAAATATCTTCATGGAAAGAGATCTTTACTTAATATCCTAATGATTTCTGGCATAAAAAAAGTCAATAATTTTGACCCATACAATGTTTTTTTTGGCTATTGCTACAAATATACCCATGCTACTTATGGCTGGTTTTGTGATCCAGGGTCACATTTTACATGAGAATTTTAACATGCTACTTCTTCTTGTTCGTTTGTACCAACTGTGGTTACATTATTCAATAGCAATCTACAAAAATGAGGTGCTACATTGCTATACTGTAGCTTTTTCATATATTTTGGTTATGTGCAATCTATTGTATGCCATGTACTGTGCTATGTGAGTTTAATGTTGCGTACTTGCCATGTCATGGTTGTCCAAAATGAATTTCCCATTCTGTTGCGTTCTGTTCTATTCTATTCTATTAGCCAGCTGAATGCAAATGCAAATGTCAAACCTCGGTCACTTACATAAAATACTTATGATGAAGTTACTAGAAACTGTAAATTGCTAATCTGTGTGGTTCCCAAATCTTCAGTTCAGTCCGTTTTTTAAAATTAATTTTCAGTCAACAAACGAAGCAATTAAGAACGATCTCTATTTTTCTGCTACGAACACAATTGCACGCTAAAAACAAACAAATAAACAAAGAGCGCAACATTTGGCATGGATTACGAGCTGGCAAACAATGACTAGCATTCCACTGCCAACATAAATGTCAAGGGGTTACTTTGAGTATCCGACTATTCTTTAAAGATTTTAGGTTAGAAATAAATGTTTACTTATATATCTATATTTAAAAAAAACAGCGAGTGTTTGTTTCTCAGTTTCTGCTGTTTCTCATGTTTCCATGGCAGCTGAATCTCAGTCATCGTGCGAGATTCCTGCGTTCCCACAATCAGCATAACGTTAGTTTACTGGAAAATAACGGTCTTGGACAATTGAGGTGGCTAGATTTGTTTTCCAGAGGAGATATTTTAAAGCTATCCTAAAGGAAATAAGCTAAAATGAAGTTTTAGAAACTTTTTGTGGCGCAAACGACGTTGCACGGTGACGTTTTGAAGGACTGTGTCCGTGAGCCTGGACGGCATCATGTGCACGCGCTCAGTACTTTCCACAGACCGCTGGATATTCCCTAAAACTTTGCCAAAGGCTTTGTGCGCTCACGACACAGCAAATAAGGCATGATCAAACCTACCTGACACAAATGACAGCATGAGCAGGACTCGAACATTCAGTCCCGGGTGAATCGGGTTATTCCTGAGATAATGGGCAGTCATTGTCAGCGCCATATCGCCGCCCGTGCTCTCGCTTCTCTCGTTCCCCGAAACTCTGAAAGCTCCTCAGCAACAACTCCATAGGGAAAAGGCTGCGTCTGGACCGTACCACTCTGCCTCTCCGGTATGGGGGTGTGTAGTCTCACCTGAAGCGCGGTCCATGCAAACCGTTATTCGCAAAACAGGATGATGGACAAAAGTAGCTGACAGATCATCACGTTTGTTTACATTTACAAATATATATTTTACAAATGATTACATAAAACAAATATAGGCTAGCTGAAAGTAGTAATTTATGGGAGTCTACCTCCAGGAAGATATGCATATATTCTAAAACAACAACTGTTTTGTTTACCAATATTTGTTAACACAAATCCATGCACAGTGATGATTATATTCGCTGTAAAAGCATTCCATGCATGCATTTTCAGATGTTTTCACTGTTATAGCGCCACCTTCTGTTTAATAGAGATGAAAATGCATGTAAACACGTGAACAGAGTCAGTATGAAATGAAAACTTACCCTATCTATTTTGTAAATGCATGCGATTCATGTATGTTTCTTTTGCTCCTTTTTAAACCTTTTTTTGACATAACTCAGTTTTCTAGTGAAATAACAAGACTTCTGTATGGTGACATGCTGTTTTCGAGTATGCATATATAGTAGGTGAATCCATTTATAGTAGGTGAACAACATTATGTGAAAAGAGTAGCTAGTATTCACATGATAATGACAACTGGACGGATGTAGTACGGATTGCATTCAAACTACACAGTGTTTTCACGACGAGTCATCAATAGGCCATATTGGCGCCACTGAGCTGAACCAAAGTTGCATATTTTGCTGATTATTGCTGCTGAAAATGGTCAGTTATTGTCATGTTTTGGGCTGCACTAATCGGTAGTACCAGTAAACAACATTTGGAGTACTATAGACTGCCAAAATATGACAAATCAAAGAGAGGAGTGCAAAAAAACTGTCTGAGGAACAAAAGACGTTTGTGGTTGGCCAAACTGAACCAGGATTTCCAGGGCAAGAATCTTGACAACATTCATGTTTGTTCTTATCATTTCTGGTCAGGTAGGTGAATATCTTAATTAATACTGCTTGTACGTATCTTTACCACCTATTAACTTTAGTTTGTGTAAATATTGCACCCTTTCCTGCTTACTAAATCGTTCTCTATGATTTAGCAGCTTCCATACATTTTTTCTGTGGTTTAGACAGCATAAATTAGCAGAACCACTAATTAAGTAGTACATTAACCATGCAACCGTGCATTAACCTGCGCCCTCTATTATGGGAAAAATAAAAATAAGGTAGAAGATAGAATATAGTTTAATTAAACATTAATCAAAATACGTAAGTCAGTTAAACAAAATCTAATCAACAACCAATGCATAAAACAAAGTTTACACTTATTTTCTTTTTTTGATAATCTGTTACACTTGAATGTACTTCACATAGAATAGCTTAGAATAGCTGGGTTTCTCTTTAACACTTTTGTTACTTAGTGGAGGGATTGTCGTCGTTGTCCCACTTGTTGGTCCAGTCCCACAAATAGGCGCTAATTTTCTGTTAGCATCAGACTTAATCCCCCTGTACCCCCTGCTAATCCACTCAGCCCCCTTTCTAAGATTTTTAGAGTCCAATCTGTGCTTTTCTTGCCTTGAAGCCACAAGAAAACCCCTCACCCCATTGCCGTTATACCTCTTGGGCTGAGTCTAATTGGGACATATAGAAATGAACAAGCTAATCCTACCAAACAACAAATGCAGTGGGTGGCTAATAGCTCCACCCCATTTATGCCAGATAAGCAATTTGTTGACGTTCCGTCTTGTCTCAATCCAACCAGGATAAGCTTTTGTCCACTCATTTATCTAGATGGTAGGAGCTAGAAAGCAAAGAAAGAAGTGAAGCTACACTACTCCTACTGTTCCCCTCTACTGTTACTTTGATTTATTGGACAGAGAAATTAATATTTTATCTCCAGGGCATTGTTGATCACAGCATGCAAGGAAAAGAACTTAAAAAATAGGGTGATAACTGAAAACAAAAATAAAAGGGAGTGTCTTTACAGTAGATTTGGCCTTTATGAAGTTGTCTAAACTATTTCCCAGGAGTTGCAATGCACCATCAACAAAGTCAGCTCACTCTGCTTCTGATATCTCCTCCATGAAAACAGCACATCAAAGGCAACAATCCCCAGACTCTCCCACAACCCCTCCGAATGGAACAGTGCGCCTCGTTCCTTGAGGATCTGCTTCTTTCAGCAGCATAAATGAACCGACGTCTCCTCATCAACAATCTCACAGAGAGACTCCATCCATTCAGCAGAGGTTTTGTCCATCTGCACCCAGAAGGTTTGGTTTACAAAGATCATCGTCATTCTTCCAGCTAAACCCTAAATCCCTTTTTGTTGTTTGTTGACTCAGTTTTTTTTTTTAAGACAATTCATGAACCGAGCAATAAATTCTCTTTCTTTCTGGTTGTTATATGCTGGCGAGTTTAGGTGGATGCCTATTGGAAAATAATGTTCTGGGGAGACTCCGGAAATTTATGAACATCTTTACTCAATGTTTTCTTCAACTGCTGTAATGTGCACCAGTGTTTCACCTTACTGTTTGGACTGGAATTACTATAATAGCAAATTTTCCTGCTAACTCATTCTTTCACCATTTGTTAATTTGGAAAAGGCGAAAAAAAGTGAAGAAAAACTGGGCACACGTTCTTACCTGGCAGTGAGAGAGGGACTATTTATGAGCTACTCCAAGTGATTAAAAAATTCAAGAAGGACTTACTCACTCGGTGACTGACAATTTTATGATGATGAACAACTTAATTCTGTTGTATATCCCACAGTTTCTCCTAATGTGTGACAAGGGATCGATAAAGTTTCATTTCTTCTCTATGTCTGGATGTTTGTCTCTGTATTAAAGTAAAAATGTAGGATGAGCAAGGCAGGTTCTGACTACAGTATATGGGCCATTCTACAGAATTGGTGTCCCACAATCAAAAAACACATTTAAAATCTTATATGTTTACCAAGACCCTTTTATTATCTATTGAAACCCACAATAATATTTAAAATATCAGTAAGCTTATTATATATTAAAAAAAAATCATCATTTAGTTACTTGCAACTGGGAGGTGACTGTCCCAAAACTTAACCCCTAAATGTCAACTTATGAAAATGATATTGAAATAATTTTTGCATTTTATTCCATTGTTGTTTTTAAAAATACCTTTTTGATTTTTTTTTTTTTAAAGTGAAGTTCAAAAAATATTTATTTTATATTTTCTTTGTAAATTACTAAACTTCATGTAAAAAAATGTGTCTTGCATTTTCATGTCACTACCGAAACATTGTAAGTTTTAGTCCATTGCCTGAGACTGATTTTAACTACATGCCTACATTTATGATCAGGAAATATTTATTTGTCACTCTCTCTCATACATACCTCATCATTTTGAGGTAAATGTATTCAAATGTATGAAAAATCTGAAAACTTTAAAGAACGACACTACTGTACACCATTTTTCTATCATTAAACACTTTTCTTTGGGAGTTATTCCATAACATTTAGTTTCGTGTACAACTGCTCAGGACTGTGCTAGCTAACCAATGTGCTAGCTAAGCATCTATCCATCTTTGAGCTAGGTTCAAAAGTATCTAAAATTGTCAAAAAGTATGTAAAATTGACTAAAATGTAGTATTTAATAATTATGAACAAAGCATTACAAAACAAATTATACCATCAGTGAAACCACAAAGCTGACACGGAGGTATGTATAATTACTATTAATATTATTTTCTTAAATAAGGTACATGTAATATACAAGTACATGTGTGAAGATGTTTCTCATGCGCAGAGTACATGTCATCGTCCGAATCCGTTCACTTTACTTTGTTCACTCCTTCTGATAGTCCACTCAACTGCCATACACTATATAGGGATTAGTGAATGAGTGAGTGTTTTCATTTTTTTTATTTATTTATTTTTTTTTTACATTCCTCACGCGTTTTAATTGGCAACAACAAATCTGAATGGTTAATAATACACATCTTGATTTGACATCTTGCCCACAGAAAAAAAACAGCACACTTCCTGTGCCTATGTACCAAAGCAGTCACGACTGAAACATTTGTGAAATTTCGGTGGTGACATCTTTAGTTTTTTGGGTGTTATTCCATAAAAATGTCATTATCGAAACAGCCATGACCGAAACATTTGGTAAAGTTTCGGTGGTGACATCTCTGGTATTTTGGGTGTTATTCCATAAAAATGTCATTACCGAAACAAGTCATGACTGAAACATTTGGTGAAGTTTCAGTGGTGACATCTTTAGTTTTTTCGGTGTTATTCCATAAAAATGTCATTACTGAAACAGCCATGACGAAACATTTAGTAAAGTTTTGGTGGTGACATGTTTGGTATTTTAGGTGTTATTCCATAAAAATATCATTACCGAAACAACTCATGACCGAAACATTTGGTGAAGTTTCGGTGGTGGCATCTTTGCTTTTTTGGGTGTTATTTCATAAAAATGCCATTACCGAAACAAGCCATGACCTAAACGTTTAGGGAAGTTTCGGTAGTGACATCTTTGTTTTTTGGGGTGTTATTGCATAAAATTGTCACTACTGTAACAGTCACGACCAAAACATGTCATCATTGTTTTGGTAGTGACAAAAGGGAACACATAATCCTTTATTTGGGGGAAATAAACTACATTGTAGTACAGTTATGCAAACTTGTAGTATTTTAGTATGTTTTAGTAGTGTTTTAGTATGTGGGTTAAAATTCAGTGAATTCTCTAAAACGTGATGTGGTCGCTACCAAAACATTACTGTCACTACGGAAAATGTGCAGTCATGACCGAAACATGGGATGTTTTGTCAAAAATAAAGTATACTGAATTATCAACTAAGATGTTATAATAGTGTTTGGTTCAATGTATATTCAAACTAATGAATCTTTAAGTTTGAAATCAGTGTGATCAACTTTTTTCCTTTTACAATAAAAATTGGATTCAAAATACAACAAATCTCATAAATCACACTTGAAATATTGTTAAAATTGTAACTGTTATTGATTATAATCTGAAAACTGTTTAATAAACTAGAAAAAATATATTTACAAAGATGTAAGCAAAATCTTAATAAGTCAAAGTAACCTTTCTAATTACATTAAATGTTACAGTGTTTCAGTACTTTCAGTGTTTCAAACTTTCTGATAATATGTGTACCTTGGATATTATACAATTTGTATACATACAAAATTTGTGGGAAGAGGCACTTTTTTTTCCCAAGATGTTTTCAACCAGTTCTGTAGAATGGCCCATATAGAGGTTAATATGCTAATATGCTAGTTATTATAGTGTTAAAAGAGGGCCCATGCTCAGTGGCTCCATTGTGTCATCGAGACATGATTTCAAGCCCACCCAAAAAATCCTAAACATAAAAATGATGAAAAACTGTTTATCGGTAACAATAACAATATTCTTATTTGCTTTTACACAGACTTTAAAGGAACACTCCACTTTTTTTGCTAATAGCTTAGCATAGATCATTGAATCAGATTAGACCGTTAGCATTGAGCGAGATGCTAACGGTCTAATCTGATTCAATGATCTATGTGTTCCTTAAGCTAAAGTTTGAAGTCACTTTTTGTAGATTTATCTATATTCTAATGTTTTTATATGTGCCTTAAGATTAGTATAAATATCAGTGAATCACAAAAATAGCCACCATTTTTTCTAATTTAGAGATATTTGCTTTGTATTTGAAATAGTTTTGACCTTTGACCTTTCTATGAATCAAATTATTACATTAGTCTTGTGAAAATCAAATAGCCTAATTTTTCAAAAAACGTGTCTAATTTATAAGATAGTGACAAAACCTTTTAAATGAGTCACTGGGCAAGCTTTCCTCAAAGAGGTTTTGTGTCTAATGGTGTGGTGCCATGGTAACATTCAAATGGTAATGTATCCTGAACTCAAGTGATAATGCAGTTGATCTAGTCCTCATGTTGCTCCAGAGGTTGTCTTGGAACCAGAACAAATGGACATACTTTAGAGCACTCGAAACGCAATTGCTCGAACCTGTCGTTTTAAACTCTGCAAAGTGTTTTTGTCATTTATCAAGCATTACGTGCCTCGCAGATTTCTCTCAATCTAAACACTCTAATGTTCAGTATATTTTACCTCCTGAAAATGCTATTTTTCACCCTTGCATTTTGTAAAAGCGGGAAGCACACCGAGGGTGTTGCCTGCTCCAGGAATGTTGCATGAGTCCTCAAGGACCCTTAAAAGAGGAGGTTTGGTGCACTCTTTTGTACCAACACGTCCTGACTTAACTCCCTCATTGCACAGCACACTATAGTTTATTCAAGTAAATACACTACAGTATTTCATAAGGCTGCAGTTTTAAACATTTCCTAGACAAGTAACATAGAACAGCCCCCCTTGGAAAATAAATCATGTGTCTGATTTCATCATATAGCATGCCAGTAACCAGCACTTATGCACAAGAGAGCTGCAGGGAACGAAGGGTGTCTGATGCCGGCTGGAAGGATCGAGGAGCTGTTTACGCATTCGTGCTCTCAGCCTCATTTTTGCGTTCAACCCCATCACTCAGCGTGAAGCGTTCTTTTTATTCTCAATCTTTTATTTGGGATTCAATAAACAAGTCTTTCGTTTTATAAATACAGAGCGCAAGATCAAAAACGAAATGTTTGCTGTCAGGGCTGACTATGGCTTTTTCTTTGATTAGTCCAGCAAACCCCAAATTACTTTAGTGTTCAGTCAACACTGGGATGTTAGTGAAGTTCTGAAGTGGGATCCAGTATCCAAATCCATAGATTCATTTCCATCACAATGGTCGCAGAGGGCACTCATTTATAGGATAAAACCAAACCATGTTATATAAACTGTGGCGGAGTTTACTTTGCCCATTTATCAAGCTGTTTCCCATGAAGATGTCAGAGGTTTTGGAATGATGACTTGGAAGGAACAGTGTTTTTGACTCTTCTATTGTCCTCATGTCATTTTGACCAATGTTTGGCAAAGAGCACACTATAAATACCACATTGTTTGCGATACTGGAACCAGGATTTGCCACGTGGTCCAAAATGGCTAAACAAACATAATAATTGCTTTTCACTTGAGTTCAGCTGCTTTTATTAAAATTACTTTCACAAAGTGTGCCATCTGTGGTCTTTATGGGTCACATTTGAACCATATTTGGAAAACTAGTTATGACTTTTCACCTTTGGCCTTTCAGCATTTTTGTAATCTGTTAAAAGAGAAGTTCACTTCCAGAACTAAAATTTACAGATAATTTACTCACCTCCTTGTCATCCAAGATGTTCATGCCTTTCTTTCTTCAGTTGTAAAGAAATTATGTTTTTTGAGGAAAACATTTCAGGATTTCTCTCCATATAGTGGACCTCAGTGGTGCCCATGAGTTTGAACTACCCAAATGCAGTTTGAACGCAGCTTCAAAGGGCTCTAAACAATCCCAGCTAAGGAAGAAGGGTATTATCTAGCAAAATTATCAGTTATTTTCTAAAAAAATGACAAATTATATTCTTTTTAACTTCAAAGGCTCATCTTGTCTAGCTCTGCGTGTACTCTTTGTATTCTGGTTCAAGACAGTTAGAGTATGTCGAAAAACTCCCATCTCATTTTCTCCTCCAACTTCAAAATCGCCCTACATCGCTGCAGAAGTACCGACCCAGTGTTTACAAAGTGAAAGAGCAAAGAAGATCAAACGCCCTTTACAAAAAAGGTAAAACAGCAATGTAGGATGATTTTGAAGTTGGAGAAGAAAATGAGATGGGAGTTTTTCGACACTAACTGTGGACACAACCACCCTACAATGTTAAAAATCCATTCGCTCCTTTTTTAAATGGCAAAAAATCTAACAGTCTAAATTATCATGCCGTTTTGATTTTCAGTTTGACGTCATACCGATCAGGCCCCGCCCACGACCACTGACAGACACTCCAGTAGCTGTATCGACAAAAGTACCTGCGTTTCCACCACTCTTCAAATTGTGCAAATTGAAAATACGCCTAATGGAAACATGTCAATTTCGCAAAAATGCCCATATATCACAAAAAAGTTTTTACACTCACATGAGGTGGTTTTTCAGTCAATTTGAAAAAGGAATATTTTGCACTTACAGGTCACACGGCATATGTAAAAAGTCATGTGATGATTCTTCTATGTACTATAACCTCCAACAAACACTTCATACGTGGCCGCTCTTAAGTATAAGGAGCTTTCCTTGCCATTAATGCTTAGACAACTTACACTGTTCACGTCTGTGGCGTGTTACGGCTCCAACATGGCCACCGGAGCTGATCGCGGCCACTTTATCTTGTGTTTATACCAGCCATGCCGTGCACTTTTCAGAAGCAGCTCTCCACGCTACAATTCTGTAAAGGTACATGCATACGCCTCTTTCGATTACACACTCTAAAACCTGCTGGGTTAAAAACAACCTAGCGCTGGGTAAAATATGGACATACTAGGTCAAAACAACCATATTTTGTAGTTTGTCCATATTTTACCCAGCGTTGGGTTGTATTTAACCCAGCAGTTTTTAGAGTGCATATAATTAAATATAAAATCTGTGAAAATCCCACCAAAATCCGTTGCCATGACTTATTGCAAGAGGAAAAAAATAAGTTTTAGTCGCATAACATCAGTTAATGGAAACGCAGTCATTTCACTTTTTAATATTTAATATAACACATCAGCAAACATTTTGGGCAAAGCTTTAATGAAACGCCTCGTGTTCGTAAACAAGGTGTTTTGCACCTTGAATGTAAAAGTGAACATCAGAGTCTTCACTTTCTCCTAACATCAGAGCCACTGGATTAGTTTTGCTTTTGATGGAAACACACCACCAAGTACACAAACAACGAAAGAGAGGGGTGGAGTAAGCAGTAGCTCATTATCATTTAAAGGCACATGCACCGAAACAGGTCGCTGTCAACAGAGTTGTTTTTAATAAGGGAAAAAGATGTTGTTTTGCATGATTAATGAGGAATTTTAACCAAAGTATGTTGTAGACATTTCATGACGACTAAAATATACCAACCTGTGGAAAATGAGCATCTGTTTTCACTGCTAATCTTGTTATACATTTTTCTACAATAGTGAATATACTGTTGCGATACTGCAAATTGAATCTAGAGGGGAAGTCTTTACTTATAACGTTTTAATAGATGTTAATAAAATGTTACTACATAATATACCGATTTAGTTTTTTACATTATGGATAACTGAGAGGAACAGAGACTGATACAGATTTTTATTATTATTATTATCATGTATTTATTTATTTATTTATTTATTTAAAAATGAATCTCAAAAATGAATTAGGTTGAATAGCTGTCCGCTGTTAAATTTAAATACACAATTAAATAATACCAATTTAGGTCAACAAATTATTAAGCAATGTGGTGTAAAAAGTTTACATTAGAAATTAAAGAAAAAAAAAAAAACACCTAAGCAAAACATGGTCAGGTCAAAGTGTCTGAATAATTTTGGTCCCAAATGTTACACTTTTATCAGTTTTATACTATGTTTACTTTATTTTGCTATCCTTAATTACATAAATGAACTAGTGTCCTTCACCCACTAGTAAAAGAATATATCTGGTGTCTGAATAATTTTTGGTTTGACTGTACTTTATTGACATCACAGATTTAGGTCTTCACAAATCACATTTTAATAGATGGTTTAAAAAGTATTAGTGTAAAATATACAGATCTAGTTACATTTTATACAATCTAAGCATCAGTTAAAAGTGTAGCTCTAAAAATACAGCACTAAAAAAATTAATACCAGAATGAATTGTCTTAAAATAAATGGGATATTATAAAAATTTGTTTCCCAAAGTTTAATAGATATTTTTAAACTCAAATTGTCTTTACATCAACATTAAAATAATTGAATGAATAGCGAATGGAACAAATATAAGGTTAACGCCACAGACGTGCCAACGCTACAGAAGTGCTCTATGTCAACTATAATTTGTCAAATAGCGCCACCTTCTGGTTATTTAATCGTCAGTCGAAATGTTTTTTTTTTTTTTTATCGATTGTCTGTTAAATCCAGACATATAGTACTACTGTAAAAATTCTGTAAATCTAATTATTAAAACCAGGTCAAAGAACCAAAACCAAAATATCAATGACAACAATTTTGATGACGAGTTGTGATTGATCTTTGTGTGTGTGTGTGTGTTTACGTATAGCATTTTTAAGTTACAAGCCATGAATTAAACAATAAATAAATCTGATTAGATTCAAATCTGAAAGGATGAAGGAATGACATATGACCTTGCCTCTTGAGAGCTGACTGATACAGTGATAAGTGAAAAAAGAAAACTCTGAATGCCACAAAGGCAGACAACATCTCCACTGACATGATGGATATGCTGCTAATGAGCCCTTCAGCCCACAACACAGGAAACAACAGGTGGCGATCAGAGGAGATACATGAGAACGTTTGGAAGGCTGGCTTTGAAAAACCAGACTGATGAGAGATTCATTACTGTGGTTTAAAATGGCAAGAGCAATTTCAAGAGACAAACAGGAGAGAGAAATAAATATATTTTAATGATATCTCAAATTTAAGTCTGGCAGAGAAATTTCACAAATCACATTTTAATAGATTGTTTTAAAAAAGTATTAAGAATGCATTATGATGGATGGATGGATGACTGAGAAGAACACAGACTGAAAATGAAAAATAAGAGGAAATTGTTTGAAAAAAAAAAAGAAATTGATAATTGATTTTTTAATAATAATAATAATTACAACAGAACAGCCTTTAGAAAAAAAAAAAAATCACAGAAGAAGCATATCATTAAAACAAAATAAATTTAGATTCGATTCAAAACAAATACTTCCCACTGTTTATTTTAAAAATGAATAAGAAATCACACAGGTAACACTTATAACTCTCACATATTGTCAATGCAGTAAAAACAGCTGTTTTTTAATGCAAAACTGGTTTAAACGTAAATCCATTTAATTAAATAGTGATTGCATTTAGAAAATACAAACAAATGTGAAGCCCCTGATCTAGAAAGTATTTATCTATTAAGTCCCTTTTCCTACCCTCATAGTTTTGTATGTAATTCTTATTTATATAAATTATCCTGGCTGCACCTCAGATTCTCTTCCATTTCACAGCATTTGTCCTAATAATCGAACAGAAATAAATTTCTGGTCTTCAGTAATGGTACAGCTCGTTGTATCAGAGTGCTTAAGATGCTTTAAGGCTGTGTCCTAAGGTCTTGATGTGACTAGTCCTCACGTAGATATGCATCTGGGATGTCTTCATCCTCCACTGCAGTGCTGAGAGTATTTTGAAGCCTCACACTGTTCTCAGCTTTAGAGTCTTTGAGTTGTCTCTCAGTTTCCGGCAACACCTGTCGAACTTGTTCCACCTGAGACTGTGCGAGCTGTCGAATGTTCTGTGCTGTCACAGAAGCCTGGTCAGACCCTGGAGAGGACAAGCATAATTAAGCTATTACTGATGTGGCTAAAAGTGCAATCCAAACAATGACCACCAAGTGGCGGTATGTGCCAGATTTCAATAGGTCTCTTTACTAAGTCACACTTTTTTAAAAGTAATATGATGCAAATTCATGTGCACTATAGTGCTATAATAACTGACAAGAAATGTTTGTTGATGTCCTGTGGTGACCTTTTGCTCTTTTAACAAATTCTTTTATAATTTTATGGTTTTATAAAACATGCAGCTTTTTTAACCTTATATTGTGACTACATGGTATATTTGAACTGTTAAAAAGTCATTTGTCACATCACAGGATCAATTGAAATACACTAGTAAAGGCAAAAAGGTGAAAAATGGTGACCTACAGGTGAAATACAGCAAATTCCATGCATTCATATAATATAAAAACAGACTACATAATAACTGAATAATATCTGCTGAAAATTCAGCATTCCAATTCCATAAAAAAATTAATGTTAAAATATATTTGAATAATACTTTATTTAATAAGTTATTAGTAATAAATGCAGCCTTAGTGAGCATATGAGACATCTTTTTTTTATTAATATAAATATTAACTCAAATTCTTGAAGTTTATAAAAACATTTAAAAAGTTAAAAAAGTGCTAAAAACATTACTGTTTTTACTGTATTTTTAATTTAAAAAATGCACATTAGTGAGACTTCTTAATATAATAATAATTTACTTTTTATTAATATAAATATCTAAAATTCTTTTACATTTAAAAAGTGAAAAAATGCGAACATTACTGTTTTTACTGTATATATAGTAATAATATAATTAGATTTTTTATTAATATAAATATTAACTCAAGTTCTTGAAGTTTATAAAAACTTTAAAAAGTAAAACAAGTTCTAACAATATTACTGTTTTTACTGTATTTTTAATTAAACAAATCCACCCTTAGTGAGCATGAGACTTAAAATATAATATAATATAATAAAATATAATATAATAATTGACTTTTTATTAATATAAATATCTAAAATTCTTTTACATTTGAAAAGTGAAAAAAGTGCTAACAACATTACTGTTTTACTGTATTTTTAATTCAATAAATGCACCTTTAGTGAGCATATGAGACTTCTTAGTATAATATAATAATATAATATAATATAATATATTATATTATAATATAATATTATTGTTATTAATATAAATATCTTAACTAAAAATCATGATGTTCATAAAAATGTGTAAAAAGTAACAAAATGCTAACATTAGCGTATTTTTAATTAAATAAATGCACCCTTAGTGAGCATACAAGACTTCTTTAAAAAAATATTAAAAACATACCAAACTCAAACTTACATAATATGTATTAATATATATATATATATATATATATATATATATATATAGTATTAATTAATATTGGTTTATTTTTTTTAATCTTGATGTTCATACAAAGAAAGAAAAAAAAAGTTAAATGCCTATATCAGAAATTGAAAGCTACCTGCATTGAAAGCTGCCTCTGCTGCCATCTCTGAGAGTTTGAGTGCCATCATCCAGCAGGATTCAAATTGTTTGCAATCCTTTCTCCTGTCAATTACCTAATCAAATACAAAAAAAACAACTTTGCAATTAATTTGATTAAAAAGAAGGTATAAAGAGGAAAGTATTATTCCTTCTAATTTGAGCTTGTGAACAATTTTCTAGTGTTTTGCAGTTACCTCCTGACGCTGCCTAAGAATGAGCTGCCAGAATGCATCCTGCTCCATCTGAGAGAGTTTGCTCACAGAAGCCACATAGCGCTTGTGTAAATTCACAAGGTGGTTTACAGCCTAGAAAAGACAAGTAAGTTGGATGTTATTCTTGTGTTTTCTTTTTTATATCTAAAAACCAAAGCAAAAGTTCAATAGTTTTGAATACCTTAACATAACTTGTGAGGGAATCGAGAAGCGCTAAAGTAGTTTGTGAGAGGTAAGTATTAGCACTGTCAGTGACCAGAGACGATGCTCTCCGTATCAGCTCGCCATGGGACAGATTTTCTGATTTCTAAACAGGACAAAGAAAAAACAGTAGTTAAAGACCAACCTAAGGGAAAATAACACTAAAGAAGTAACATTATTATACAGTGAAGACTGAACTCATAAATATTAATTAGCTCATGTTGACAGTACTAAGTCATCTTTTTAGGCCAATTTATTATGGTGAATTACAATACACTATATTATAACAGATTATAGATGCTATCTTTTGAACTCTATACTTGTGTGTTAAATATTAGCAGCTATAACAATCAAACAGTAGATATTCTAATCACAATATCATGGCGCTGACCTGCAAGAATGGAACAGCACACAGAGCACCTGTGACACTGAAGGTCATCCAGTTTTTTTTGATAAGTGTGGGCAGCACAGTCAGTCTGCGACCGCTCTGACAGGAGCTTCTGTTTATCAAGGAAGCTGCACAGCTACGCAAAACAATGACAAAGCTCATGTCAGGAACAACCTTAAGATGTCGAATTCTGTCACTTAGCTCAAGGACAACACTTTATATATATGACAGTTTAAACACATGAGGCTAAAATAAAACGGAAAATAAGCTACTAAATAATAAAGCTAAAATAAGAAAGTTAGGAAGCAATCTTACTACAACCTACTACAGCTGTCAAAGCATCTGAGCGAATCTACAGAGAGCGAATCTTACACGTTTGTGTAACGGCAACTATTGTTCTATTATTTATTATTACTGTACAGAAAACACAAACACACTACAATTACGTTTCAAAAATTAAAAATATTATACACAACCTCAATCCAACAGCAAACAATTTCCTTCTGTACGCCGCCATATTTGTTTAGACTAAGAATGAAATTCTCCCTCTATCGGTGTTGACGGAGAATTGCACCTTCACGTCCTGTTTAATAATAATAAGTCGAACTGAATGTCATTGCATTTAATCCAAAACCTGGATCCTGTTTTACAGGACCATCATTGTGTTTTTGGTTTGACTTTATCAGACCTCTCGCATATGACCTGAATAAAATTGCAACATAACAATAAGCTATATTTGTTCTCTTTTTTTCTCTTTCAGAATCAATAGATTTTTAGTTTCTTCAGTAATAAGCAACCTCTATCGGTGTTGACAGAGAATTGCATCTTCACGTCCTGTTTAATAATAATGATCCTAATGAATATTTAATACGTTTGAATAAATAGCGAATTACACATGCAATAATAATTTATAATAATATTAACAATAATAATAATTACTATTATTTTTTATTATGATGATACTGCTTAAATGATACTGATGAGATAAGCTTAAGAGGCCTCGACCTACTCATTTTTATACAACCTTTCTTTCCGTCTGGTTGTTAAATGTTTTGTCACAAGAACCTCATGTTGATTTGAACTTTTATACAGTACCATTACAAGATCCAGTATCATTATTACGCAGCATTGAATTTTGTTAATGACCTATAAGCCTCTTTTTGTTTATTTATGCATTTAGTTTCACTATGTCAGTCAATATGTACTGCCACGACTGCCACAACCAGTTCTGGAAGTATGTTTATCTTTCAGCAGTGCCGAACTGAATGTCATTGCATTTAATCCAAAACCTGGATCCTGTTTTACAGGACCTTCATTGTGTTTTTGGTTTGACTTTATCAGACCTCTCGTATATGACCTGAATAAAATTGCAACATAACAATAAGCTATATTCTCTTTTTTTCCCATATTTGCATCTTCACGTCCTGTTTAATAATAATGAGCCTAATGAATATTTAATAAGTTTGAATAAATAGCGAATTACACATTCAATAATAATTATAATAATATTAACAATAATAATAATTACTATTATTTTTTATTATGGTAATACTGCTTAAATGATACTGATGAGATAAGCTTAAGAGGCCTCGACCTACTTATTTTTATACAACCTTTCTTTCCGTCTGGTTGCTAAATGTTTTGTCACAAGAACCTTATGTTGTTTTGAACTTTTATACACTACCATTACAAGATCCAGTATCATCATTACGCAGCACTGAATTTTGTTAATGACCTATAAGCCTCTTTTTGTTTATTTATGCATTTAGTTTCACTATGTCAGTCAATATGTACTGCCACGACTGCCACAACCAGTTCTGCAAGTATGTTTATCTTTCAGCAGTGCCGAACTGAATGTCATTGCATTTAATCCAAAACCTGGATCCTGTTTTATAGGACCTTCATTGTGTTTTTGGTTTGACTTTATCAGACCTCTCGTATATGACCTGAATAAAATTGCAACATAACAATAAGCTATATATTTTCTCTTCTTTTTTTTTCTCTTTCAGAATCAAATAGATTCTTAATTTCTTCAGGTTTTATAATAAACAAAGAGAGACTGTTATTTTAGTGTCTTGAGATACTATTATACTTTTCGTTAAAATGTAATCTTACTTAGTTCTAGTGATATATATATATATATATATATATATATATATATATATATATATATATATATATATAATGTTTACATTTTTAGTTTTCCTAATTTTAGTACTTCAGCTTAAACTAAACGAAGATGAGAAATGAGTGTTTGAATACATTTTATTTCAAGAAATGAATCTGCTTTTTTTCGTTTAGTTTCAATCTTAGTTAAAGATAATATCTCTTATAAATCTGTTGATGACTCACTTGCCCTTATTTAGAGCTCTTTTGGACGTCCCCAGCCGCAGCCACATTCAGCCCAAGTAAAAATAAATGAGTCATGTCCAGATGTCATTTCTATTCATTGTGAAAAGCGGTGAAGCCTCAAGAGTCTTGTAAGATCAACCTCTCATTAGAAAAGTCTTTTGTGAAGGATTTAGGCCCTGAGGACTATCAGTGTAATCTCATCTCTGTGAGTCTTTATGATGCCTATTCCCAAACAATCGTATAAAAACAAACATATTTTTCTGCACGAAAAGTGAGCATAAATAATTAATGCAATCACTAACATTGAGTTCCAGTGGGGGTGTTTTTGTCTTGATGCTCAAGAGCTTTCAAGTCACAAAAGACGCACTTTGTTTTCTAAAAAGTCACAGAAGGGAAATATAATGATGTACTTTGAAAATGGCACTGACATCTCATTTGCCCCAGGTTAGGGGTAAGTTGACCGAAGTCAGTGGGTAAGGTGCACCATCTGGGTTTAACCCTTTAACTGTCACCGTCCACTCTGTGGGACGCCTAAGTTTACTTCACAATATTACAAATAAATCCTAATCTAATCATGACAAACTATACATCGTTGGGAAGGTCTAAGACTCCTAAATAGATATTTTACCACTCTTTTGTGTTACAAATTATGTAGGAAAAGTAATAGATTAATTTATGACAAGAGTGCACCTCAAAATCTACATCATAACAGGAGTTCTGACCTTTGTCACAAAAAGACTTTCTTCAACAGACATCTTAAGAAATTATATATCAACTGAAAACTTAAAATCTCAAAATTCATCCTTTGAAAACCATTTTAAAATCAGACATTGCATTACCATGGAAATTGTACATCAAATTCATATTACAAAATGTTTTCGCTCATGAATTATAAAAATGTAACTTTGGATACTACATTTTCATGTCTATGTTCAAGATAGGCAGTGACAGTTAAACCTGTAGCATTTGACTACATATCCAACAAAGCTAAACATGATTTAGCCTGCACTGTAAAAAATTAATAGTTGAGAAAACTTAAAGTAAGGCAAATTGATGCAGTAAGACTTTTGAGTTCTCTCAGCAATAGTTTTTTTTTTTAGTTTTTCTCAGTAAAGTTACTTTGTTTACCCAGTATACATTCGTTTGTTCATGCAATGCTGATTGTCTTATTCTGCTAATCGAAAAAGTCTCGTCAACTGAAACAACAATTACTGTTGTTGAGGTAAATCATTTTTTATGTATGAATTTTTTGTTTATTTATAAATTACAGTGAATTGTTATAGAAACCTTAATGGATAACTATAGAATGTAGACAACACTGCCTTTATTTGTAAAACATCTTTCAAGACTAAGATATTAAGTAAACAGATATAAGTGGCTGAACATACTCTAGGCCTCAAAACTAGACACAAGAACTGTTCCAATCCACAAATGTTATAAAGATGTGTTCTTTACATCACAGTGCAACAAAACAACAACAAAACGTTCAAATTAAGTCAGCAAACAGCAAAACAATGATCTTATAACAGTAACTGCATAATTTATTCATGCTGCATTGCATGCTGGAAACTCACAAAGCCTTAACATTTCAACAATCTGAAATTCTTTGTTCAGACAACTGTTTGACTAGTTGGGACAACATTTGGGCAATTTTGTTGATCTGACAACGAAATCTGATTTTTTTTTCACTCTCATGTTGCTCAAAACCAGTGAGGCTTTCTTTCTTCTGTGGAACATAAACAAAGATGTTGGTTAACCAGTTTGGTTCCCAAAGAGTTTGTTTTCTGTGGAAGAAGATAAGTCATACTGGTTTTTAACAACATGAGGGTGAACAAAAGATGACAGAATTTTTCATTTTAGTTGGACCTATCCCTTTTTTTTTTTTTTAAACACCATTTAGGCACAAAGATGTTAATAAAAGCCACTGCTTTTGAGTATCGGCCTTGAAAATAGAGCCTTGTCTAAATAAATCTGTTTTTTTTCCCCTGTCAGTTACATTAAATATTCATAACGCTGCTGTTTTTGTTAATGCGATGTTTGACAAACAAGGTTTCTTGAGGGTCATGCTAAAGATCCACCGGGACAGTGGTGAAAAGATGTAGAGAACATGTCAAACATTAACTGCTATCTCTTGCAAAACAATCTGTCAGTCATTTAGAAAGACCTACAAATAATAAAAAAACAAAAGGAGAAGCATCTCATTCCACATAAATTTCACATTTATTTTATTTTTCTCATGGTTTTAATGTCTCTCCTAAGGGAGAAGCGAATCAGTGAATAAACAGGCCTTTACTTACAGTAAATCAGAGTGCATTTAGATGTCACTTCTGCTTGAAACAAGATAAAATGACACTCTAAATATCATCCGTAATCATTTTCATGTCACATGACCAGAAAGTGTGCAAAAAGTCTTTTACAAAAATATGCAATTACAAAACTTCTGTGAACAAACAGATTGTTAAAAAGGTTTCACATGTTTTAGTCATTTTATTAAATATAATTTAATCTCAGATTATAATCTCATTAAGTGCTATTTTTTAAACTACTGCTATTAAACGTGTTGCTCTATGACAAGTGGTTTGACTTTTCCTTTACCAAATGTGAAGTAGTATTTAAACAAACAGCAGAAGGCCTGGTCTCTCAAACCATATATAAGAGGACTTAAACATTTGGGGAAAATGATAAACATTAAAAAGCAAAAATACATCACATTCAATGAAGTCATATAGTCAGTATAAACAAAAATGGCTTCTTGGATAACTCCAACTAAAATAGATGCAGCACAAAGACCCAGCTGTATTAGATGCAGCAGAACAGTCTTGTTGGCTTTTTTGGCTGACATTTTATCACAGGCGGCTGTTTTAGCCACAGCTGCTATAGAAGCATAAGTAAAGATGATAACAAAACATACTAACACGAAAAATATACATGTGAAAGCTATATCAAATTTCTTATAGATCTGTAGTCTGAAAAGAGTAGTTCTCGAGCAGAACAAATGCATTGCTGTGTTTGTAGAATCAACGGCATAGAAAATAATCATCTCAGACAAGCACTGGATCAAACCCAACATCCAAACAACACCGATAGCGATGTGAGTTCTTCTGTAACTGGTTATTTCTGCATGTCTGAGAGGAAAGCAGATGGCCACATATCTCTCCAGTGACATTAAAGCCAGATTTATGGTAGAAACTTGAAACAGAGCTTGTGCAGCAATGAGAAGAACAAGACAAACATTTTTCATAATTAAAATCCTACTGACAGCACTTATATACAACACTACACTCATAAAGAGATTGAGCGTGTCGACCCAAAGCATGTGACCAAATAGTATATAGCGGGATGCCTCCTGAAAAACAGTCTTTTTCCTCAAGGTGAAGAGCATGACCCCATTGACATAGAGGAAAATAACACATGGGGTCACAAACAAAAACGCCTTCATTGGTGCATCTCGATCCAGCACCAATAGAGTCTGTGTTAGGTTAGATTTAGATTCATTAAAATTAGACATCTTCAGAAGCATAAGACATAAGATCAAATTAACCACAGAACACTGAACAGAGTAATACTGCAATCTCCAAACTCCTGCAAATCTTTAGCATGCGCTCCCCTCACAGGTGCTGTTGAAGGGACAGATGGCAGAGCGTCACATTTTTAATACCGTAAAACTGAATCCCAGTGGGTGGTTTGTGTATGTGCGTCATAAAGAACTATGTTGTGCATTTTAACTAATAGCCATCAAACAATATAGCGTACAGTCAGAGGCAACCTTTGCCATTCAGAGGCTCAATTCAAAGAAACTCCTTCTTGAGAAAAAATGAGATTGAAAGAAAAATACTGTATGCAAAGTGATTGTAAATACTTAATTTCCTCTGTTTTATTTATCATTTTTAGCTCATATTTCACTGTTAATAGACTACAGTAGTTATAAACACATTTTATCTACCAGGAAACCGTAACGATTATGTTTCTTTCAACAGAACTACTGTTACAGAATCATCACTGAAAACAATAGCAGGATTTAATCTCTGTCACTCTCAGATGAGGGATTTCATAGGAATTAGCAATACGATATGAACATGAATAGGTTACATCAAAATATTTTATACCTCAATTGTGAGATTTATAACTTGGTTTCTGCCACAGCAAGTTTATACTTATTTAGCAATCTCATAATCTCATAAATATAAAATAATAATAATGGAAAGAATAAATGGACAAATTAATTTATACTTTTATATGAAACTTAAAACTGTCACGGTGCGTAGGGGCAGAGTTCAAATTCAAAACAAAGCAGACTTTAATGAACAACTTAACAAAATAAAAACAACCATGGGGAACCAAGGGATATGACAATAGACGTTAGACTGGACGCCAGACACTGGAAACACAAGGTTTAGGTAATAAAGACATAATGAGACTAACGAGGGGAAACACAGGTGAATACATGGAACTTAATTAACACAGGAAACCGGAAAACCAAATATGGGCGTGGGAGGACACAAAGGAGAACAAGGACCAGGAACACGTGGGAAACTGGAACCGGAGCCCTATAGGCCCCCCACCCAAAAAATTCCTTGGGGGGAATTAGAGGTTTTTCAGGTCATCCGTGGTCAAGACGCAGGAATAACGACCCTCCCTGGGCTGGACTTGAGGACTGGAGTCCTCTCTGGGCTGGACGTAGGAACTGGAGCCCTCTCTGGGCTAAACGTGGGATCCGGAGCCCTCTCTGAGCTGGTCGTGGGAACAGAGGCCCACCCTGGGATGGACTTGGGAACTGGAGCCCTCTCTGGGCTGGTCATGGGAACAGCAGTCCTCTCTGGGCTGTACTTGGGGATAGAGTCTCTTTCTCAATTTGACTTGGGATCTCTGGGATAAACGTGGGATCAGGACCCCTTTCTGGGCTGAACTCGGGAACAGGAGCCATCTGTCGACTCTGGTCTGGGGCTGAAGCCATCACTTGACTCTGGTCTGGGGCTGAAGCCATCTCTTGACTCCTGAGTAAAGCAGCCAGCAGGCTTGTGCGTGCAGCAACCAGTGGGGTTGAGAGTATAACGGCCGATTGACTTGTGAGTAAAGTGACTGGCAAGCTTGCCTGCTGAGCGGCTGGCGGGCTTGAGGGCAGGAAGGCCAGTGGGCTTGATTTGGGAGTGGCCGGCGCTCCTGGGCTGAGGACTAAAGAGGAGCTTCGGAGAACTCAGGGAAGCGTGGAAGGAACGGAGGGAGCGGGGTCATTGGAGCTGTATTTGGAGGGTGCTGGCTGGTGGTGAGACAGAGCGTTCACATGCTTCCGGATGGGAGGAGGATGATGATCTTCCACATCAACAAAGAACTTGGAACCACTTAAATCAAGGACATAATTTATAAAAATCCGCTACGGGTCTGCAGCAATTGTCGGGAGTCAGAAAACAAACCAAATAATCATCTTTTAGTCCCATCCGGAAGCACGCATTGATCATGGGATCGCTCCATCTCACCAGGTCTAACATGCTCAGGAACTCCTCCATGCTATTTTTGTGTTAAATGAGAAAGTATCAAGTAGACAATACAAATTGTAGCTTTAGAAAGAAATATTTCATTTGATTCAATGTAGAATTTATTACACATAAACAATTAGGCTGCAACGGCCTAATGTAAACTATGGAACATTAAAAGAAAGATCTCAGTATTTTTTGTTCATATGGTGAAAGTCAGTGGTAACCAAAACAGCTTTGATGCCAGTCTTCAAAATACCTTCTTTCACGTTCCACAAAAGAAAGGTTTGAAACGACATAAGGGTAAGTAAATGATGACAGAATTTACTTTTTTTTTTGGTGAACTATTCCTTTAATGTCTTTATTCTTGTTCGTCTTATTTTTTTTTTTTATGAAATGATATTCTCGGAAGCTAAATCTGCCAGCAGGTGGTGTTAAATGTCTTTATGAGTCATTCATTTATTCATTCAATTCATTCAAATGGCTGATTCATTTAGGAATCAAGTAAATGACTCTTTATGAATGGGCTTCTGAATCATTGGTTCACACGTTTCGTTCCAAACGCGGATTTATTCAGAAACTAAACACCGCTGTGCTGCTCGGAGACACGCAACAATTCTGCTATGGCTTCAAAGGTAACATTCTCTGCAAAATTGGGCAAAAACACATAATACTGTTTAAAATATAACACAATATCAACTTCTTATGTACTGAATTGTTGTATAAAATCACATTTAAACTCGTGAGATCGGGACAAAATCAGCACTCGTGTCATATTGCTTTTGCTGCCTTTGTGATATCATATGATATGTGATAAATATGAGACAAATCACATACAGGGACATTTTTTTGCACCAATATCTTAAATTTTAGGGCATTTTTAGGACATTTTAGGACAGTTAACTATATGAAATATAAGATGATGTACAGGTCTGGGGGCGGGACCAGTGCGTTAAAATATTTTAATCACATAATTTTTTCATAACTATTTAATTAAGTTAATGTGTTAAACTGACAGCCCTAATAATGACTATTAATTAATTTAAAAAAGTACTGACCTTAAACTTTTACAGTGGTGTATATTGTATGTTTTATACTACAATGTTGCACACTCATAATGTGAGGTACCAGAACTGTCACTAAAGTCAACCCTGTAAATCAATCAATCAATCAATCAATCAATCAATCAATAAGGTGCTCTATCTTGTACATTAGTGTCAATTCATGTCAGTTATATTTATATATCGCTTTATACAATACAGATTGTGTCAAACTAGCAGAAAGACTCATAGAAATGCAACTATATATATGTTTGTTCTGTTCAGATTGCATAATGAATTGTATTTAATAATACTAGATGCATAGTGAATTCTACAGCTCCTTTCGTGAAGGACCTGAATCTGTAGTCAAATTGGTGAGGACCTAATCTTCCTATATATGAAGGCCCTGATGTAACTATATGTGAAACCTGGGTCACTGGGTTCATGTGTGTACATGAGATCATATTAGGACTAGCAGTCTTGAAGGATTCACCTAGGTTTTTCTCACAGTGTCCGGAGTTACACACAACGCCTGTTTACTTGTAGGTGAATAGTCATTATAAAGGCCTTCTCCATGAAACACAGAATCACTGTGTTGTGTTTTCACATTGCATTGGACTCACAGCTGTACACTCAAGCGATCAGTCAAACACCCTCCGACTAATGAATCAGAGTTAAATATCCTAATATATCACTCAGTGTCTTCAAAACTTGAATTTGATTGTTCAGCCACTGCAGGTATTATTTGGTCAAACATGTAAGTGACAACTAAACTGTATAACTGACCGATTGACTGTTTATTATCTCTTACACACTGACTTTGAGTTGTAAATTGGATGACAGCTTAATAGCAGATTTCCAGAAGGCCTGAGATGAAATCTACTAAATAGGTTCTATTGCAACATTTATGGTCAGTAATGACTATTTCTCAATGTTTTATTTTCTGTTGTGACAGCCGACACATCACTGACATACGACAATGACAAATGCCCGTTTCTGAAGAAAAAAGTACATTCTTAATCCTTATTTGTGCCCCCTTTTTAACCAGTAAAAACACCTACACAGAATTTAACACTAAAATATGTTACTAAGTATGCTACTAAATGTCTGTTTCACAACTGGCTTGCCTTTTGAGACCAAATGTGAGGTAGTAAAGCAAAAATGCCTGTTTCTGAAGAAAACATATTTTCTTAATCAGTATTTTTGTCCTTTTTCCCCAGTAAAAACATCTGAACACAATTTAACATTAAAATAAGTCTTAAACTGTCTTAATGTCTTACACACTTTCGTTTCGTAGTTAAATTGATCTGGTTTTGGAAATGTTTACCTAGTAAAAACAAAAACGTTTAGTTGTTTAAATCTGGATAAACTCCAGTTTTTCAGTTATAAATAAGAATCTTTTTAATATCTCATTGAAAGTCAAAGATTATGGATTTACAGTCATCACTATAGTCTTGTGTTGCTAAATCTCTGTTTTACAACTGTTTTGCCTTCTGAGACCAAAAGTGATGTAATATTTAAATAAAGAGCTAAAGGCCTGGTCTCTCAGGCCATATATGAGAGAACTTAGACATCTTGGTAAAATCATAAACACTAAAAAGCAAAAATACATTATGTGTAACAAAGTCAAATAATCAATATACAGATAAATTGCATCTTGGATTACTCCGATTAAAATGGATGCAGCACAGAGACCCAGCTGTATTAGATGCAGCAGAACAGTGTTATTGGCTTTTTTGGCTGACACCTTATCACAGGAGGCTGATTTAGCCACAGATGCTATAGAGACATAAGTAAAGATAATAACAAAACACACTAACACAAAAAACACACAAGTGAAAGCTAAATCCAGATTCTTATAGATCTGCAGTCTGAAAAGAGTAGTTCTGGAGCAGAACAAAGGCATCGCTGTGTTTGTAGTATCGACACAATAGAAGATAATCAACTCAGACAAGCACTGAATCAAGCCCATCGTCCAAACGACACCGATGGCCATGTTAGTTCTGCTGTAACTGGTGATTTGTGCATGTCTGAGAGGGACACAGATGGCCACATACCTCTCCAGTGACATCAAAGCCAGATTTAGTAAGGCAACCTGATAGAGAGCTTGCGCAGCCGCAAGAAGAATGAGACAGACATTCTTCATTATAGTAATCCTACTAACAGCAGATACAAACAACAGCGAACTCATAAAAAGATGGAGCGTATCAAGCCAAAGCATATGACCAAACAGAATATAGCGGGATGCTTCCCGAAAAACTGATTTTTTCCTCAGGGTGAATATCATGACTCCGTTGACGTAGAGGAAAATAACACATGGGGTCACACACAGGAACGCCTTTACCGGTGCATCTCGATCCACCAGCGGTACAGTCTGATTGAGGTTAGATTTAGATTCAGAAACATTAGACATATTCAGAACAGCAAGACATAAAGATGTTTACCATGCAGTCTGTTATAATACTGCAATCTACTATGTCCTTGTAATCGCAAATCTCCAGGCTTGTGTGGTGTTGAAGGCATAGAGAAAGAAAGAGCAAAATGCTGTCACAACATCACAATTTATATACTGTTAAACTCATCATAATGTCACAGTGTACGTATTGATTCCCAGTAGCTGCTTTGTGTTTGTGGGTGTGTGTGTGCGTGCTTGTGTGTTTACTTTGTCCTTAGAAGTTGGCTAAATCTGGCAAAACTTCTCATTGGAAGTTACCATACATTCTCAATTCACCCTTCGCCAAGAGTTTGATTGACAGCCGATCTGATCAGTCATAATGTTAAATTTGCTATTCTGTCAGAAAAACAAACCAGACAGGAGAGTAGATTAACTTCTGTGTACTTGAATTTGAAAAATAATGTGTATTGATGACTTTCTGTGGTTGAAACAACATACCTTCTGATGTTCACTCATGTTTATTTCATGTTGTACCTGTAAGGAGGAAGAGACGATCGGTTCACATGCTGCTTGAACTGAGACGCTACAGTGATCTGTCATAACACATTAAAGAGCCACAAAACGCATGAGTGATGTTTGTGTACAGTGCAATGTGGTTTGTAAAGAATAGTTTCGTAGGAAAAAAAAAAAATTATATGTAATGAAAATTATTTTCACTCTCAGAAAAAGATACAAAACTGCCACTTGGGAGGTAAACAGGGCCTAAAATTACATTTTCCAATATTTTTATTTATTTATTTACACCCTAGAATAGATTTCCATGGCATTTTTTGCATTTGTAAGGGCAATTTTTGTAATCATTTTATTATAATCACCATACTATGTTGTCTTTATTGTCAAATACTTCAATTTACCCAATTAATTTAATCAATATTTTAAACTGTTGTCAATAACAAGACTGTATATAAATTACACATGTAAAAAAACAGGAGGGCTGCAATATTATGACAAAAATCATTATTGTACATTATTGCTCTGTATTAGGGGCCAAGCACCAAAGGTGCGAAGGCACCTATTGTATCCGTTAGCATTCTTTTCTTTTTCTTCTTCGTCTTCTTCTGCTATGGAAGCCTATGGCAGCCCATAGAACCACTTGTGGGAAAGTTGTGAAATTTGGCACACTGATAGAGGACAGTCTCAACATTAACCACAGCAAATTTGGAGTTTTTAACTTAAACTCTCTAGCGCCACCACTTGTCCAAATTTTCACTCATGTTTATGCTAGTATCTTTTGAACAGTAAGAGCAAAATGTAAAAATCGTATGCTTTAGTTTTTTTTTTTTTTTTTTTTTTTGCTATTTTTAATTGTTAAAAAAAAAAAAAAAAACTCATCCTAGACAGTTTGTCTGATTTTCAACAAAATTGGCTCAGATCATCATCAGACCATGCTGGCAAAAAGTTATGGAATTGATCAAGCTGATTAAAGCAGGTTACTTCTGGTATGAAGCAAGGTTTCAGCTTTAAAATGTTGTCATTTTTTAAGAAATTCAAACAATAAATACTATTTTGTGGCTCTTTAATGTGTTGTGAACAGATGGTCTTTTCTTTTTCACTTAAGGCACAGAAAAACAAAACAAAACATGCATGAACAATAGAAAAAAAAAAAAAAGTCTTTCAACCGTGGAAAGATGTCAATATACACAATGTTTAAAGTTTAACTCCACCGAAGTTAATCTACTCTCCTTTCTGATTTCTTTGTCGGACAGAATGGTGTAAGACATTTTTTAATTGTGCAGGGGGATTTTTGCTCCTTCGTCGTGAATTTATGGAGCATTTTTGTTCATTTCTGTGGCATTTTTGCCACAAGCCTTCATTAATTTCTGATGTAAATCAAATAAAACATCATATTCTTTGCATGTATGTGAGCTGAGCACATTTATACAAACTGTCTATTCAGTTTGTGTGTTGTTGTGTGTTGTATATTGAAAAACATCAACAAATGACACCACATGTGTGCATTACTTTCTTGTACATGCTGTATTGCATTCAGTTACGTTAAATATTTAATTAAGATACATTTGTCACTATGAAAGTGTGCACACGGTATATGATGAATTGCTGCAGTGTAGTATTATCAGGGCATAACAAAGAAAATTATTCACAATAATATGAATGGCCAGAATCAAAATGATTGATAGATAGAATAAGTTGCATAGATGCATTGAAAAGCTGGTACAGCAGAACAGTTGAGTCAAACAGTATGGACAAACTTAGTAATAGTAAAAAGAAAAGCTTTTGTTTATGAACAAACAATAGACATATGCTGCATACAATGCTTTATTTGTTGTACATTTATTAGTGTGATTTTATAGATTTTTTTTTAAAAAAGCTAGAAGCTTAAAATATATTTCAGCAATTGTAAATTCATTCACAGTGTAATAAGAGCAGTTGTTGTAATACAGTGTGAGATTAAACAGACAGTAAACATTTAAAAACTCTTATCTGTGGCGACTGCACTGCCACAGTTCTGCTATTTTAGTTTGATCTCCAATATATTTTTCCAATTTTAGCCTACTAAATGTATCTCTGTATTACAGCTATTTTGCTTTTTGAGACCAAATGTGAAGTAGAATTTAAACAAACAGCTAAATGCCTGGTCTCTCAGGCCATATATAAGAGGACTTAAACATTTAGGGAAAATCATAAACACTACAAAGCAAAAATACATTACATGTAATGAAGTCATATAGTCAGCATAAACATAAATGACTTCTTGGATAACTCCAACTAAAATAGATGCAGCACAGAGACCCAGCTGTATTAGATGCAGCAGAACAGTCTTGTTGGCTTTTTTGGCTGACATTTTATCACAAGAGGCCGATTTAGCCACAGCTGCTATAGAGGCATAAGTAAAGATAATAATAAAACATACTAACACGAAAAACATACATGTGAAAGCTATTTCAAGTTTCTTATAGATCTGCAGCCTGAAAAAAGTAGTTCTTGAACAGAACAAATTCATTACTGTGTTTGTAGAATCAACTGCATAGAAAATAATCATCTCAGACAAGCACTGAATCAAACCGATCATCCAAACAACACCAATAGCAATGTGAGTTTTTCTGTAACTGGTGATTTTTGCATGTCTAAGAGGAAAGCAGATGGCCACATATCTCTCCAGTGACATTAAAGCCAGATTCAGTAAGGCAACCTGATAAAGAGCTTGCGCAGCTGCAAGAAGAACGATACAGACATTTTTCAAAATAAAAATCCTGCTAACAGCACATACAAACAGCACTACGCTCATAAAAAGATGGAGCGTATCAAGCCAAAGCATATGACCAAACAGAATATAGCGGGATGCCTCCTGAAAAACAGTCTTTTTCCTCAAGGTGAAGATCATAACCCCGTTGACATAGAGGAAAATGACACATGGGGTCACACACAGCACCGTTTTCACCGGTGCATCTCGATCCACCAGTGATACAGTCTGAGTCAGGTTCGATGTGGAACCATTAAAAGCAGACATATTTAAAAAAGTAAGACATGTAGATGTTGACCACAGATGCTGGTATAGCACACTCACTCTGAATAATACTGCAATCTACAAAGTCCTTGTAACTGCAGATCTCCAGGCTTGCATGTTGTTGAAGGCGCAGAGAGAGAAAGATCAGAGTGCTGTTAGAGCATCAGAGTTTAAATATGGTTAAACTCATCATGTCATGTACGTGTTAAATCCCAGTGGTTGTTTTGTGTGTGAGGGGGGAGGTCTGTGTGTGTTTACCTTATCCCTAGAAGTTTTCAATCAAAAAAGGGATATTTGTGCACATTTCCTCCTCTTCTTTTCAGCAAACCAGTCCAATAAATAAATAAATAAATAAATAAATAAATAATAAAACAAATAATCAATAAAAAAATGCAACAGCATGTGTATTTTTATTTTATTTTTTATTTAAAATAAAAATAAATATAACTCTATTTAATTTAAAATAAAATTTCTGTGTTGATTAGGTTAATGTAAAATTAAGTTCTAGTAACTTAAAATCGGTAGCAAAACGTATCAATAACTTTTAAATGAAAAATCTGGATAATGAGAGTAAATGTTGCAATTAAGTGCATTTTATGTATTTTTTTAGCAAAGGAAAAAACCTGTTAGTTTTTAATGTTATGTTTAACAGTTTTCTGTTATGTTGTTTTCTTGTGGTTACCATTGTGCTAAAGAGTAGTGCTTGTGGTTAGGTTAAGTGGGTACAGAAATTCAAACACCATATTGATTCTGCAAAAAATGACTGCACTAATGTCAGTGACAAATAACATCTTACTACGTTAAATAAGTCACCTTTAGCATTTAAAATGCAAGCTGTTGATTTTGACTGAAATAGATAAGAACCCGGTTTCACAGACAGGGCTTAGACTAAGCCAGGATTAGGACATAGTTCAATTAGGACATTTAAGTAATTTTTATAAACATGCTTACAAAAAAACATTGCATCTTGTGTGCATCTTGAGACAAAACAAAGGTACTGATATATTTTAAGATCAGCCAGTGCAAGTTTCTTTTTAGTTGAAACAGCTCAGACTTACATTTTAGGGGGCGTTTACACAACAACATTTTCAGCCAAAAACGGCAAACAAAAATGTATAATTTTGAAAACGGGTTTCAATATGCAAGTTTTTGAAAACACCACTGTTATTGTTTCCGTGTAAACACCCAATACGGGAATCTTTCAAAATTGTGTCGCCATGTGCATGCGTAGTACGCGTTAGGTATGTAGACATACGCAGTACGTGTCGATTTTAAAGGCGAACAATCCGAACAAACAGCGTGGCAACTGCTGGCCTGGCATATGTAATACAGTGTTTTTGGCAGTTTTCGCGGATATGTGTAAGCGCGAATCGTTTTGAAAACATTTTTTTTAATTTTAACTTTTTAAAAGCGCAAGGGAAAAACATTTTCATTTTTGGCTACATCGTTGTTGTGTAAACGTAGCCTTAGTCTAAGACTAGGATTAAGCTAAGACTTAAGATAGAATTTGTACCAAGGCTGCTTACTAGATTTTCTTTTTTTTTTCTTTTTTTTTTTTTTTTAAATAATGAATGTAAACATTTGTTTATACTATTTTCCAAAACTCAGTGTTGTTTGTTGGTTGAACATAATTTTAACTTAAAAATTACTAAAAATTTTGTTGAGCCAAAACGTTTTTTTTTTTTGTTTGTTTGTTTAGAGTGCAGCACTCTGTTACTATTATTTTAACAGTTAAAAGTGCTTAAAAAATCTTATTGTTCATCATTCTTCACGTACAATAAGCTAAGACTTTTTCATTTTTAAGCAAAACTCATGAGCATGGTTAATCCTCTGGGGTCTGAGGGGGTTTTGGGGCCCTGGAGAAGTATCAGGATCTTAAAAACATATTAATGTTATTAACATATATAACATAATGGTCATGAAGTGGAAATTTTAATCTTTTTTTTTTGTAACATATCTAAATGAAATGAGAATGAGAAAATAAAATGTATGATGGAACATTGATTCATTGTCGTTTGCATATTTATGTGACTGTTTTATGTGAGTAATTCCTGGATTGAAATTCACCTGGTCATTGGACAACCTTATTGCCCAGCCATAAACATTAAAGGGATAGTTCAACCAAAAATGAAAATGATCCCAAGGCATCCTAGGTGTTTATGACTTCCTTCTTTCAAAATTCAGTCGGAGTTATATTAAATATCCTGGCACCTGCAATCTTTAAAATGGCATGGGAGGGTGTTTCTCTTCATCAGTCCAAAACAAGTCCAATAAAGTGCATCTATCCATAATAAAAAAGTGCCTCACACGGTGCTGGGGGGTGAATAAAGGTCTCCTGTAGCGAATCGATGCACTTTTGTAAGATAAATATACATATATAAAATGTAAGAATCACTTTTATCTAGCTTGCGCCAACTGGTTGCACATGGAAGCAGCTCCAGGCGCATGACGTAATACGTCGGCATTGTGCAGAAGTGACGAACACGAATGTGCTGTGGAGAGATCAAAACAAAACAATGGTGACAAATTAGTTCAAAACGAGGATTTGTAAAGGAAAATGTTGAAGATTTCAACATAAACCAAGAGTAAACTGGTTTTCCTTTGCTAAAGTAAGGAAACCTTGCTTCCTTTGCTTCTGTAAACAAACGTTAGTTTTCACAAACTCACTAGCGCCATGCTAACATCCGATGTCATCCACCTGGAGCTGCTTCTGAGTACGACCAGTTGGCGCAAGCTAGATTGAAGTGATTCTTACGTTTTAAATAAGTTTTTTTTTTTTTTTTTTTTTTTTTTTTTTTTACAAAAAAGCATTGATTTGCTACAGGAGGCCTTTGTCCACCCCCTAGAGCCATGTGAGGCACTTTTTATTATGGATGGGTGCACTTTACTGGACTTGTTTTGGACTGATGAAGAGAAAGACTCGCCCATGCCATTCTAAAGCCAGGGTCATTTTTAATACAACTCCGATTGGATTCTGAAACAAGGAAGTCATAAACATCTAGGATGCCTGGAGGGTGAGTAAATCATGGGCTAATTTTCATTTTTGGGTGAACTAACCCTTTAAATTTCTGTACATCACAAACAAAGTTAGTCTCATTTCTTGTGTATTTTATTTATTTTATTTTAAGTGAAAATATTTCCAAAAAGGTTGCATGTCACCAAACAACACACAGACTAAAAGAACATTACAAGTTTTTCCACTATGGTTTTTCTAGTTGCTGATCACTGCATAACTGGAGTGAGGGAGAACACTGACTTGCTTTAAAAAAAAAAAAAAAAAAGAAAAAATTGTTGCTCGTTGCAGACTCACAGCAGTAATATGGCATAGTCAGAATGTAGCTATGCATGTGATTTTTCCCCAAACCAGTTAAAGCTGTATGTAGTTATTTACTGTATGTAGTTTGGTGTACTTCTGTGACTTTAGTTAATTGAGTAGAATTCACTTACGTAAATATGTTACTGTTTTAATAAAAGGCCACTTTAAGGTAAGCCTCCAAGATAAGCAAAAAAGCAAGGCTAACCATTAACCCTGCGGTGAGTGGGTAAAGAGACCACAGATCATTTTTTGGATGTCAGTGGAGGAGACTTTACTGCTTTTGTGGGAAAACAGCTTCAACATTCATTTTGGATTCATCTATTCTTAGAGTTTTCACAGAAAAGTTGCTGTTTTATGAGTCATAGGCATTTTTGCCAGGTAGGATTCCATTTACTGCAACTCTCATTGATTTCTATGGCATCCACAAATAACGATTGAGTGTCACACAACTCTGACAGAAATTCAATGGCATCAAGGCTGTGAAGTAATTGGTTGTCAAAGCACCTGAATCAAGTTGGCGTTTACATGTTCTCCGGGGACCTTCCAATAATAAGACCATCTGTTCGTACACATTTGTTGCTGCAGGAAAGCAATCCGTCATTTTGTGGAATTTTGTACCTGCACCAAACATAGGCCTACACAATCCTCCCATGTTTGGGAGGAACATGGAAAAGAAACAGATGCCATTTGCCTGCTTAGAAGTCAGTGTATACAGTAAGCCTACCAACAGAATAATTTTAAAACTATTTCAGGGTTGAGAAACATACATACACTGCTTTAAGTGCAAATCCTTTATTGGGGTGGGGTCGTCATTTTAACTGTGTGATTTTGACTACATGATTTAAAAACACACACCAGTTTGAAAACGCCCATCAGTTTAAAAAAGCACACTTTTGTTCTAGAGATTCCATTCTCTATTGTGGAGTAACAGTGAAATCTTTAGAATTGGGTGCAGGGTGGCTTTTGTGCTTCACTGGTTTGGGAAAAAAAGTCAGGTAGCGGCTCAAAATTTCTGACGTGGCTTTGAATGTATACACACATACAAACACATGGTCTGCTTGCCTCCTATCTACATAAAATGTTTGATCAAATGGTCAGTACTAATGACACTGTATTTTATTTTTCTTAGCGTGCAATTTTCAAAAAATTAAACAATTTGATGTTACATATATTACATAAAATGACAAAAGACAAAAAAACCCAAAAGAGCCTCAATAGTAACTGTGATTATGTTTGTCACATGACTAGAAAGGTGCAAAACATTGAAAAATAAATACAACAGTGGTCAGTGCACTGGCAAACATTGTGACAGGTTCAATAAGTTTGTTAAATATGTAAGTTGTAAGTTATTTTTGTGTGGCTGAACTTCAGCAGCTCATTGTATAAAGACAGAAGTTCATATTTTGCAATAATAGAGTGAAAAAGTAGTGACAAAATATTTTCTAAACCACTTTTGATCACATATCAAAAGCTGTCAAGTGAATTTTCAACCACCTGATGCTACATGTATATCAGTATTACAACTGTTTTTCTTTTTGAAGCCAAATGTGAAGTAGTATTTAAATAAACAGCTGAAGGCCTGGTCTCTCAGGCCATATATAAGAGGACTTAAACATCTTGGAAAAATCAAAAACACCACAAAGCAAAAATACATCACATTCATTGAAGTCACATAGTCAGTGTAAGCATAAGTGACTTCTTGAATAACTCCTACAAAAATGGACACAGCACAGAGACCCAGCTGTATTAGATGCAGCAGAACAGTGCTATTGGCTTTTTTGGCTGACACCTTATCACAGGAGGCTGATTTAGCCACTACAGCTATAGAGACATAAGTAAAGATAACAACAAAACACACAGACACAAAATATATAGTTGTCAAAGTTCTATCAAGTGTCCTATAGACCTCCAGCCTGAAAAAAGTAGTTCTTGAGCAAAATAAATTCATTGCTATGTTTGTGGTATCAACGGAATAGAAGATAATAATCTCAGACAGGGACTGAATCCAGCTTATCATCCAAACCACACCGATTGCCATGTTAGTTCTTCCGTAAGTGGTGATTTGTGCATGTCTGAGAGGGAAACAGATGGCCACATACCTCTCCAATGACATTAAAGCCAGATTCAAGGTAGAGGCCTGATAGAGAGCTGTTGCAGCTACTAGAAGCATAAGGCAGACAATTTTCATAACCAAAAGCCTACAAAGAGCACACACAAACATCACTACACTCATTACAAGATTAAGTGTATCGACCCACAGCATGTGTCCAAACAAAATATAGCGGGATGCCTCCTGAAAAACAGTCTTTTTCTTCAAGGTGAAGATCATGACCCCGTTGACATAGAGGAAAATTACACATGAGGACACTGTCAAAAATGTTTTCAAATCTTGATGCGCCGGCAGCACAGTCTGAGTGATGCTAGATGTAGAATTATTAAAATTAGACATCATCAAAAGGATGAAAGATGCTGTTATACAACACTGAATAATACTGCAAAATCCTTGTAACAGAAAATCTCCAAGTTTGTGTCACTGCTGTTGTTGAAGGCATAGACAAAGATCAGAGAACATCCCACTTTTAATATCATTGTACAGTAGCTGTCATGAACTACGTATAGATTCCCAATGGCTGGTTTGTGTGCTTGTCTAAATGCCTTTGAAAAAAACCAAAAAAAAAAACCATTGCATAGCAAATCCCAGTATCTGAGAAAACGAATTGCATTAAAACATTTAAGTAAACAAATTAGAACTGATTTAGTATTGTAAACTCATTCCATTTGAGTCCTCATAAAGAGTTTTCTGTTTCTTTATATTAATTAACCTGTGGCTTATAATGTCTGTCGTCATACCTGAAGGACATCACTGGACCCTTACTGGACCCCTTGCAATTTGCTTACTGAGCAAACAGGTCCGTGGATGACGCAGTCAACATGGGACTAAGGGTGTGCGATATATATCGTCTGGGATAATATCGTGATTGATGTTTTAACGATGTTCAATTTGACATTATCGAGTATTTTGCAAAAACCATTTAACACACCTACCGAGTGCAGTACACTCATTACGTGAAGTCTAGACTAGTGCCTGTACGCATTAAAAGTGCGTTCTTTCACCGCATGATTTAATCTATTAAAATACATTTAGAATGATTACAAATTCAAGACATGGAAACAGAAAATGTATCGATGTATTCCACTTCATATAGTTAATGAATATCACACGAAGCGTGTCGTTTTCTTCTCCAAAAATTACCATGATTGCAAATGTGATATATATATATATATATATATATATATATATATATATATATATATATATATATATATATATATATATTTTTTTTTTTTTTTTTTTTTTTTTTTTTTACAACAGGTCAAGAGACAAGAATTAAGATACTTATGTCTGAGACACCATATTGCCCGTTTTTGCTCTATTTCGCCAACAAAAATCATTCCTAACACAGCCACAGCACTGTTTTGCGTCTCTGAGCAACCTGACGGTATTTCGTTAATAAATGATTCAACCGTTTAAATGATTCGGTTCTAGTGATGGGTCGTTCTTGAACGATTCGTTCATTTTAAACGGATCTTTAATGTGACTCGGGACGTACGAGTCGTCTCGGAGTGATTTGTTCAGTCGCGCATGCACAACATCCTATTAGGTTCTGCACTGGAATTAGTTCACCTGTTTCGAGTCTTCGGGTTTTTGGAGTAGTTCGTTCACCTTATGGGGCTGTCACGTGATTCATCACGTGACAGCCCCTTAAGCTTAACCAACACAGTCTGAGCTGGAAAGAGAATTGATTAGTTCATTTCTCGAGTCTTCGGGTTCGAGTCGTTCGTACATCACGTGACAGCCCCATAAGACGAACAAACGACTCCAAAAACCCGAAGACTCGAAACAGGTTAACTAATTCCAGTACAGAACCTAATAGGATGTTGCGCATGAGCGACTGAACGAATCACTCCCCGAGACGACTCGTTCGTTCCGAGTCACATTAAAGATTCGTTCAAAATGAACGAATCGTTCAAGAACGACCCATCACTAATAAGAGGTGAGGTGAGCTAAACATAGACTAAAGACCTAGGTAAACAATTAATTAATCTTTTCTGTTTCTTATAGCATTATAGTTTAGTCTTGTTTGTAGTGTGATCAACGTTTGTGTAAGCAGTAGATGTGTTAGGGAGGTAACACATAACATTTTAATTATATTTTGCTAAAGTGAACGAAATTAACTAATTGACTCGAAAAAAGATTTGTTCATTTTGCTGAACGAGAATCAAAGGTCCGAGTCGGTAAAATGATCCGAACTTCCCATCACTATTCGGTTCAATCGTAATGACTCACTTAATCGTAATGACTTACTGCCACCTACTGGCGGTTTTAATTCCACATTTAAAGTATCTTTTTATTATTTAAATCATTTCAAATATCAGTATTCAACGTTTTATGTTTAAAATATCAAAACATTATTTGTGCATTTGTAACTGCAGGTTAAATGCATTCATGACCTGCATTAAACTGTGTAAATACATCTAAATGCCACTTCAGATGCAGCTATTTCCTCTGCATTGCAAAGACAAACTTTGTTGATACTGATTTAATTTGCTTGGTAACAGCCCAAATGTAAGAATTTGACTCAAAAGATGCACACTTTTAGAATGGCTTTTTAAATGTTAAAAAGCCCATAAAAGGTACAAATCTATTTAAACTTATTGGATTCATTTCTATCAGTGTTCCGCACAGAATATGAGGAATACCAAAAAATTTAGGAGTCAGCTGTCCATGATAGTCCTTAAGATACCAGCACAATAACACACTCAGCAAAATATTGTCTAATTATCATTATCGATAAAATCCCAGAAAATATTGATATTATATTATTTTTTGTCAATATCGCACACCCCTAATGGCTGTATGAATGCTGAAATGAATGTATTTTTGAAAGTAGACACACACACACACACACACGCATGGTCTACCTGCCAGATCATGTGCCAAACATACGCACAAACCAGAAACAACAGACACATATAAAATATTTATAAAATGCTGCACATTTATTAGTTTATTTTTACAGGTTTCCTGCAAAGCTAGTATTATAAATTCATTGACATGTGTCTATAATTTGCATATAAATTAACTGCATATGAATGACTTATAAAATGAATTTCTATCTATATAGTCATAGCAAAAAAGAAATGTTTGATCAAGTTGTCAGTACTAACGACACTGTATTTTATTTCTCTTATTGTTTAATTTTCTAAAAATTCTGAGCCTAATTTGATTTTACATATGTTCCATTAAATGACAAAAGACAAAAAAGCAAAAGAACTTCAATAGTAACTGTGATTATGTTTGTCACATGACCAGAAAGGTGACAAAATATTATTTTCTAAAGCAGTTTAGATAACATTTCAATAGCCGTCAGGTGGTTTCTCAACCACCTGATACAACATGTATCTCTGTATTACAACTGTTTGTCTTTTTGAAACCAAACGTGAAGTAGTATTTAAATAAACAGCTGAAGGCCTGGTCTCTCAGACCATATATAAGAGGACTTAAACATCTTGGAAAAATCAAAAACACCACAAAGCAAAAATACATCACATTCATTGAAGTCACATAGTCAGAGTAAACATAAATGACTTCTTGTATAACTCCAACTAAAATAGATGCAGCACAGAGACCCAGCTGCATTAGATGCAGCAGAACAGTGCTATTGGCTTTTTTGGCTGACGTTTTATCACAGGAGGCTGATTTAGCCACAGATGCTATAGAGACATAAGTAAAGATAACAACAAAACACACAGATGCGAACAACATGGATGTGAAAGCTATATCAAGTGTCTTATAGATCTGCAGCCTGAAAAAAGTAGTTCTTGAGCAAAATAAATTCATTGCTATGTTTGTGGTATCAACAGAATAGAAGATAATAATCTCAGACATGGACTGAATCCAGCTTATCATCCAAACCACACCAATGGCCATGTTAGTTCTTCCGTAAGTGGTGATTTGTGCATGTCTGAGAGGGAAACAGATGGCCACATACCTCTCCAGTGACATTACAGCCAGATTCAAGGTAGAGGCCTGATAGAGAGCTGTTGCAGCTACTAGAAGCATAAGGCAGACAATTTTCATAACCAAAAGCCTACAAACAGCGCACACAAACATCACTACACTCATGAAAAGATAAAGTGTATCGACCCAAAGCATGTGTCCAAACAGAATATAGCGGGATGCCTCCTGAAAAACAGCCTTTTTCCTCAAGGTGAAGATCATGACCCCGTTGACATAGAGGAAAATTACACATGAGGACACTGTCAAAAATGTTTTCAAATCTTGATGCGCCAGCAGTACAGTCCGAGTGATGCTAGATGTAGAATTATTAAAATTAGACATCATCAAAAGGATGAAAGATGCTGTTATACAACACTGAAAAATACAGCAAGGTTCTTGTAACAGCAAATCTCCAAGCTTGTGTCACTGCTGTTGTTGAAGGCACAGACAATGATCAAAGAACATTGCACTTTTAATATCATTGTACAGTAGCTGTCATGAACTACGTGTGGATTCCCAGTGGCTGGTTTTCGTGCTTGTCAAAATAAAAATAAAAATAAAATACTCCTTGTGTAGTGCCTGACTAATTGTATGAAGTACATAGCAAATCCCAGAGGCTTATATTTCTTTGAGTGTTTGTGTCTTTGAACTTATAAGACAAGCTGTGCGTTTACTTCAGATTCTGTATTACCTATTTTTAAGAACACAGTTACGTAAAGCATTTTTCCACTTTTGCCGTTGGGAAAGGCAGATTGTCACATAATGGTCAGGTAGCAACCAATTGAAATTAAATATATGTAATATCTCCTTTCGTTTGTGTATTAATAGAGTTTAAAGAGTTTTACAGTAAATACAGAGTTTTAATATTTATTTTCATGAACACTTCTGACTAGTCAATCGCAGCATTTAGCCTATATCAGACTGCTCATTTTGTTTACCATCACTGTACGTCATATTTTACTCAACAGACTTTCTTGCTCTTGCTTTATACAAATGCAAATTGCACCATGACATGTCACACTAACTGACTGCACAGTATTGTTTTAATGCTTGTCTGTTTGTTAGGGTGATTGTTCTGTACATTTTATAGACTTTATATTGAAATCTTTTAGATAATATGCAGGTAAATTATGAAATAATTTCTGAGTAGTAAATGTTCTTTTTTGTTTTAATAAAATCCTTCTTAAGTCAACTGATACACATATCTTTGTCAGCTAATGTAGTGTAATTGCTCTCAGTTTGATGAACAGTTAGGGTCAGAAAAGTGAAATGCAGTTGAACAATTTTTATGCAGTTAAACCACTTTTCTTGTTAACTAACTTATACCTGTAAGTTTCTTTATGTATATTATACTGAAAATTCTTAGAAATAAATTGGAATTAACATGTTAAAGGCCTGTTTTACATTTAGGTCAGATCATATGCAACAAGGACACTGTGCAGGGTTACATTAATGTTCATGTTCAGATGGTAAACATTTCACGTAAAATACTTTGATTGCTGCATATTTAAAAGTTTGATTTATACCATTCCGCTGTGTCAGCAATCAACTGGTCAACAGCAACAGTTTTTTTTTTTTTTTCTTTCATTGTTTTATTTTCTAGCATGACAAGCAGACTAACAAATGTATTGAATCAATGTGTTTGTGTGTGTTTGCTGTGTGTTTGTAAACAAATCCATCATTACGACAATTCACTGTAAACCATCTGTTTAACTTAACAATCCATCAACAAATTTGTTTAAAACTGTTTAGAATAAATTTGTTTATTACAAACATGTAGTTTTTTGCTTCACAAGATGTTCATTGATTAATTGAGTTGCGTGGATCATTGTGGTGTTTTTATTAGCTGTTTTAACTCTGACGGCACCCATTCACTGTAGAGGATCCAATGGTGAACAAGTGATGAGAAGCTAAATTTCTCTAAATCATATCTTGGATGGCCTGAGAGTGAGTAAATTTTCAGTAAATGATTATTCGAACCATTCAAACCAGTTAAAGAGTGTTAAAGAATATATAATAATATTTATGAGTATTGGGAGCTTATTTCATTTGAATCATCAAAAAAAGGAGAATATTTCTTTATAAAGCAATAAGTCCCAAGAAGCTGTGGTTTACAATGAATTTATAACAGCTAAAGTTCTTAGATATAATGCGAAGCAGAGTATTTAAACAGTATTCTTCCACCAAACAATGTAGTTCCTCATAAACAGTTGTGATTGCAACAAAGTGGTTGCCAAGCAACACACAAAAGTAAACAAAGGTATATGTTTGTAGAGTATTCAGAATCAGAATCAGAATCAAGGACAGGAACTATCTGTTTTATAATAAAGCAATAAGCCCCAAGAAGCCGTGGTTTACCGTAAATTTATAACAGCTAAGCTAAGCTGTTAGAAATTCACTGTAAACCACGGCTTCACAGGGCTTATTGCTTTTATAAAACGTCTCGGTTACATCTGTAACCCTCGTTCCCTGAAAGAGGAAATGGAGACGTTGCGTCATAACTGACATATTTGGGGTCCTACTTGGGAGCCCAAATACGTCAGTTATGACGTAACATTGTAGAGTACGACTGAAGGGGAACGGTTATTCCATATACATAGCAAAGTTTCATAAAATAAAACAGAGCAAATAAAGTGTAATGATATAAATAAAAAACAGTATTCTTCCACCAAACAATGTAGTTCCTCATAAACAGTTGAGGTTGCAACAAAGTGGTTGCCAAGCAGCACACAAAAGTAAACAAAGGTAAATGTTTGTAGAGTATTTTACCACAGCTTTGAATGTGGCTCAACCAATCAGAATCAAGGACAGAAACTATCCGTTTTATAATAAAGCAATAAGCCCAAGAAGCCGTGGTTTACAATGAATTTATAACAGCTAAGTTTCTTAGACACAACGCGAAGCAGAGTATTTAAACAGTATTCTTCCACCAAACAATGTAGTTCCTCATAAACAGTTGAGGTTGCAACAAAGTGGTTGCCAAGCAGCACACAAAAGTAAACAAAGGTAAATGTTTGTAGAGTATTTTACCACAGCTTTGAATGTGGCTCAACCAATCAGAATCAAGGACAGGAACTATCCGTTTTATAATAAAGCAATAAGCCCAAGAAGCCGTGGTTTACAATGAATTTATAACAGCTAAGTTTCTTAGACACAACGCGAAGCAGAGTATTTAAACAGTATTCTTCCACCAAACAATGTAGTTCCTCATAAACAGTTGTGGTTGCAACAAAGTGGTTGCCAAGCAACACACAAAAGTAAACAAAGGCATATGTTTGTAGAGAATTTTACAACAGCTTCGAATGCGGCTCAACCAATCAGAATCAAGGACAAGAACTATCCGTTTTATAATAAAGCAATAAGCCCTAAGAAGCCGTGGTTTACAGTGAATTTATAACAGCTACAGTTATAAATTCAGTTATAAATTCACTGTTATAAATTTAACATCTGTAACCCTCGTTCCCTGAAGGAGGAAACGGAGACGTTACGTCATAACTTAAGTATTTGGGGTCCTACTTGGGAGCCCAAATACGTCAGTTATGACGTGATGTCATAGAGTATGACTGAAGAGGAACGTCTTGGTTACATCTGTAACCCTCGTTCCCTGAAGGAGGGTACGGAGACGTTACGTCATAACTGATGTATTTGGGCTCCCAAGTTGGACCCCAGTTATGATGTAACATTGTAGAGTACGACTGAAGGGGAACGGTTATTCCATATACATAGCAAGGTTTCATAAAACAAAACAAAGCAAATAAAGTGTAATGATATAAATAAAAAACAGTATTCTTCCACCAAACAATGTAGTTACTCATAAACAGTTGTAGTTGCAACAAAGTGGTTGCCAAGCAACACACAAAAGTAAACAAAGGTGTATGTTTGTAGAGTAATTTATAACAGCTTCAAATGCGGCTCAACCAAACAGAATCAAGGACAGGAACTATCCGTTTTATAATATTAAATTAGATTCCATAAAACCATTAAAAACTTGCTAGAAGTAGCACAAATACATGTGCTAATGTAATTAACCTCAAAATGTTGATTTCTAATGTGAATAGGTCCATATAAATGCACTGATTTGATTCAAAATCTCATTTGCACTGAATATTTGCATTTAGAGTGACAAGGCCAACAGAAGTGCATTCAGTCACTACATTGACCTTATGCCGCCCCGCCCTTTTTACAATCTTCTGATTGTATTTACACAGCGATCTGACATTTATGAATGAACCGCTTGTTTTAAAATCTTCCTGGTCTACTGACATTTGTTAAGACATTTGCTTTAAACATTACAATGCTCACGATAACTTCTGTTAACTCTACAATACATAAATGGACTTTACCAGCTAAATTACTTTTAGACAGTGATGCCATAGGAATATACAGAGCTACCACACAAATGGAAGTTCAAAGACATTTGTGTCTCTGGAGAATGTTTCTCTGGAGAATAAGGTCAATAGGCCTCAGAACAGTGTCTGTCCCTCAATAGTCCTCCTGCAGGGCTCTTTCAGTTCTTATCAATACAGATGAGGTGGTTATTTTGCTCTTTAACTTGTGAGGTTGTTAAGGTGACTGCACTTAGATCACTCTTGTTGATGTACTATGCAAGATTAAACTTCTGTTTGCCTAATATCTAACTATTATAATTAGTAGTAACAGTAGAAGACGTAAAAACAAAATACCCATTCCCATCTGCTGCGTGAAAGAGAGAAAACCTTTTTAAATCTTTTATTTTTGTTTTATTTGTGTTTGAAAATAGGATATGCACTTACTGTGTTGATCTGAACTCTCATAACAACATCATGTCAATCTTGGAGGTTACATCAGAATCCACTCATGCAGTCCCTTGCGTTCCATTATGAGTCTCATTAAGTATTTATTATTTGTTCTGTGTGTTTGTACAAATTTGGTCTCTGAGGGCTTGAGATGTGGCATTGATCTCTACCTGAGGTGTATACTTCGGGCCACAGGGAGAAGAACCTTATGTTTGACATGTGCTGTTATTGAGTACACTGTGTAAACATCAAAGTATTAAATAAACATGATATCTCAAGGGGACTTTCTAAGAAGTTGGCATGTGTAGTGACAGACATGCACGGGAACATACAGTCGAAGTCAAAAATTTACATACACCTTGTAGAGTCTTGTTATTTTAACAAAATAAAAGGGATCATACAAAATGCTTGTCATTTTTTTTATTTAGTACTGACCTGTATAAAAGATATTTCACATAAAGACATTTACATATAGTCCACAAAAGAAAATAATAGTTGGTTATAAAATGACCCTGTTTACATACACTTGATATTTAATTCAGTGTTATTTCTATGATATTTAGGCAAAATAAAAAAAAAAAATCTTCATTACACATGATGAAGTTGTGTCTAAGAACCTTAGCTGTACACATCTTCATTCTGCTCAAAAGTTCACACCCCTGCCTCTTAATGAGCATCAGTGAGTGTTTGAACCTTCTGTAATAGTTGCATATGAGTCCCTCAGTTTTCCTCAGTGTGAAAAATGGATCTGCAAGGTGTATGTAAACTTTTGACTTCAACTACATTTTACTCTTCATTTGTCTAACAAAATACATATGTAAAGAGTATAATGTTGCATAATGTTATAACTGGTTATTAAGTAGAACTTTAGTGGAGCTATCATATAAGCTGCTGAATTTAGGAAAAAACGTGAACCCATAGCTAGCATTTTATGCATCCCTAATAAATGCATAAAATTAATCATATTTTCATTTGGGGGGTTTCTCATCACACGTGTCAATCTTGACCGCACTTCTTTTTGATTCAGCAAATATTTAAAAACTTTACTTTTGACATAATATTTAGTGGAGGAGACAGATTATGTGATTAAAGGAATAGTTCAGGGATAGTTCATGATTTACCCACCCTCAAGCCATCCTAGGTGTATATGGCTTTTCTTTCAGATGAATACAATCTGAATTATATTAAAAAATGTCCTGGCTCTTCCAAGCTTTACAATGGCAGTGAATGTTAAAGAGCAGGTCATATGGGTTTTTCGAAAAATATATTTTTTGCAGTTTGTAACGTAGGTATCCTTCAGTGTAAACAGTCTGCAAAGCTGTTAATCAAAAATGTGCATGATAAATAAAGAAATTGTATCTCAAAAGAAAGAGTCGACTCTTTACCGCCTTAACACGTCGTCATATTTTCGAATCTTCACTCGGCTAACGTATCCACCATTATTGTTTTGTTAAGTGTTTACAGTTTAGCTGCTAAACTTTAGCTGTGTGCACGTTTGGCTTGCATTGTATATGGGAAGACCAATCACAACAGACTTGACCAACCAGCTGACCAATCAGTGCAGAGTAGGCTTATGGAAGGGAGGGGTTTACAGTAGGGGTGTCAACAATAATCGATTCGGCGATGCATCGCGATGCGGGGCATGAACGATTCAGCATCGATGCGGCAAAGTGCCATAATCGATTATGTCTTGTCTTAAAGCTGCTAAGCTGCTGTTTTGTTGAGAATAGTTTGCACTTTACTTTACTACTTGAAAAAAGTTTCACAGTAATAAGTGGTTACTGTGTGTTGTTGCACTGAATATTTTTATTCCTGGGTGGTTGTTGTTAAAATAGTGCTACTTATTATTTTAATATTTGCACAGGACTTCAGGAAGTGGCCTGTCTTAGAGCTGCTATTTTACTGTGTGTAAAAAAAAAAATTTTATGTTCACTGCTGAAAAAAGTTGGCTGTTATTTTATTGCTCTATTTATTTAATTTCAAATGGTTCTTAAGCAGAGAGAAGAGAAACATTTCTCATTCAAAGCACTGAAAGCACTGATTTTGATTGTTTTCTTTTTCAGGTTTGAAAATGCCATATCCAATACCCTGTACCATTTTATTTAATTACATTTTATTTAATCACATTTTATTTAATTTAATAACTTTTATGTCAAAGATACAGGAGACACATAGCAGCCAATAAAATCTGTTGTTTAATATCTGCTTGTATTGCCTCCTGACTGATAAAAAATTTGCCTTGTGTGCAGTAGAATTTTGATGGATCGCAATGCATCATAGAATCGAATTGAATCGAATCGTTACCTGGTGAATCATAATCGAATTGAATCGTGAGGGCAGTGCCAATGCACACCCCTAGTTTACAGACCTTAAGCTCAGAACTGCTTCGAACGAATCGTTTGAAAGCATTTCAAATAATTTACTACAAATGTTTTTAGTATTAAATGTATATTCTGAGAAAATTACAACATTTGCCAGGTATAATTAGATTTACTGCAATTCTCATTGATTTTTATTGTATCCACAAACAATGATTGACTGTTGCACAACTTTGACAGAAATTCACTGGTGTCCATGCTGTGATGCAATTGCATGCCAAAGCACCTGATCCAAGTCGGCGTTTACACTTTAAAAAATAAAGGTTCTCCACAGCGATGCCACAGAAGAACAATTTTTAGTTCCACAAAAACCATTCAGTTAAAGGTTCTTTAAAGTACAATCTCTTTCTTACCTTTTTGTGACCGTCTTCTCCATTGTGTATGTCAGGCAGCTTTCCATTTATGCATGAGAAAATTGCCTTTAAAGTTGTCCAGATGAAGTCCTTAGCAATGCATATTACTAATCAAAAATTACGTTTTGATATATTTACGGTGGGAAATTTACAAAATATCTTCATGAAACATGATCTTTAATTATTACCCTAATGATTTTTGGTATATTTATTGCTACAACTATACCTATGCGACTTAAGACTGGTTTTGTGGTCCAGGATCACATATATTATTTCCTAAAGCATTTTAGATAACATATCAATATCCATCCCACTTTTAATATAATTGTAAAGTAGCTGTCATGGACTATGTATGGATTCCCAGGGGCTGGTTTGTGTGCTTGTCAAAATGTCTGTGAAAAAAAAGGAATAAGCCTTGTAGTGCCTTACAAACAGTATAAAGTACATAGCATATTACAGTTTTTGAGAAAACTAATTGCATTAAAACAATTAAATAAAAATAAAAAAGAAGCCCTCCCTGATTTAGTATTGTAAACTCCAAATTCCATTTGAGTCCTCATAAAGAGATTTCTATTTCTTTATATTAAATAAACAATAAACTCACTCAAATACTGTGTTGCTGAAACTTAAAGTTTTTAATGGTTTTATGAAGTTGGTTAAGTTAAATCTAGCTAGATAGCTAGGTAGCTAGAAATAGCACAAATGCATATGCTAATGTAATTAGTGTCATGGTTAGCTGCTATGTCTTGAGAACAAGGAACGAGGAAAACGTGGTTCAACTTAAACAACAGTCTTTTACTGAACAAAATCAAAGGGAATACAGGGCAGGCAGGAACACATGGAGACTTGCAAAAGAACTAACTGACAATAAAACAGGACGAGGGAACCAAGGAACAGAACACTCTTTACATACTCAACTCAACAAGGTAATAAATGAGACACACCTAAATTCAATGAACACAGTCAACAAGAGGGAGAAACTAGGTCACAGGGAGCACATGGGGAGAAAAATAAACAAACAGACAGTCCATTGGTGTGACATATTGCCCCTCTTCCAGAAGACATGTCCTCGCGCCACATACAATCGAGGGGTGGGAGGGTGGGTGCCTTGGAGGCCTCTCAGGACAGGCTTGTATGGGACAGGAAGCCTCCAAGGCGGTAATGGATCTGGGCACCATGGCAGAGCAGGCAGCTTGGGGAGCCATGGCGGAACAGGCAGTTCGGAGAGCCATGGCAGAACAGGCAGTCCGGAGAGCCATGGCAGAACAGGCAGTCCGGAGAGCCATGGCGGAACAGGCAGTTCAGGGAGCCATGGCAGAGCAGGGAGCTCAGGTGGCCGTGGTGGAACAGACAGTTCGTGGAGCCATGGCGGTGCAGGCAGCCCAGGGAGCCATGGTGGAACAGGCAGTCTAGGGGGCCGTGGCGGAGCAGACAGCTCAGGGAGCCATGGCGGACCAGGCAGTCCAGGGGGCCATGGCGGGGCAGCCTCTGCGGCCTTGGCCTCTGCACTCGGCCCGGCTCCTACGAGTGGAGACCTATAGCCCTGTGGGAACAACAGCCATCCTTGGGCTTGACTCGGAATCTGAGGCCCTCCCTGGGCCAGACGTGGCAGCAACAGCCCTCCCTTGCCCAGACATGGGAACAGCAGCCCTCTCTGGGCCGGACTTGGGAACTGACGCCCTCTCCCGGCTGGACTTGGGAACAGGAGCCCTCTTTGGGCTAGTCATAAGAACATGAGCCCTCTCTGGGATTAATTTGGGAGCAGGAGCCCTCTCTGGGCTGGACGTGGAAACAGGAGCCCTCTCTGGACTGGGCTCGGGAGGAGGACGACAAACAGAGTCCAGGGTGGAGACGACGGAGGGAGGAGCCAAGAAGGAACCAGGAGGAGCCAGGGAGATGACAGGAGGAACCAGACGGAGGGAGGAGCATGACGCCGATGGAGACTGGCAGACCCGTGGTGAGCCCACTGCATGGATGTTGGGCTGAGGGTGAGCAGAGGGGCTGCCAGACGACAGTAGAGGAGGAGGCAGGAGTGGGTGGGAGAGTGGGCATTTGTGAGCCTCCAGGCTTTCGGGGCTGCACTCGGGAACAGAAATCCTCTCATGACAAGACTTAGGAACAGAGTCTCTCTTTGGATTGGACTTGGAAACAGGAGCCCTCTCTGGGCTTAAATTGGGAACAGGGGTGAGAGAGGGCTCCGATGGAGGGAGAAGCGGGGGCAGGTCAGCATATCAGTCTATAAGATCCCCCTCCGCTTTCCTTACCCAGATCCATTAAAAGCTCACCCTCAGCCATGTTACAGTGGGTGGAGCTCCTCACCACGATCTTACTGGCCACGGAAACAGGAAGGTTCTTCAGATGTTAAAGGTTCTTTATGGGACCATTTAGACCAGTGGCTCTCAACTCCAGTCCTCGAGGCCCACTGCTCTGCACGTTTTGTATGTCTCCCTCATTTAACGCACCTGATTCAGATCATCAGCTCATTAGGAAAAAGATGAACTGAACTGAGTCTGTCAGATTCAGAAACATTCAAAATGTGCAGAGCAGTGTGCCCTGTGGACTGTAGTTGAGAACCACTGATTTAGACCAAAAGGGTTCTTCTATGGCATTGTGAAGCACCTATATTTTTAAGAGTGTACATGTTCTCCGCAGACCTCCCAGTAATAAGACCATCTCTGGCTGTGCACATGTGTTTGTTGCTGCCATAAAGTAATCCGCCATTTTGCGGAATTACTATCAGAATAATTTTCTAACAATTTCAGAGTAAAAAAAAACATACCTACATTGCTTTAAGTGCCAAAGTATTCATTCATTGAGGTGATTTCAGGTATGGGGCATAATTTTCACTGTGTAATTTTCACTGCATGATTTAGAATCACCCATCTGTTTAGAAAAGCCCACTTTTGTTCTACAGAGACGCTCTTCTCCATTGTGTAGGGGAGGCAGCTTTCCATTTATGTACGGTGCAAAAAGGTCAAAATATTGAGAAAATTGCCTCCAAAGTTGTCCAAATGAAGTCCTTAGAAATGCATATTACTAATCAAAAATTAAGATTTGATATATTTACGGTAGGAAATTTACAAAATATCTTCATGGAATATGATCTTTACTTAATATCCTAATGATTTTTGGCATAAGAGAAAAATCTATAATTTTGACCCCTTACAATGGCTATTGCTATAAATATACTCATGCGACTTAAGACTGGTCTTGTGGTCCAGGGTCACATATATAAAATATTTATAAATTGCTGCACATTTATGAGTTTAATTGTACAGGATTCCTGCAGAATATAGTTTATAAAGCTAGTATTGTAAAAAAAAAACAAATTGTCAAAATATAGAATATTTGTCATAATATAAAGAAAAAATAGACAAAAAGAAATTAAATATAACAGTGAAAATAAATCCATCATCTGTATCTGAATTAATTGCATATAAATTGCTTATAGAATTAATTCATATCTACATAATCATGTTAGCAAAAAAAAAAAAAAGAAAAAAGAAATTAAGTGGTACTAATGACACTATTTTATTTTTCTTATTGTTTACATTTCAAAAAGGCTGTTACTTCTGAGCTCAATTTCATGTTACATATATTCCATAATAGAGAAAAAAAAGCAAAAGAACCTCAATACTAACTGTGATTTAGCAGTTATACAGTGAAAACGTAGTGGCAAAACATTACTACCTAAAGCATTTTAGATAACATTTCAATAGCTGTCAGGTGGTTTCTCAACTGCGTGATACTACATGTATCTCTGTATTACAACTGTTTTTCTTTTTGAAACCAAATGTGAAGTAGTATTTAAATAAACAGCTGAAGGCCTGGTCTCTCAGACCATATATAAGAGGGCTTAAACATCTTGGAAAAATCAGAAACACCACAAAGCAAAAATACATCACATTTAATGAAGTCATATAGTCAGCGTAAACATAAATTACTTCCTGGATGACTTCAACTAAAATGGACACAGCACAGAACCCCAGCTGTATTAGATGCAGCAGAACAGTGCTATTGGCCTTTTTGGCTGATGTTTTATGAGAGGAGGCTGATTTGGCCACAGATGCTATAGAGACATAAGTAAAGATAACAACAAAACACACAGAAACGAAAAATATAGTTGTGAAAGCTGTATCAATTTTCCTATAGACCTGCAGCCTGAAAAAAGTAGTTCTTGAGCAAAATGAATTCATTACTATGTTTGTGGTATCAAAAGAAAAGAAGACAATAATCTCAGACAGGGATTTAATCCAGCTTATCATCCAAACCACACCGATGGCCACTTGAGTTCTTCCGTAAGTGGTGATTTGTGCATGTCTGAGAGGGAAACAGATGGCCACATACCTCTCCAGTGACATTAAAGCCAGATTCAAGGTAGAGGCCTGATAGAGAGCTGTTGCAGCTACTAGAAGTACAAGGCAGACAATTTTCAAAACCAAAAGCCTACAAAGAGCACACACAAACAACACTACACTCATTACAAGATTAAGCGTATCAACCCAAAGCATGTGTCCAAACAAAATATAGCGGGATGCCTCCTGAAAAACACTCCTTTTCCTCAAGGTGAAGATCATGACCCCGTTGACATAGAGGAAAATTACACATGAGGACACACACAAAAATGTTTTCAAATCTTGATGCGCCGGCAGCACAGTCTGAATGATGCTAGATGTAGAATTATTAAAATTAGACATCATCAAAAGGATGAAAGATGCTGTTATACAGTACAACACTAAACAATACAGCAAAGTCCTTGTAACAGCAAATCTCCAAGCTTGTGTCACTGCTGTTGTTGAAGGCACAGACAATGATCAGAGAACATCCCACTTTTAATATCGTTGTAAAGTAGCTGTCATGAACTACGTATGGATTCCCAGTGGCTGGTTTGTGTGCTTGTCAAAAAGAAAAGCAATAAGCCCTGTAGTGCCTGACTAATAGTAAGTACATAGCAGTTTCCAATATTTGAGAAAAGTAATTGCATTAAAACATTTAAGTAAAAAATAAAAAATAACTGATTTAGTATTGTAAACTCATTCCATTTGAGTCCTCATAAAGAGATCGTCTATTTCTTTATATTAAATAAACTACAAACACACTCAAATATTGTGTTGCTGAAACTTAACTAACTTCATAAAACTTCATAAACTTTAACTTAAACCTAGCGAGCTAGCTAGCTAGCAATAGCACAAATACATTTTGCTAATGTAATTAGAGACTGAGCTGTTGTGAGCAGAGTCATGTTTATATGAATTATAGTTATTTGTTTAAAAAATCCTCCCACTTTCAGACCTCAAATTTCAATTTCCAGTGTGAATAGATCCATATAAATGCACTGATTTGATTCAAAATCTCATTTGCACTGAGTGACAAGGTCAACAGAAGTGGGTTCAGTCTCTAGCTGGGCTTGTTTTAGGCCTCAGAACAGTGTCTAGCCCTTGATAGTCCTCCTGCAGGCCTCTTTCTTGTGATACATGTAGTTCACTTAGGAGTAATTCACTTCCAGAACAAAAGTTTACAGATAATGCACTCACCCCCTTGTCATCCAAGATGTTCATGTCTTTCTTTCTTCAGTCATAAGGAAATTATGTTTTTTGAGGAAAACATTTCAGGATTCCTCTCCATATACACTCTTAAAAATAAAGGTGCTTCACGACGTCATAGAAGAATCTTTTTTGTTTAAATGGTTCCATAAAGAACATTTAACATCTGAAGAACCTTTCTGTTTCACAAAATGTTCTTTGTGACGAAAGAAGGTTCTTCAGATTATAAAAAGGTAAGGAAGAGATGGTTCCTTAAAGAGCCTTTGACTGAATGGTTCTTTGTGGAACCAAAAACCAACGAAACAGTCCACAGGGGTGTGACATTACTCCGTGGGCATCCTGGAGGCTGGTGCAGGGCAGACACAGGGCGGAGAGAAGGAAGGCCTCCAGGGCGGATCAGGGAGCTCGGGGAGCCATGTCAGATCAGGGAGCTCGGGGAGCCATGGCGGATCAGGAAGCTCGGGGAGCCACGGCAGAGCACACAGTCCGGGAGGCCATGGCGGATCAGGGAGCTCGGGAAGCCATGACAGAGCACACAGTCCGGGAGGCCATGGTGGAGCAGGGAGCTCGGAGATATGGACCCCCCCCCCCCCCCCCCCAAATTTTCTTGGGGGAAATTAGGTTTCTACAGGCCTGGGAGAGTTCAGGAGGAGCAGGCACTGGAGGGTGCTCTGGAGGTGCAGGAAGGAGTGGGCTCGGAAGGAGTAGGCTTAGGAGGCTCTGGCACTGGAGGGCGCTCGGGAGGAGCGGTTCTTTGTGGAACCAAAAATGGTTCCTCTATGGCACCGTGTCACGCTGTGTGTAGAAGGAGATGTAGGACGACGAAATATAACAAAAGGGCTTTAATAAAATCCAAAAAGGGGTACATCCAAACAGGAACAGCAGGGAAACACACACCAACATAACTTTAAGATCGGACGACAACCACTGAACGGAATACAACTTATAAAGGGGTGCTAATGATACAAGGACAGGTAAGAGTGATTAACTAATAAAGACTTAACAAGGACAGGAACAGGAAAAACCATATATGGGCACAAGAGGGAGAAACCAACAAAACAGTCCACAGGGGTGTGACATTACTCCCTGGGCATCCTGGAGGCTGGTGCAGGGCAGACACAGGGCGGAGAGAAGGAAGGCCTCCAGGGCGGATCAGGGAGCTCAGGAAGCCATAGCGGGTCAGGGAGCTCAGGAAGCCATGGCGGATCAGGAAGCTCAGGGAGCCATGGTGGATCAGGAAGCTCGGGGAGCCACGGCAGAGCACACAGTCCGGGAGGCCATGGCGGATCAGGAAGCTCGGGAAGCCATGACAGAGCACACAGTCCGGGAGGCCATGGTGGAGCAGGGAGCTCGGGGAGCCACGGCGGAGCACACAGTCCAGGAGGCCATGGCGGAGCAGGGAGCTCGGAGATATGCCCCCCCCCCCCCAAAAAAAATTTTCTTGGGGGAAATTAAAAAAAAAAAAACTGGAACACAAAGAGTTCACACAGCGCTAGACAAGACGACTGTTTGAGGTTAAAAAGTGTATATACATTGCAATTTTTTTAGAAAATAACTTTTTTTTCTTTCTTCAGTCGTAAAGAAATTGTGTTTTTTGAGGAAAACATTTCAGGATCTTTCTCCATATAATGGACTGATATGGTGCCCCGATTTTGAACATCCAAAATACAGTTTAAATGTGGCTTCAAATGATCCCAAATGTGGTTGTAAATGATCCCAGTTGAGGAAGAAGGGTCTTATTTAGTGAAAGGATTGGTTATTTTTATAAAAATAATATAATTTATATACTTTTTAATGTCAAATGCTCATCTTGTCTTACTCTCCCTGAACTCTGTCTATTCTAGCTCATGACAGTTAGGGTATGTCGAAAAACTCAGATCGTATTTTCTCCCTTAACTTCAAAATCGTCCTATATCGCTGTTTAACCTTTTTTGTTAAGGTTGTTTGATTTTTCTTGCATGTTCACTTTGCAAAGACTGGGTCGGAACTTCTGCAGTGTTGAGTTCAGGGTGAGTACATTATCTGTAAATTGTTGTTCTGGAAGTGGACCTCTCCTTTAAGTCTTTTATTTTTGTTTTAAATTTATTTGTGTGTGAAAATGGGATTTGCACTTACTGTGTTGATTTGAACTCTCATAACCACATCTTGTCAATCTTGGTTACATCAGAATCCACTCACAGATGTCCTTTGCGTTTTCATTATGAGTCTCATTAAATATTTACTATTTGTCTGTGTGTTTGTACAAATTTGGTCTCGAGGAGTTGAGATGTGGCAATGATCTCTACCTGAGGTGGACACTTTGGGCCACAGGAAAGAAGAACCTTATTTTTGGCACATGCTGTTATTAAGTGTACTGTATAAACATCAAAGTATTAAATAAACATGATATCTTCAGGGGACGTTCTAATAAATTGACATGTGTAATGACAGTCTGCACTGGAACATACAGTTGAAGTCAAAAGTTTACATACACCTTGCAGAATCTGCAAAATGTTAATTATTTTACCAAAATAAAAGCGATCATACAAAAAGCATGTTATTTTTTTTTTTATTTAGTACTGACCTGAATAAGATACTTCGCATAAAAGACATTTACATATAGTCCACTATAAATAATAGCTGAATTTATAAAAATGACCCTGTTCAAAAAAATTCACTTGATTCTTAATACTGTGTTGTTACCTGAATGATCCACAGCTGTTTTTTTTTTTTTTTTATTATGTTATGTTTTGTTTTGTTTAGTGATAGTTGTTCATGAGTCCCTTGTTTGTCCTGAACAGTTAAACTGCCCGCTGTTCTTCAGAAAAATCCTTCAGGTCCTACAAAAAAAAGCATTTTTGTGTATAGATGAAATCAATAACTGCTATAGTTTTAGGCTTTATCTTTAATTAATTTAGAATTTAGTGTTTGATAATAACTTTATTAAATTAGGCTATATTTTCTTGCTGAAGGGCACAGGTATAGTTATATAACATTTATTATAATGGTTTTATGAGAGGATTGTTTTAAGTTCACTTAAATTAGAAGTTACATATTTTTTAAGTCTAATAAATGTTAAAGTGATCAATCAATTACACTGTAATGTTGAATGGCTATAGTCAATGGTTAAATATTGGAAAAAAAAAACTAAAATACATCAGTTGGTATCAGTGATGCCCACCTTCAGTCATAAAAAGATGACATTAAACAAATATTAAAAATATACTTTCTTTATTTTGTTTCTACATTAATTTGAAGATTGAATGTGAAATTATTGCAATATAAAAGTATAATTAAAAACTTTAATGCTAGGTGGGATTAATTGTGATTAATCCCTTTCCAACAGTGACTGTATGATGTAGCATCTGGACCAATCAGACACAGTTATTTGTTACATTTAACAAATAATCTTCCAAAACCAACAACCCCAGCTATATGCTGGAGTTTTGGAGACAACCCCCCAAAGCAACGAACACCCTGAAAGGGCTCCGTTGCCAGAGTGACCATCTGATATCATAGGTTTTATTGCTTCAAGGAATGCAAGCAGAGCACCCTACATTTCCCTATAGGAAAGACACAATGCCTATAGCAATGGACTCTTTCCTATTCATTCACAGACAAACCTTTCTTTGACCTTCCTATCACACATAGCCCAGGTCATTGTGTACAGTATTACTGCAACATCTAGAGCTGTGGCTCTCGACCACAAAGAGCCAGACACATTCACTCAGCCCTGGAATTCATCCTCACGAAATGTCCTCGAACAGACATTTCTCTCTTCCATGTTTTTAGCTTCCTTCACTCGTCTCACGTGAGTTCTTTCAGAACCTAAGAGGATGAGGAGGATGAGCTAGAACTCGTCGGAACTCTAAGCTGCGCCAGGCCTTGCGGCCTTGTCTTTCCATTCTCCAAAGACCACAGGACTTCAGCTGGGTCCCTCTCAGCTCTCGGTTCTTCTTCAATTGTCACATGGGAAGAAACTCCCAGTCACCATCGAGTCAGAACATCTTTGGAGTTCATCACTCTTTGGACCCGGAAGAACGTGATCGCGATTCCAAACCACCACTGCTCCAAACCATCGAGACTTTCACCCGAGACTGCATTTGGACACTTGTTCATCGACCAAGGCAATGCAAGTATCGTACATTTAACTAAACAAAAACAGAGGTTTAGTATAAGCTGTAGACAGCACTGATGGTTTCACTCAGGTGGTTAACTGACTCTTTTCATAGCTACATTCTCTGGTCTCTCTAACTGCCTCTCACTGACCCTTCCCCCATGTATGAATGATTTCATGTTTGTTTGTTTAGATTAGTTATGTGTTAGTCCTTCGTTAATAAACTCTTGTGCACAAATTACATGAGTTTTGATTCTGATTCTGCCTTGCAAATTAATGTCCCTTTACGATTCCGATCCGAGCTACATGCTCTAATGCAATAGTACTTTAAGGAAGTTATTTTCTGTGCCCAAGAAAATATCATTTCTTAGAGTTGATATAAAACGTATACTGAATGTTCGCTGGACGAACAGATTAGTTGACGGAAAATTAATTCTGCTACAGTTACTACTGGCAGCTGATATAAATAATTGTAATTAATCATAATTAATTGTAATTATTTATATACATTTCCCTTTGAGCTAAATCGCAACAATGATTATAAGATCCATCTTTTCACACTGAGGACAACAGAGGAACTCATAAGCAACTATTACAGAAGGTTCACTGATGCTCCGAAGGAAACACAATGCATATAATTTTTTTTTCTTATTTTGTCCTCTAGGAAACATGTATGTATCTTCTGTAGGTTCTAAATACTAAATAAAAAAAATATGATACTTAGGCAAAATAATAAAAATTTACACATTTGTTCAAAAGTTTATACCCCTGGCTTTTAATGCATCATTTTTCTGTCTGGAGCATCAGTGAGCATTTGAACCTTTTGTAATAGTTGCCTATGAGTCCCTCAGCCGTCCTCAGTGTGAAAAAATAGATCTGCAAGGTGTATGTAAACTTCTGACTTCAATGTTATATCTGGTTAACTTCAGTGGAGCTATCATATAAGTTGCTGAATTTAGGCATTTTATGCATCCCTAATAAATGCACAAAATGAATATTTTCATACTTTTTGGCGGCTTCTCATCATTTACTCACCCTCAAGCCATCCTAGGCTAATATGACTTCCTTCTTTCAGACAAATCCAATTGGAGTTATATTAAAACATGTCCTGGCTCTTTCAAGCTTCATCATGACAATAGGCGGGTGTTTCAACAGGTCAAAACAAATCCAATAAAGTGCATCCTGTAGCAAATTGATGCATTTTTGTGAGAAAAATATCCATATTCAAAATGTATGATGATGTAGGTGTAGTGTAAGCTAAATAACTGACTAGCATTGATAAAATTTTTTGTCTTAATGTTACTTCCATATAACAAAATAACAATCTAACTAAACAAAAAACAATATATTCTAACTTTCAAGTGCTTGTTACACACTGAAATACAGATTTGTAGAAAGACAAGGAAAGGTGTTTACATTTTTGAAAGGCATTCCTATTAGGCAACATATGATCGACATATATTCTAAATAAGAACGCTTCAGTCATTGAAGTGCAATGGTAACACGACGGTGCCTCTTCCTTCCTCTTTGTTTGCAATGCAACACAAGCACGTGTCGCAAGATGGCAGCGACAAATCTTGTCAAACTAAAAATATCCACAAACACAGCACAAGGAAGTGAGTTGCTAAGGAAATCGTCTTTGATGACAGGAAGGCGCTGTAAACAGAGAACAAGCTTGGGATTAGCGTTATTGCTCATTTTACCAGCATTGCCGATCAATGACTCAATTGTGGTGATTGAGGTATCTAAGCGTATTAATTGTAACTGTATTGCTTTGTTAAAGGTTGTGAAACGAGTGGGTCACTAATTAGATAGCGTTAGCGATCTGATAGTTTTAAGACTAGACTAAGAACAAAAGCTGTATTTTATGTTCCCTTTCTGTCATACACTTTGCGTTGTGTCAAGTGTACAACACTAGGGGTTGCTCTTGGGAGCCCAAACACCTTTAAAAAAACTTTGAGAAAAGGCCAATGGAATTGGGTGTGCATATTTTGCATAGCTGACCACGCCCCGGACATCCGGGTATAAATAGGGCAGCGCAGGATCTGCTCACTCGTTCTGTTTTTCGGCATCATTCACCTCTTCGTCATTGGATCTGCGGAACGGGCAGCAGTCTTTCCCTTCTCTAACACAGCTAAGTGTTGTGAGAGTTCCCCTGGGTGCTTCGATGGCGATCAACAAGAGAAGATTCTCCTCTAAAGAGCAAATTTTCCCCAAAAAAAACTAGACGGTAAGGATTGTGTGTTACATCATGCCTTTCTGTCCGTGTCCTTCTGGTTGCGGTTTCTACCTTTCCCCTAACGATCGGCACGATCGCTGTGTTCAATGTTTGCTTTCGCTGAGGGTAGCTGTCAGGCTTGCGAGGACATGCCCTTGAGTGTGCTCCGCTCGAGAGCCGTGTTCTTTATAAAGAAGCCGCGGCTCACTTCAACTGCTTCCCACTCCGGTCCTTCTACTTCCGGGTACGAGGCCGCAGCGATGTGCGTTGAAGGAGAGCGGGCGGAGATGAGCGAAGTCTGGCGGGGTACTTCCCCACAGACCACTCGCCCTGTGCGCTCACCAGTCGAGCTTCCGGATGTTTCTGACAGCTCGTCTCAGTACGGGCCGGATCTTTAGTTCGAAGCTCCAGCGGGGGAGGGGCTGAACCATCTAAAGCTGTCGCCTCTTCTGAACTTGCTGCTTCAGCCTGTGTCTTGGAAGGATCGAGACATGAAAGTACGCGTCCTTCAGGTCTATTGCCACAAACCAATCTTTTATGCTTACTTTGGAGCAAATGGAGGCCATCAAGCACATCCTGCCCCGGTGTGTGGCGAGCACCAGCCCAGCCCCACTGAGGCAGCAACCTCCACCTGCTCCACACCGAGTGAGGCCCCCTGCGAGAACAGCTTAGGCCCCGCAGCAAGCCAGTCCTGCAGCCAGACCCGCCCAACGGTCCAGTTCCCGCAGGAAGGTGGCACCGCCAGCCCGTCCACAGGCTACAAGGAACCCTTGTCGCTTCAAAGCATTCCTGAGACGGGCAGCCCAGAGGGGAGGGACTGTTTGACCTGCCCGGATCCGCACTTGACGAGGGGACAAGGGTTGGATTCGGCTCCATCTCGACTGTCTGCCATTCAGCAGACAGCCACCACATGGTCAATAAAAGAGCAATTTCCTTCTTCTCTGGGCACTATTCACAGCATTTCCGACCCTCCATGCGACGGCCGGATGCTGTTCTCTCCAACCAGAATATGTGCTGGCACACCCCTTGTGTTCCCCCATGTTCTGAAACAGTGAATTCAATCAGATGATCTCCCTCGCCAGGGGGATTCCCTGGTTGGTTTCCACCAAATGAATTCGCCAGACAAAACAGTCAGTGGTCTTCGGAGCTTCTCACCTCCAGCCACAGTTCCCCCACTCCAGGTACGTTGGGTGTAACTCCTTTGAGACCCCTAGCAGAGAATTTTCTGGATTGGCTGAACCTCCCCAATCCTTCTTGCTGGCTTCTGAAGACCATTCGACTCGGCTATGCGATTCATTCCGCCCAGGTACCGTGGTGTTCTCTTTACCTCAGTTCGAGGCGAGAACGCTGCGGTCCTTCGTGCGGAGATCGCAGTCCTTTTGGCAAAGGATGCGATATAGACTGTCCCCTCAGCTGAAATGAAGAAAGGGTTTTACAGCCCCTACTTCATTGTACCCAAGAAAGGTGGTGGGCTCAGACCAATCCTAGATCTGCGAGTTTTGAATTGGGCCCTCCTCAAGCTCCCATTCAAAATGTTAACCCTCAAACACATCCTTACGCATGTCAGGGATCAAGATTGGTTTGTGGCAATAGACCTGAAGGACACATACTTTCATGTCACGATCCTTCCAAGACACAGGCCATTCCTGTGGTTTGCCTTCGAAGGTTGAGTTTGTCAGTACAAGGTTCTTCCCTTCAGCCTCTCCCTGTCGCCCCACAACTTTACAAAGGTTGCGGAGGCTGCCCATGCCCCCCTCAGGGAAGTGTGCATTCGCATTCTCAACTATCTCAACGACTGGCTGATTCTAGCTCACTTGCAAGACTTGGTTTGCGCTCACAGGGATGTGGTTCTCAACCACCTGGCTCGTTTGGGACTTCGGGTCAACTGGGAAAAGAGCAAACTCTCCCCTATGCAGAGTATCGCTTTTCTCTGTGTAGAGCTGGGCTCGGTCAATATGACTGCATGTCTCTCCCAAGTACGTGCACAGTCAGTGCTGAGGTGCGTGAGAGCACTCAGACTCAGGTCGGCGGTTCCCCTGAAATACTTTCAGAGGCTCCTGGGGCACATGGCATCCTCAGCCGCGGTCACGCCGCTGGGCCTGATACACATGGGACCGCTACAGCACTGGCTTCATTTCTGAGTCTCGAGATGGACATGGCGCCAAGGCACATACCGTGTCAACATCACACTGTTGTGCCGCAAAACCTTCAGTCCTTGGGAGGACATTTCGTTCCTGCGGTCAGGGGTGCCCTTGGAACAAGTGTCCAGACGCATTGTTGTCACAACAGATGCTTCCAAGACAGGCTGGGGCACCGTGTGCAATGGTCATGCATCCTCGGCTGCTTTGGCACATCAACTGCCTGGAGTTGCTGACAGTGCTCTTGGCCCTGGGGAGGTTCCAACCTCTGATCCAGGGCAAGCATGTGTTGATTCGCTCAGACAACACAGCGACTGTAGCGTACATCAACCACCAGGACGGTGTACACTCCTTTCGCATGTCACAACTGGCCCGCCATCTCTTACTTTGGAGCCAGCACAGACTCAAGTCTCTGCGTGCCACTCACATTCCCGGCGACTTCAATCGTGTGGCCGATGTCCTATCATGATAGATTTCGCTCGGAGGCGAGTGGAGCCTTCACCCTCAGTCGGTCCAGCTGATTTGGAGTCGGTTCGGCCAGGCACAAGTAGATCTCTTTGCCTCACCGGAATCCACTTACTGCCAGTTATGGTACAGTCTAACCAAGGCTCCCCTCGGTACAGATGCACTGGCACACAGTTGGCCGAGGGACCTACTCACATTTGCATTTCCCCCAGTGAGGCTCATTGCACAAACCTTGCACAAAGTGAGGGAGGACAGAGAACAGATTCTCCTGGTAGCCCCGTTTTGGCCCAATAGGAGGCCTGGATAGGCACCAGTCTGCTTCGACACTTAAAGTCCATGTGGTGGCTATATCAGCCAATCATGGCTTGGTGGAAGGCAGATCGGTGGGGAAGCACGATTTGGTTATCAGATTTCTTAGAGGCGCCTGGAGGCTGAACCCTCCCCAGCCACATCTTATACCCTCTTGGGATCTCGCTGTGGTCCTTCAGGCCTTACAGCAAGATCCATTTGAGCCTCTTCAGTCAGTCGAACTTAATGCCCTCTCCTTGAAGACGGCTCTCCTGACTGCGCTCACTTCTGTCAAAAGACTGGGAGACCTTCAAGCCCTCTCTGTCAACAGTTCATGCCTGGTATTTGGACTGGCAGACTCTCAAGTTGTCCTGAGACCCCGACCTGGATACATGCCCAAGGTACCCACCACTCCCTTCAGAGATCAGGTGGTGACCCTGCAAGCTATTCCTTCCCAGGAAGGTGACCCCAACCTAACCTTGTTATGCCCAGTCCATGCCCTGCGCATTTACCTGGAACATACTCAGCCCTTCAGATGTTTTGAACAGCTCTTTGTCTGTTATGGAGGACAGCAGAAGGGGAAGGCTGTCTCCAAGCAAAGGATCTCCCAATGGCTTGGGGACACGATCCGTACAGCCTACCAGGCCAGAGGCTTACCCTGCCTGCTGGGAGTGAGAGCACACTTGACCAGGGGTGCCGCTGCCTCGGCAGCTCTTGCGAATGGGGCCTCTTTAACACACATATGCAGAGCTGCAGGTTGGGCTACACCTAACACATTCGCCAGGTTTTACAACCTGCGCATGGAACCAGTGTCTGCTAGAGTCTTGAACGCAAGCTCTTTGACTCAGCACTCTGGTTTGGTGTACAGCTTTCCATAGCGCTTCCCCTCACGTTGATTACACTTCTTTAGATTCAGTAGGTTTCCTGACGTGAACCCTGAACATCCCCTCCATCACTTGGCACTTCTGGACGTAGCTGAAGTTCAGCGGAGGAACTCGCTATAAGAATCCAACGCAAGGTAAGTGGCTTTTTGCAAACTCTTGGTTGGATTAGTGCCCCATATATAGTGGCTCCTCATGTGGCCCCATGTGTGTAATTTCCACCTATAATTCTCCGTGATGTGGTGTTTCCCCTGAGACATTCCTTTCTCTAGGTTCTGAGTTCTTGGTAGTCTCTCCTGGTGTGGAGCCCACCTCAGATCCCTTCACTAATAGTGTATTCACTTTTTACCGCCCCTCTGGGCAGGTTATGATCTCCATAGTGTCTTTTCCCCTAGGGGAAACAGTCACTGTCCCAACATTCTCAAGACACTCAGCCGCTCCACTGAGGAAAGGCCCAGCTGCAGAACCCTGCCTGTGACAAGTCAGTTCTTGGATGTTGGAAGGTCATGAAGAGGTGTGCTGCTCTTATTTTAACACGTTAGCTTGTTACTATCTGCGCCCCAAGCACTCGTGATGCGGTCCGAGTTGTGGCGTGCTTATACAGGGACCCCTAGTGTCGTACACTTGACACAACATGAAGTGTACGACAGAAAGGGAACGTCTCGTTACGTATGGTAACCCTAGTTCCCTGATGGAGGGAACAGAAACATTGTGTCCTTCATGCCACAACTTCGGACTGCCTCTGAGTGGATTGAGACGTTTCGACTCCTCAGAACAGAACAAGTGAGCAGATCCCGTGCTGCCCTATTTATACCCGGATATGCAAGCTATGCAAAATCTGCACATCCAATTTCATTGGCCTTTTCTCAAAGTTTTCAGAGGTGTTTGGGCTCCCAAGAGCCCAAACACATGACATAATAAAATATGACAAAAACTGATGTGTCAGAACAAATTCATCTTGATAATGTCAGGTAACTTTGATAGAAAGGTATGTAATGGATTACAATCAACCAAAAATTCAGACAACTGTTAGTATGACAATATTTACACAACTATCAATGCTTTGTTGACCAATCACCAAGCATTGCTTAATTTTGTTTAGTCTGTGGTGTAAAAAGGTCACATTAACAATTAAAGAAACCAAAACATGGTCAGGTCAAAGTGTCTGAATAATTTTTGAGTATAATATGTCACAGTTTACTTTATTTTGCTATCCTCACTTACATAAATTAACTATAATGTCTTGCACCCACCAGTAAAATATTATAAAAAAATATATCTGGTGTCTGAATAATTTTTGGTTTGACTGTATATACTGTGTTAAAAAGTAAAGTTTAATGGAGAAGTTCACTTCCAGAACAAAAATTTACAAATAATTTACTCACCCCCTCGTCATCCAAGATGTTTGTGTCTTTCTTTCTTCAGTTGATAAAAAATTATGTTTCTTGAGGAAAAAAGGTAACACTTTATTTTGATAATCCACTTTAGACATTCTACTAACAGTAATTAACTTTGCAACTGCATGTCGACTAGTCATTACAGTATTAGTAGACTCTCTGCTTCATATCTTCTAACACTCTTCTGAACTTTGCAAGTATATGTCAACCTATGTCTCTATTAACCCTAAACCTAACCTTACAGTCCGCTCTGAGGGTTAGTAGATATGTAGTTGCAAATTAATGAGAATTAGTTGACATGTAGTTGCAAAGTTACTTATAGTTAGTAAAATGTCTAAAGTGGACTATCAAAATAAAGTGTAACTGGAAAAAAATTCAGGAATTATCTCCATATAGTGGACTTAAGTGGTGTCCCCGAGTCTGAACTTCCAAAATGCAGTTTAAATACAGCTTTAAATGGCTGCTCTTTAAATGGTCTTATCTAGCAAAGTGATCGGTCTTTTTCAAAACAAATTGACAATTTATATACTTTTTAACCTCAAATGCTCGTCTTGTCTACCCTAACAGCATTGACCCAGATTACACAGACTACGCATGTGCATCGCAAGACGAGACAAGATGAGCATTTGAGGTTAAAAAGTATATACAGTAAATTGTCAATTTGTTTTGAAAATGACAGATCGTTTGGCTAGATAAGACCCTTCTTCCTCGACTGGGATCGTTCAGAAAAACAGCATTTATCTGAAATAAAAATATGTTATAATATTATAAATGTCTTTATCATCACTTTTAATTCATTGAAAGCATCCTTGCTATCTATCTATCTATCTATCTATATATAGAAATACAATATATATATAATAAGCTTTTAAATGTTATAGTGTATGATATTACAAAAGCTTTATATTTCAGATAAATGCTTATCTTTGGATCTTTCTATTCATTAAAAGAATCCTAAAAAAATGTACTGTTTTAAACTGTTTTAAATATTGATAAGAATAATAATTATAAAACATGTTTCTTGAACAGCAAATCAGCATATTAGAATGATTTCTGAAGGATCATGTGACACTGAAGACACTGAAGTAATGATGCTGAATGTAAAGCTAGTGTTGTCAAAATGTAGAAAATTTGTCATAATATAAAGATAAAATGGACAAAAATAAATTATAACAGTGAAAATAAATCCATCATCTGTATCTGAATTAATCGCATATAAATTGCTTACAAAATTAATTTATATCTACATAATAATGTTAGCAAAAAAAGAAATGTTTGATTAAGTGGTACTAATGACATTGTATTTCATTTTTCTTTTTTTCATTTTTTTATTTTTATTGTTTACATTTCAAAAAGGCTGTTACTTCTAAGCCCAATTTGATGTTACATATATTCCATAATAGAGAAAAAAAAAGCAAAAGAACCTCAATACTAACTGTGATTTTGCAGTTATACAGTGGAAAAAAGTAGTGGCAAAACATTATTACCTAAAGCATTTTAGATAACATTGCAATAGCAGTCAGGTGGTTTCTCAACCACCTGATACAACATGTATCTCTGTATTACAACTGTTTTTCTTTTTGAAACCAAATGTGAAGTAGTATTTAAATAAACAGCTGAAGGCCTGGTCTCTCAGACCATATATAAGAGGACTTAAACATCTTGGAAAAATCAGAAACACCACAAAGCAAAAATACATCACATTCAATGAAGTCACATAGTCAGAGTAAACATAAATGACTTCTTGGATAACTCCAACTAAAATAGATGCAGCACAGAGACCCAGCTGTATTAGATGCAGCAGAACAGTGCTATTGGCTTTTTTGGCAGACATTTTATCACAGGAGGCTGATTTGGCCACAGATGCTATAGAGGCATAAGTAAAGATAACAACAAAACACACAGACACGAAATATATAGTTGTGAAAGCTATATCAATTTTCCTATAGACCTGCAGCCTGAAAAAAGTAGTTCTTGAGCAAAATGAATTCATTACTATGTTTGTGGTATCAAAAGAAAAGAAGACAATAATCTCAGACAGGGATTTAATCCAGCTTATCATCCAAACCACACCGATTGCCATGTTAGTTCTTCCGTAAGTGGTGATTTGTGCATGTCTGAGAGGGAAACAGATGGCCACATACCTCTCCAATGACATTAAAGCCAGATTCAAGGTAGAGGCCTGATAGAGAGCTGTTGCAGCTACTAGAAGCATAAGGCAGACAATTTTCATAACCAAAAGCCTACAAACAGCGCACACAAACAACACTACACTCATTACAAGATTAAGTGTATCAACCCAAAGCATGTGTCCAAACAAAATATAGCGGGATGCCTCCTGAAAAACACTCTTTTTCCTCAAGGTGAAGATCATGACCCCGTTGACATAGAGGAAAATTACACACGAGGACACACTCAAAAATGTTTTCAAATCTTGATGCACCGGCAGCACAGTCTGAATGATGCTAGATGTAGAATTATTAAAATTAGACATCATCAAAAGGATGAAAGATGCTGTTATACAACACTGAATAATACTGCAAAGTCCTTGTAACAGCAAATCTCCAAGTTTGTGTCACTGCTGTTGTTGAAGGCACAGACAATGATCAGAGAACATCCCACTTTTAATATCATTGTAAAGTAGCTGTCATGAACTACGTAAGGATTCCCAGTGGCTGGTTTGTGTGCTTGTCAAAATGCCTGTGAAAAAGAAAAGCAATAAGCCTTGTAGTGCCTGACTAATAATATGAAGTACATAGCAGTTTCCAGTATTTGAGAAAACTAATTGCATTAAAACATTTAAGTAAAAAATAAAAAAAGAACTGATTTACTATTGTAAATTCATTCCATTTGAGTCCTCATAAAGAGATTGTCTATTTCTTTATATTAAATAAACTATAAACCTGCTCAAATACTGTGTTGCTGAAACTTAACTTAATAAAACCATTAAAACTTTAACTTAAACCTAGTGAGTATTTGCATTTGGAGTGACAAGGTCAATAGAAGTGCGTTCAGTCTCTAGCTGGGCTTGTTTTAGGCCTCAGAACAGTGTCTAGCCCTCAATAGTCCTCCTGCAGGCCTCTTTCTTGTGATACATGTAGTTCACTTAGGAGTAGGAGTAATTCACTTCCAGAACAAAAATTTACAGATAATACACTCACCCCCTTGTCATTCAAGATGTTCATGTCTTTCTTTCTTCAGTCGTAAGGAAATTATGTTTTTTGAGGAAAACATTTCAGGATTCCTCTCCATATAATGGACTTTTATGGTGCCCCTGAGTTTGAACTTCCAAAAAGCAGTTTAAATGCAGCTTCAAGACGACCGTTTGAGGTTAAAAAGTGTATATACATTGGAATTTTTAAAAAACAAAAAAACTTTCTTTCTTTCTTTAGTCATAAAGAAATTGTGTTTTTTGAGGAAAACATTTCAGGATTTTTCTCCATATAATGGACTGTTATGGTGCCCCGATTTTGAACTTCCAAAATGCAGTTTAAATGTGGCTTCAAACGATCCCAAATGTGGTTGTAAACGATCCCAGCTGAGGAAGAAGGGTCTTATATAGCGAAACAATCGGTTATTTTCATAAAAATAATATAATTTATATACTTTTTAATGTCAAATGCTCATCTTGTCTTACTCTCCCTGAACTCTGTCTATTCTAGCTCATGACAGTTAGGGTATGTCGAAAAACTCAGATCGTATTTTCTCCCTCAACTTCAAAATCGTCCTATATCGCTGTTTAACCTTCTTTGTTAAAGTGTTTGATTTTCTTTGGATGTTCACTTTGCAAAGACTGGGTCGGAACTTCTGCAGTGATGAGTTCAGGGTGAGTACATTATCTGTAAATTGTTGTTCTGGAAGTGGACCTCTCCTTTAAGTCTTTTATTTTTGTTTTAAATTTATTTGTGTGTGAAAATAGGATTTGCACTTACTGTGTTGATCTGAACTCCCATAACCGCATCTTGTCAATCTTGGTTACATCAGAATCCACTCACAGATGTCCCTTGTGTTTTCATTATGAGTCTCATTAAATATTTACTATTTGTCTGTGTGTTTGTACAAATTTGGTCTCGAGGGGTTGAGATGTGGCAATGATCTCTACCTGAGGTGGATACTTTGGGCCACAGGAAAAGAGAACCTTATTTTTGGCACATGCTGTTATTGAGTGTACTATATAAACATCAAATAAACATGATATCTTCAGGGGACGTTCTAATAAATTGACATGTGTAATGACAGTCTGCACTGAAACATACAGTTGAAGTCAAAAGTTTACATACACCTTGCAGAATCTGCAAAATGTTAATTATTTTACCAAAATAAAAGCGATCATACAAAAACCATGTTATTTTTTTTTATTTAGTACTGACCTGAATAAGATATTTTGCATAAAAGACATTACATATAGTCCACTATAATAATAGTTGAATTTAAAAAAATGACCCTGTTCAAAAAAATTAAATTGATTCTTAATACTGTGTTGTTACCCAATTGATCCAATGAGTCCCTTGTTTGCCCTGAAGTTAAACTGCCCGCAATTCTTCAGAAAAATCCTTCAAGTCCCACAAACTCAGCATTTTTGTGTATAGATGAAATCAATAACTGCTGTAGTTTTAAGCTTTATCTTTATTTAATTTAGAATTTAGTGTTTGATAATAACATTTAATTAAATTAGTTTATATTTTCTTGCTGAAGGTCACAGGTATAGTTATATAACATTTATTATAATGGTTTTATGTGAAGATTGTTTTAAGTTCACTTAAATTAGAAGTTATATATTTTAAGTCTAATAAATGTTAAAGTGATAAATCAATTACACTGTAATGTTGAATGGCTATAGTCAATGGTTAAATATTAGAAAAAAAAAAAAACTAAGAGACATCAGTTGGTATCAGTGATGCCTACCTTCAGTCATAAAAAGATGACATTAAACAAAAATTAAAAAATACTTTCTTTATATTGTTGTGAAATGTGAAATCATTGCAATATAAAAGTATTATTAAAAACTTTAATGTCAGGTGGGATTAATCGTGATTAACCCCCTTCCAACAATGACTGTATGATTATAAGATCCATGTTTTTACACTGAGGACAACAGAGGAACTCATATGCAACTATTACGGAAGGTTCAAACGCTCACTGATGCCCCAGAAGGTAACACAATGAATTTAAACTTTTTAAATTTTAAGATCAGGGCAAAATTAACTTATTTTGTCCTCTAGGAAACATGTATGTATCTTCTGTAGGTTCTAAATACTAAATAAAAGAATATGATACTTAGACAAAATAATAAAAATTTACACATCTGTTCAAAAGTTTATACCCCTGGCTTTTAATGCATTGTTTTTCTGTCTGGAGCATCAGTGAGCATTTGAACCTTCTGTAATAGTTGCATATGAGTCCCTCAGCCGTCCTCAGTGGGAACAAATAGATCTGCAAGGTGTATGTAAACTTCTGACTTCAATGTTATAACTGGTTAACTTCAGTGGAGCTATCATATACATTGCTGAATTTAGGCCAAAATATCACCCATAGCTAGCATTTTATGCATCCCTAATAAATGCACAAAATTAATATTTTCATACTTTTTGGCGGCTTCTCATCATTTACTCACCCTCAAGCCATCCTAGGCTAATATGACTTCCTTCTTTCAGACAAATCCAATTGGAGTTATATTAAAAAATGTCCTGGCTCTTTCAAGCTTCATCATGACAGGTGGGTGTTTCTCTTCAACAGGTCAAAACAAATCTAATAAAGTGCATCCATCCATAATAAAAGTGCCTCACACAGCTCCAGGGGGTGATTAAAGGCCTCCTGTAGCAAATTGATGCATTTTTGTGAGAAAATTATCCACATTCAAAATGTATGATGATGTAGGTGTAGCGTAAGCTAAATAACTGACTAGCATTGATACAAATTTTGACTTAATGTTACTTCCATATAACAAAATAACAAACAATCTAACAAAAAGCAATATATTTTAACAACTTTCAAGTGCTTGTTACACACTGAAATACAAATTTGTAGAAAGACAAGGAAAGGTGTTTACATTTTTGAAAGGCAGTCCTATTAGGCTACATACGATCGACATATATTCTAAATAAGAACGCTTCAGTCATTGAAGTGCAATGGTAACACGACGGTCCCCCTTCCTTCCTCTTTGTTTGCAATGCAACACAAGCACGTGTCGCCAGATGGCAGCGACAAACTTTGTCAAACTAAAAATATCCACAAACACAGCACGAGGAAGTGAGTTGCTAAGGAAATCATCCTTGACGACAGGAAGGCGCTGTAAACAGAGAACAAGCTTGGGATTAACATTATTGCTCATTTTACCAGCATTGCCGATCAATGACTCGATTGTGGTGATTGAGGTATCTTAGCGTGTTAATTGTAAATGTATTGCTTTGTTAATGTTTGTAAAACGAGTGGGTCGCTAATTAGATTAGCGTTAGCGATCTGATAGTTTTAATTTAAACTAGTTAACAGGTTGACGTTAGACATCTGTAGAAAGACTAGAATGAGAACTAAAGCTGTATTTTATGTTTTAGTGCACCTAAAGAACCTGTAACGAGTCTGAATGTGTATTTATAACCGAGGAGTATGAGGTTTATGAAGTTTGTCAATGCAAGAAAAAACTATACAGTATGAAAAGTAAACCATGTAGACAGTTTAAGATGTGTTCGAGCAAAAAAATAACAATTTATCAGAAAATATATGAAGAGTGGATATGGATATACTAATACAGTGTATGGAATTAGTTATATAGCCAATTGAAGAGATTAATGTGATAACTTAACATACTACATAATATTTCAGGACTCCTATGGCAGAATTGCATATAATTGGACAAATCATTGGGGCCACCGGATTCCCACAGAACAGCCTCTTCTGCAAATGGGGTGTACACACAGGTGACCTTTATTGGTTTTATTGTGAAATTTTACAGTCAAACCAAAATTTATTCAGACGCCTTCAACATTTCTTACATTATCACAGTTTATTCGGAATAGCTTTGAAAATGGTAATAATATAATACAAAAACTGATGTGTCAGAACAAATTCATCTTGATAATGTCAGGTAACTTTGATAGAAAGGTATGCAATGGATTACAATCAACCAAAAATTCAGACAACTGTTAGTATGACAGTATTTACACAAATATCAATACTTTGTTGACCAATTACCAAGCAATGCTTAATTTTGTTCAGTCTGTGGTGTAAAAAGGTCACATTAACAATTAAAGAAAAAGAAAAAAAAAACACTAAAGCAAAACATGGTCAAGTCAAAGTGTCTGAATAATTTTTGGGTATAATATGTCACAGTTTAATTTGCTATCCTCACTTACATAAATTAACTATAGTGTCCTGCACCCGCTAGTAAAATAATATAAAAAAATATATCTATCTGGTGTCTGAATAATTTTTGGTTTGACTGTATATATTATGTTAAAAAGTAAAGTTTAATGGAGAAGTTCACTTCCAGAACAAAAATTTACAAATAATTTACTCGCCCCCTCGTCATCCAAGATGTTTGTGTCTTTCTTTCTTCAGTCGATAAAAAATTATGTAGTGGACTTCAATGGTGCCCCCCAAGTCTGAACTTTCAAATTGCTGTTTAAATGCAGCTTCAAATGGCTCTAAAAGATCCCAGTCAAGGAAGAAGGGTCTTATCTAGCAAAGCGATCGGTCATTTTCAAAACGAATTGACAATTTATATACTTTTTAACCTCAAACGCTCGTCTTGTCTAGTTCCGCGTGAACTGTTTTTCCGGGTCAGTAAGGTCAATACAGTTAGGGTATGTTGAAAAACTCCCATCTCGTTTTCTTCCCCAACTTCAAAATCGTCCTACATCGCTGCAAAAGCAAAAGCCCAGTGTTTACAAAGTGATCATGCAAAGAACATCAAATGTCCTTTACAAAAAAGGTAAAACAGCCATGTAGGATGACTTTACCCTAACTGTATTGACCCAGATTACACAGACTACGCAAGCGCATCGCAGAAACAAGACAAGACGAGCATTTGAGGTTAAAAAGTATATAAATTGCTAATCTGTTTTGAAAATGACCAATCGTTTAGCTAGATAAGACCCATCTTCCTCGGCTGCGATCATTTAGAGCCATTTGAAGCTGCATTTATACTGCATATTGGAAATTCAAACTCTTTATTTTATGAACGTTTATTTTCATTTTTGACATCCCAAAGTTTGCTTTAATGTGAAGTACTAAAAACCTTTTTTTATTTTATGCCATTCAGGAGGAGCATGGAGGCTTCTTTCTGGTCTGAAAGAAGGCCAGACTCAAGTGGACATGCCTCAAACAGGGGACATAGCATACTGGAGTCATCCCATTGATTTGCACTACACTACTAAGGGCCTACAAGGTATGTGTCATATGTTTTAAATTTGCTGAACGAGTTTAAGAATGATTTAAAAAATAGAATGTGTTTTCTACCTTTAGGATGGCCAAAGCTTCATCTCCAAGTGTGGCACCAGGACTCTTTTGGCCGATGCCAGCTGTATGGTTATGGTTATATCCACGTACCATCAAGCCCAGGACTGCATCACCTGCAGTGCGTGACATGGCGACCGCTGGGATCCTGGCAGGATCAACTTGCTGAGATGTTTGTCGGAGGAGGTCCGCAGCTGCGCTCGCCAGATCTTATTTACAGTGGCGCGGACAGATACAGACTCCACACGGTTGGCATGGGCACAGTTGAACTAGAGCTGTGCGTTATTTTGCGCCACTTTGACAGATATGGTGTGGAGAGTTGAGAATGGACTGCAGATTGTCACACATTTCAGATCAGAGAGGGAAATGAAGGTAAAATATTTTGTTATACTGGGCAGGTGTGTGAATGTAAAAATGTTATTTCTTAGGAGTTATTTCTTAGTTACTGGCTTTCTTTCTATAGACTGTGTTTTTTGTGCTTTGGATCTCAAACAATACTTTTTTATTTCATTTTATACACTTTTTTTGTACACTTTGTATGTTTTATAGAATTGCGTTTTGCTTTGATGCAATTAAATTGGCTAATTTTCAAAAGTTAAGCATTTCTGAAGTAAACATTTTTAAGTTATCTATCAAGAATTGATACGAGAAAGAGCCGTCAAATAAAAACCTCACTCCACTACCTGACTCACTACCAGTCAAAAGTTTTTGAATGTTTTTAAAAGAAGTCTCTTCTGCTCACCCAGCCTGCATTTATTTGATCCAAAATATAGACAGTAAAATTTCGAAATATTTTTACTATTTAAAATAACTGTTTTCTATTTGAATATATTTGAAAATATAATTTATTCCTGTGATTTCAAAACAAAATTTTTAGCATCATTACTCCAGTCACATGATCCTTCAGAAATCATTCTAATATTCTGATTTGCTGCTCAATTATTATTATTATTATTATTATTATTATTATTATGTTGAAAACAGCTGAGTATATTTTTTTCAGGTTTCTTTGATGAATAGAAAGTTCAGAAAAACAGCATTTATTGGAAATAAAAATATGTTATATAATATCAATATATATAATAAGCTTTTAAATTGTACAGTGCATAATATTACAAAAGCTTTATATTTCGGATAAATGCTTGTCTTTGGATCTTTCTATTCATTAAAAGAATCCTGAAAAAATGTACTCAACTGTTTTAAATATTGATAAGAATAATAATTATAAAACATGTTTTTGAACAGCAAATCAGCATATTAGAATGATTTCTGAAGAATCATGTAACACTGAAGACACTGAAGTAATGATGCTGAAAATTTAGCTTTGATCACATCACTTTGATCACTTTGATTACATTTTATAATAAATTCAAATAAAAAACAGTTATTTTAAATAGTAAAAATATTTCATTTTACAGTTTTTGCCGTACCTTGGATCAAACAAATGCAGGCTTGGTGAGCAGAAGAGACTTTAAAAAAAACAACATAAAAAAATCTTTTGACTGGTAGTGTAGTTCTATTTTTTTTTTTAATTGACAGATCTTTCAGTAACACTTTGTAGCAGGCTCTGTGTTTTGAAGATAGTGACAATCAGCTCTTTGTCACATTTTGCTCATTTCCTGTGTTGAGTTTCTAACTGTTTTAGTGAGTCTAAAAAAAGCCAATAGAGCGAGTAAGATCACAGCTCATTTTTGCCATCAGCGATTGGCAGGCTATGGTGAGTCAAAGTGAGAGGAAAAATATTTAAAAGACTACTCAATTAAATAAATAAATAAATAAATATATATATTTATATACATACAGACACTTGACTGTTCTAAAGGGGTGAAATTATTGACACCTGTTTCAGAAATGCTCTAAAGGGCATTAAGAGGTGTTAAGGGCATCAAGAGTATTTTAATCCACTGTTTCGCATCCTGCCTGTACTAAAGTTCATCAGTTCCTCTCTTAAATTCAGTTTCTTTATATAGACAGAAGGGGGGAGAAGGGGGAGGGCGTTTTTTTTTTTTTTTTTACGTTGACGAGTGTGTGGTTGTCTTCATTTCTCGTACCTCTGCTAATTTATTGTCTGTTTTTTTCGGAGTTCTCAGTTTTGAAAGTAGGATACCTCCTGTGGGAATTGAGTCTGCATTCTGTAAACACAAGATGTGAAAGATATTCTACCAGATAAACTGCAGCCCTAGCATAATTTCTGTGTTGTGCCATTTAACTGTTGCCTCAACTAACCTCATTAAATTCTTACTCATAAAAAAGTTTTACATACAAATAAATGCTACTTTTGAAAAATATCTTGAAAATCATGTGTACTCACAAAAGATAGCAGTAGGCCATGATATCCTTGCATCAAAGTTCAGCACAACCGCAGAAAAAATTTCGATGTCAAAGAAAAAGTCTCAGAGCACGCTCACCTATACCTGTCATAGACCAGCAGCAGTTCAGCATTAAGTGGACCTTATATGTGACCCCGGACCACAAAACCAGTCATAAGGGTCAATTTTTTGAAATTGAGATTTATACATTATCTGAAAGCTGAACACATTAGCTTTATTGATGTATGGTTTGCTAGGATAGGACAATGTTTGGCAGAAATACAACTATTTGAAAATCTGGAATCTGAGAGTGCATAAAAATCCAAATATTGAGAAAATCACTTTTAAAGTTGACCAAATGAAGTTCTTAGCAATGTATATTACTAATCAGAAATGACTTTTTAATATATTTACGGTAGGAAATTTACAAAATATCTTCATGAAACATGATCTTTACTTAACATCCTAATGATTTTTGGCATTTAAGAAAAATCGATAATTTTGACCCATACAATATTACTACAAATATTCCCATGCTACTTACAACTGGTTTTGTGGTCCAAGGTCCTATATAGTTATCGTTCTTGGTATAAACAGATCTTGAAAGAGTATATATTTCAAGGTCTGTTTATACCAAGAAAGATAAAATATTAACTCTTCTAATTCTATGAAACTACGAGAAGTCCACACCGTAACTATAACGAAAATGACGCAAAAACAATATTGTTGAACAATTTTTTTCCATTGACAGCCAAGCGTAATCCACTCAAGATTAAGAATTTAAAGTAGCAGACAACAAATAAAGAACATTATCATGCTCAGGTGTGGACGCTGATATGTTTATGGTTCTAATTATTTGAATAGTTATCATTCTCGGGCCTTAAAAAGGATTCTTTAGTGAATTCTTGTTTAATTAGGGAAACATCTCGTTTCATTCTAAATGTTTAATTTTTTGTTGAGTGGATAGCGATAGGCAGCTGACTTGAGGCATATGAGTGCCATCGTGAGTTAAACTAAACCCTTGCCTCACATATTGTCCACAGTTTGGGTTAAATCTACAGGGGAAACTGTGCTGCAAAGGAAGTGTTGTGTCATTTGGTTAAACTGTGCTGCTTCCTTTTCCTCTTTTGTCATTCCTTGAGTTGAGAGCAAACTAAGCGTTTTCAGAACAAGGGTACGGCACACGAAACTAACCGGTATTGCTTTGAACCTCAAATACGCGTTGTTTGTTCCTGTTGAGCGGGACCCAAGGAACCGTTGAGGCTATCGAATGAAAACTATCTACTGTAAATGAAGCATGGTGACGTGCAAGGACATCTATTGTGTAATTTCGATGGACCTCTGACTTCATTGGTGAGTTTTGTTTGTTTTCTTTCAGAGTCTCTTGTACCAGTATGGGCATCAGTATCTCAGTGATTTTTGGGTTCTGATTCAGGTGGTTGAGTTTGAAGTAAAGAAGACAAGTCCAGCTTATGCTACAGCGATGCTAAAGCGACGCCAACATTGTATTTAGAAGTGCTCAAGACCTTTAACTTCTGTAACCATTTAGCACCACATTCAAAACTTAAATTTCAACAACGCTGACCATGAGGGTGGAGAGTTTATTGCTGGCATTGCAATGCCTGTTGGGATTTGTGCACTATAGTGGAGCATTGTCAACATGTAGTCCTTTAGACTTGGAACTAATAAAGAGAAAGCGCATCGAAGCCATTCGAGGACAGATTCTTAGCAAGCTACGACTGTCTAAGGAACCAGAAGTAGATGAGGAAGAGGAGTCAAAAGACATCCCAGCAGAGCTCATCTCGGTATACAACAGCACCATGGAGCTAAATGAGGAGCAGGCAGCGACTTCTGTTTACCAACCTATAGAAGATCCTATGGAAGAGGAATACTATGCTAAAGAGGTTCACAAGTTCATCATGAAACCGAGTGAGTGGGTCTGTCCTTTGTCTATTGTCTAGCCTGTCGATTGTTGAATGATTACAATACCTTATTTAGTGTTAGTAGCTAAAATGACATGTGCCTGATGATTTCCTCAGAGAATTGAGGGTGTGTGCAAATTATCTGATCACAAACAGGAAGGAAGGCTGCTAAGAGAATGCTAATGAAGTGACTCAGATCCAGGATTAAAAGTTCCTTGGTAAACTACAGTATCACTCAACTCCAAACATATCTTGTTGTTGTCTCTTAAAACCTTATTTGGATGAAAAAGACAATGCTGCACTGGTTTGGGGATGTTTTGGAGTTTGGTGCCTGTAATGAACTGAAACCTCTGACAATATATTAGACCTACATTAACAATATAATCAATATTCTATTTATTAAAACCAAGTATAAACTTCATCAAGTCAGTGTTTTTAAGAATTTCACATTTATTCCAAAATAACTCAAGGCATTAACAATTTAAACAACATAATTTATTTGTGAACTTATGTTCAGCTATTCTTTTTAATAGGTGACATTTAACTATTTTTTAAATTTCGAATTATCAGTCATCAAAGCTCTGTAAAGATTGGTCACAGACACGGATATTTACTTTTAAATGTCTATTACTCACTAGTTAATTACTCACTAAAAACTCCCACAGATCATGTTTTTATGCCATTTTAAGTCTTGTTTTGATGTAACAAAGTGGTTATATCTAAGTGTGTGAGTTGTTTACTTACGCTTTTAAATTAGTCTTCCCATTAACGCCATTTTATTGTTGATTCAGACTTGCACATTGACTTACATCATCACTTACACATTTGAATTGGGATTCATTTCAGTAGATCGGTTTGTGCAATAGAGTCTGATTCATTAGAATCATCTTTAATTTCTTACCTAGGCCTAATGTGCTTTTATAAAGCACCAACAGAGGTGAGTGGAGTAGCCAAAAACTATACTCATGTAAAAGTACAAGTACTTATAGAAATAATTACTCAAATAAGAGTAAGAGCACAGCTCTTAACACTGAACAACTAATCAACGAATCAAAACGCCTATGATTGGATATTGCATTCATAAACTCAACAGAAACGTGTGTGATTGGTTATAATGCTCAATGCTGTAGACCGCACTAAAAAAGAATTTGATGCAATGTAATTAAGCAAAAATACTAAAAAATTAAATTAAATGTATTCATTTCACTTTATACATTTCACGCACGTGGCAGTCGATCTAGCTTACCTCTACTACAATAATACTTAACTGAAATTGAATGTATACCTGTGGAATTGTTCACAGACAGCACACACGGTGTTCAATAAAGATCCTCATTGCAGGCCAACAGTAAAATTTGCAGATTTGGCTTCAATTGACCGTACAACTTTATGTTCTCCGTGCTTTAAATTACCCAGAACGAATGAGAAACTGCTTGGGACGATTCAGTACGTGCAGGGAACTGAACGAATCATTCAAAGTGATTCGCGAACCTATTAAATCTACTATTAAAAGTACAATTTTTCCAAAAATGTACTCAAATAAATGAGTACATTTTCTACCCACCTCTGACCACCAATACACTGTTTTTTTTTTTTTTTTTTACAGATGGTACCTAAACACAAAACCATGTTGTTGCTATTGTCACTATAATACAGAGATCTTCCTCCACGGCTAATATTCTTTTAAAAAAGCATGTGTTCCTTTGTTCTCCATTCAAACTCTTATTTCTATACATATTTTTAACTTTTTTGTTTTCTATTGCATCACCAGTTAAGGATAACCGGGACAAGTCAATATTGTTCAACATCACAGATATAAGCCACACATTGGGTTTAAACCGCACAATCTCCCAGGTGGAGCTCCGTATGCGCATGATAGAACCTTCAATACCTCACGATACAGAGGAGAGACTGGAGCTGTATCAGGTCACTGCGAATAAGTCACGCTACCTGGAATCACGTTTCATTTCCAGACAAATGACTGGCAAGTGGCTGTCGTTTGATGTGACGCAGACTTTGAAGGACTGGCTGCAGAGGAATGGTGAGAATCAGTGCTAACTGACAAATGTGACCATGTGTGTTTTTGTGAGAAACTATTATCTAATGCCAAATTAACCTTGCATGAAAAGTAGCTCATTTTACATCAAATGACCAACTCAACAGTATCTAATCTTAAATATAAATCTGTTTATTAAAAAAGTATTGAGCTGCGTCCCACATTTTGCACTTAACCCTGTTAATGCATAACTTTTCCCTATTACAGAAGCCATACCATTTTTTCCATCCAGTTTTTACACATTTAAGAATCGAGTTATGATCAAACACATTTTTATTTATTGGTAATATATTTATCAATAACTACAAAATAGTGTTATTGTTAACCATACCTAAAATTTATATTTAAAATAGTTTTTGGTAATTGAAATAAAGCTGAAAAATTAAAATATGCCATTAAAAACTTTTTTGAAGTAAAAAGTTTTTGAAGTACTACGATTACTAAAAATGAAATAAAAAAAAGAAAGCTAAACAGAAATATAAACAACCTAATGAAAACTAATAAAATGACAAAATCACATAAAATTAATATTATTAATTAAATGAACCATGAATTAAAATGAAAAACATAAAAATAAATATGGCTGCAAGCAGTGATTACTGGGTTTCAAGCGCTTTAAGGCATTTAAGCACATATGGAAAAAGACATTATGTAGCAAGCCTTTTTTTTTGCCAATACAGGTAATTTACCATAGAAATATTATGTTTTGTAATGTTTATGACTGTTATAGCTCTAGCTGTGGTCTGATCTCCCTAAAACTTTGCATGCTTGTTTAGAATCACCTGTTGCATGTGCGTTTTGTGAAGTTTTGAGTTTTCCTTTAGGCTTTATAGGATTTGGGGTAAAAAGTCTCTACGATTTACAGTTTGGTCTGCACGATCAGTTTTATGCGGAGATCGCTGATCTGTGACCTTTCTAACAGTTACAGTAGGGTTTCAGCGCTATGTGCTTGAACCCCTAAAAACTAGTTCAAATTTTTATTAAATACTAATACATAACACATACTGCAAAAATAACACTACTGCAGACCAAATTTTGCAGAATCCGCAAACTTGTTACCCTTTCTGGTGTAGTTCTTTTTGCAATTACATTTTAGTTTTTCCAAAACTTTTTTAACAGGACTGAAAAATTCCAACCAACCAACCAAATAAATACCCTCATACATATGTTTAATATCTGTTTATGTCTATATGCCTGTTTGTACATCTGTTTAAATGAAGTGTTTGTTGCATATAGGCAACGTATGCATAATAAAACTAAAATAAACCTTTCTCTAAAATTTGATTCACAGAGGCAGAGCAAGGATTTCAGTTGAAGATGGCTGATGATTGTAACAATCTGAAGCCATTCCCATTCAAAATAGCAGGTTTGTGAATTAAAATAAAACTCCTGTATGTCTTGATGTTGATAGAGCAAGCTAATATTGCTCTGTGTTTGCAGGTTTGACTCGTTTAAGAGGTGATAAAGAAAGCTTATCAGAAAATATGCCAAAGCCTCACATTTTGGTAATGTCACTTCCTCTTGACGGCCACAGCTCATCAAAGTCTCGCAGAAAACGGCAAATTGAAACAGATCGCGCTTGTACCGAGTGAGCCTTTTATGAGTCAACATAAAGTAAAATTGACATTTTTTATTCTTACTATATCAAAAGCCTCACGGTGTGCCATCTTCATGTTAAATACAGTAAGTCTGAGGGCTGCTGTGTGAGGAGTCTGTACATTGATTTCCGCAAGGACCTGGGCTGGAAGTGGATACATGAACCTTCTGGTTATTATGCCAACTATTGCACTGGCTCTTGCTCTTTCGTCTGGGCTTCGGAAAATAAGTACTCACAGGTAGCAATCCGTACTGAGAGGTGCTTAAAACTGGACTGTTTTGAAAATACGGACCTGAAATTGTCTGATTTTCTTTGCCCGCAGGTTCTCGCACTGTATAGGCATCACAATCCTGGTGCATCTGCTCAACCCTGCTGCGTACCTCAAGTTCTAGACCCACTGCCCATCCTTTACTATGTAGGCCGGCAACATAAGGTCAGAAGTGAATTCACTGATGTTTTTAATATCACTTTCATCAGTGTTCAACTTCTAAATAACGCTAAATAACTCCACAGGTAGAACAGCTGTCAAATATGATTGTGAAGACCTGCAAGTGTTGCTGAAAGCGCTGCCTCTGTTTGATTCTGATGAGCAAAATCAAGAGAGGAACATCTTGAGGCAATTTTAACCCAGTATTTTCTGAGGGGTACTAGTCTCTACTCCACTGTACCACACTTAGATGTACTGACTGTTTTACACTGTTGTACATTTATGTTGTGAATAACACTCTACATATGCTGTACATGTTGTCATAAAAGTGGTCATATTCGTTATTTGATATAAAGGTGCCCAAAGTGTTTACTATTATTTAGCAGAAAATCAAACTTAATTAATAAAATGTTTTACATTTATTTGAGTTCATTAATATTATTTTTGTTTTGAGATTAAAACATATTCTGACTCTTGTCAGAAGCAAATGAATAATATTTTTTGCATATAAAAACTGCTGGACATGTCTTTACTGTGCAGACTGTATAGAGAGTGGAATGTGGTATTTTTTGAGCAGATTTTTGAAATCTGTACTTCCATGTCAACACACGTTGCTTTAACACATTGCTCTGTTGCTTGTACTCAATTTATGCCAAATTATGCTGTTGACACTGAAAAACCTTCATTGTTTTTAAATATGTGCTTGCAATTTGTTTTAAATTATTTTCTAAAAATATTTTTTGTTCCTGAAAACACAGAATACACTGTTTTAATATCCTATTGTATTAGCTCCAGAAGTAAGCACTGTTGTTACAATGTAGTTAAGGTTTTTGAAAGTCTGTGCCGTTAGTTTAATTTTATTGCTGTATACTGTAATTGTCATCAACACTGAATGTTTTTTTAGCACGTGTTGTTGCTCTGTTTTTCCCAGAATCCACTTTTGTTACAGGTGTTCAGGAAAGACAATTTCCTGCCAGCTATTTTGTTGTGGCTTCACAGCTGGCAAGGCTTTTTCTTGTTTATTTTTATAAAGGAAGTGAATTAAAAGTTTGTACACTGTTTGGTAGATTACTGCATTTTATGTCATTTCTTTTACAGAAAATACATAATTAGAGCCAGTTGATTATAAAGAAAAATATGTACCGGTTTGTCATATACAGTTGAGGTCGAAAGTTTACACCCCCCTTTCAGAATCGTTAATTATTTAACCAAAATAAGAGGGATCTTACAAAATGCATGTTATTGTTTATTTAGTACTGACCTGAATAAGATATTTCACATAAAAGATGTTTACATGTAGTCCACAAGAGAAAATAATAACTGAATTTATAAAAATGACCCTGTTCAAAAGTTTACATACACTTGATTCTTAATACTGTGTTGTTACCTGAATGATCCACAGTGGTGTTGTTTTGTTTAGTCACAGTTGTTCATGAGTCCATTGTTTGTCTTGCTGTTCTTCAGAAAAATCCTTCAGGTCGCACAAATTCTTTGGTTTTCCAGTATTTTTGTGTATTTGAACCACTTCAGGGAGCATCAGTGAGCGTTTGAACCTTCTTTTGTTGCATATAAGTCCCTCACTTGTCCTCAATGTGAAAAGATCCATTGTTGGAAAGGGTTGCACAAAAATGCTGAAAAACCAATATTTGTGGGACCTGAAGGACTTTTCTGAAGAACAGCGGGCAGTTTAACTGTTCAAGACAAACAAGGGACTCATGAACAACTATCACTAAACAAAAAACAGCTGTGGATCATTTAGTTAACGACACAGTATTAAAAATCAAGTATTAAAAATCTAATTTTTTTATTTTTTTATTTTTTAATAAATATAACTAGTAATTTCTCTTGTGGACTATATGTAAATGTATTTTATGTTATCTTATTCAGGTCAGTACTAAAAAAAAGTTAAAATTAAGTTAAGATAATTAACATTTTTAATGATTCTGAAAGGAGGATGTAAACTTTTGACCTCAAGTGTAAGTCAGAAACTAGAAACAGCCATTCCTAATTGACATAAGAAAAATAAAGGTAAAACGCTAAACACACTTTAAACATGGTAACAGAAAACTTTAATAAAAAATAATTGTAAATGTACAAACATACAACAGGAAAGTTGAGTTTGAGGATATTCTCTGGATTTTTGTCCTATTCTGCCATCTGGTGGAACAACGGGGGTGAAGCAATTTTAGTATTTGCACTTTCCACAAACGAATGGAAATTAATACCGGCTCTTCGACATGTTTCTAAAGTGATTAGGTGTTTATTAATAAACTAAATTCTGTCATTCTGAGCTCTCCATATGGAATTTCAGTTCCAATAATTATTACACTCGCAAGGGAATGTGTTGAAGGCTTTTCCAGCCCTTACGTTAATTCATTTATACAAATATCTACGGCGTCCTCTAATGGATACACATGTACAATACAATTTTCTCACAGTTCATAACTTGAGAGCGCTTGCCGTATCCAAATAATTATAGGGAGTTGTTTTAATGCTATTACATAACTACTTACGGATTGATTGATTTCAGGAATAGTACGTGAAATAAGATGTTCTTGATTTTTTTTTTTTTTTTTTCACTGAAAACATCAACAGCATTATAATATTGTGAGTATGATCCAAACAACAAGACGGTTTTCTGTTTAATGAGGGTGAGGATTTGATTACCACAGTTAATCACATTGTTTTATCACATATACCAAACTTAAATCTACCAGTTACTAGAGTAACAGTTCAAATACATTACAAATAACTATTGTACATTCTCCACATTGATAACAGCTTTCTGTTGGCCAATAAGGTTTAAAATACTTAACATTTAATACCATTTTATTAGCTGGATTGTTTTAGAGATTGCTTTATGATGGCTTTGATTTCTTAAGCGCAGAGGTTACACAAACAAAAGCTTGCATAATATCAGTGCTGTTTTACTTAATGTAATCATAAATGTTGAGTCGGATATGACTGTGGATGAAATGCAGGGCATTATGTAATACAATAACTATTTTTCTAATGTATTAAGTATGCTAAAACAAGCACATGACTTAAGCAGAAATAACATTTGAGCATGAAGAAACTGAAGGCAATCAAGCTTACAACAAATCATTTTAATGGTTACAATTTAAGACCATGAATTTACAAATGTTTTGGCGAACTAAATACACATTCTGCTTCACAAAATAGTATTGTACACAGTAATTTCAGTTTGTTCAGATGGTAAAATCTGTTCGGTGGAAGAAGGATTTGAGGCCAGTATCTGTTTATCTTCTGTTTATCGTAGCTTGATAAACAAAATGACCCTAGAAACTGGAAATAAGATATGGAAAGCTCATATCTTCTCTATAAATCATACAATTACTTTCAGGAAACTGTGGTACGTACATGTCAGAGCTTTTTTAGAATGTTGTACACTAAAGTGTTATTTTCAAGTCAGTATGTTATTTACTTTCAGATGCAATCATAACATTCTTTTCAGATGGAATGAACTGATGACGCCTGCTTTGTTCACGCTACCATTCTTGTACAGCCTTGTCCCACACTAGCTGTCCATGTGGCTCTTTGGCTGCTTCAGGCAGCATTGCCAGATAAACAGGAGTTTCTGCTCCTTCCTCTGGACTCTTGGTTGCATTCGGTCCAGCCATGTCTGTCCGCACCCATCCTGGACAGCAAGCATTCAGGAGGATACCATCACCTGGCCTCGTCTCAGTAAGAACTCGAGCCTGGATCCTTGACAGCACAGTCACACCGATCTAACAAAGACAGAACACAAACACACCTTTAGTCTGGGGCTGCTTATTACTAAAATACACAAATAAGGGGACAAATAAAGATGTTTGTTACCTTGGTGGTACCATAGGCAGTGTCTGGCCAGCCCTGAGCCAGATGATCCCCTGCCTGTGCAGCCTGAACAAACTGTCCCATCAGCAGGCACAACTCCTCCTCTTCCAAATCTTTATTTCTGAACCTGTCCAAAGGTAAACATAAAAACAAAACAAATACTCGTCATACTGTGTACTTTACCTCATCACAATTGTAAAAATTCATTCACTCACTGTGCTTGTAGTGCAGGACTGCACTTGTCAAGGGATCTCTTGCTAACAAAGCTGGACACGTTGACCACCCGCGCGTTGGGGCGAAGTATCGGCAGAAGAGCGTAACACACCCACAGAGTTCCCCAGAAGTTGGTGCGCATGGTCACCTCAGCCTGTTCTCCAAACGGCTCTGTTGCTGCCTCTAGAAAAGATTATTTCAAATGGCTATAATACAAAATATTTGTAGAACATAAATATTTTTCTTTAAAAGCTCATTTTATTAAGCCAAATGGTATCCTTCCACTAGAAAATATAGTCACTGAGGAGTCATTCAGACCTTAAACTTGAGTAGCACAATTTTTACAACTTAAAAAAAGACTCAAGAGCAACAGTCAAACATGTCTACCTAGCACGTTTATAACTAAAATAATACATGAATGAATGAATAAATGAATGAATGAATGAATGAAAAGCAGCCCAGTGGACTTAAAAAACAATGTCCTATGTGAATGGCCTCTTACATAACAGAATATGTAAGATTTTAGCACAGAATGCTGTACGGATAAAGTATGATATATAGAATAGAATAGAATAATAAACAAGAAGAAACGTTATTTTACTAGGCTAATTCCTAAACTGATATCCTTCCGCTAGAAGATGTAGTGCTTAAGGAGTCATTCACACAGAATGCGTTTTTGTGTGTGTGTGTAAAAACATGAGAAGCAGGGTTGTGGAATAAAAAAGCAAGGTCTAGAGACACGTTTTTTTTTTTTAGCTGAAATCCTTCTGAGGCACGAAACGCTGCAAAAGACGTCAAACATGTCTTTCTAGCTTGTGTTTACATAGAAAAATTGTTGAAAAGCATTGCGGTCGGATGCAAAAACGATCTGTATGAACGGCCTCTTACAAAACAGAATGTTGTGAGGATTTTAGCACAGAATGCTGACCAATATTATAACATAATATAATATAATATAATAAATTTAAAAGTTTTTAATTAGCTAATTACTAGAGGGATATCCTTCCGCTAGAACATATAGTCCCGAAGGGGCCATTCACGCAAAATGCATTGTTGCGTTTAAAAACCAGACATTCAGGGCATCAAAATGAAAAACTCAAGGTCTTCAAAGGAGTTTTTCCAAAAAGTTGATATCCTTTAAACTTAAGCGGCGCATTTTTAGAACTCAAAAGACGCAATAATAGTATATATTATATAAATTATATTATAATATTTATTATCGCTGTTATATGTAGATTGTTTTCGTTGACACTTAAAGCACACTTTAAGGTCACCGCTGAAAAAGGTCATTCAAAACTAACGTTTGAAGGCAATTCCCGCGTTGTTGATAAGAACATCCAGGCCGCCGTACTTCTCCTCCAGGAACTTCTTGAGTTTCTGAGAGCTTCCTTGGTCACATATATCCAGTTGATGGAAGATTACGTTTTTGCAGCCCTCAGAATGCAGTGCAGCAACCGCCTCTTGTCCCAGTTTCTCATTCCGTGCAGTGAGGAGAATATCTCCCTTGAAACCTGCTTTGCACAGCCCTTTAACAATCGCCAGTCCGATGCCTTTGTTTGCACCTGTAACTACAGCCACTCTTTTAGACATTATGGATTTCTATAGTCTGCTGTTTAAGTCACAAAATAAAGAATCTGGTGCTGTGCGTTGAAATGTTACTTTCTGAAATGTTCCGCACTTAAAACAGCGCAGCTCCTCCTCTCACGTTAACCCGGACAAGAACAAAAGAGTGCAAAGTGCAAAGTCACGCTTACTATTGCTTTCATGCTGATACATTTTATTGGTGTTATTACCCGTAGGTAATTTAAATGCACAGGATATGATATTAAATGTAATAAAACATAATTGGCTATTATAGTAGGTTAGTAGACCGATTAAGTAAAATTGATGCTAAACCGAGAAACACGTATTTAAATAAATTGTCAGTGAATATACTACAGTGAAATAACCATCATTTGGCGTTTTTGTTTAATATGTCTGCTGGAATAACACTTAAATAATGCATATGTAAAAACAAACAAACACACGAACAAACAAAAACAAAATCGAAGTTGTAAATAAAGTTTTAGAAACGCGTCAAAAACGATCAACTGGGGTAAAGTTTCCAATATTATTTCAGCCTTTCCACCTCGAGATGTTACATTTAATTCAATGCATTACTAGCTGTACATAATTTACCAGCAATTTCTGAGTAAAAACTGTCAGTTTCATTTTTAGTAGGGCTATAGCTGCAAATGAATACTTAAGGTCTTAAAGACGAGACATATTTAATGTCACAAAACATTACAAACTCTACATATTTTGCCTAACATCGCGACAAAATCAGTGAGTTTGGGTCAAGAGGGCATGCAGCCTACAGAAAATCCATCTTGTTCACTATGATTTGTCTTTATTTGCTGCCATCTGCTGATCAAACACTGTTGTGGCAAATTATTTTGCAAGTAGCACCTCAGGGCAGCAGGTGGTGCTGTAAAAACATGTACTGTGGTAAAGCACTGGAAAAGCATGGTCATAGAGTAACAGGTTATTTACAATTTGTATGTTCTGTTGCCTGTCTTTGTTGCTTATTTGTAATTTATGTGATTTAAATGCAGAGATAGACTATATTAAACACATAAATGAACACACACAAAATTATGCCAAAATATTGTGGATTTGCTGATTGTTGAAGTTGATAGAGTGCTCTGGAACATAAAAGATCGCATCAGCTTTTAGCCTATCAAGTCAGTTTGTCCCTGTAACTACAGCCAAGCTTTTAGACATCGTGGATTTCTATAGTTTGCCGTTTAAGTCACGAAATAAAGAATCTGGTGCTGAGCGTAGGGAAAAGTTGCTTGTTACTTTGTGAAAAGTTCCGCACCTACAACAGCGCGCAGCTCCTCCTCTAAACCGGGCAAGAACAAAAGAGTGCAAAGTGCAAAGTCATGCTTATTATTGCTGTCATGCTGATTTATTAATGTTATTAATAATATTGTAATGTTATATAAAACATAATTCGGTACTGATGAAGTAAAATTGATGTTACACCGAGAAACACGTATTCAAATAAATTGCCAGTGAATATATTACAATGAAATAACAATCATTTGTCGTTTTTGTTGAATATTTCTGGTGGAATAAAACTTAAATAATCCATATGTAAAAACAAACAAATAAAAATCGAAATTGTAAATAAAGCTTTAGAAACGCGTCAAAAACGATCAAGTAGGGTTAAGTTTTCAATATAATTTCAGCCTTTCCACCTTAACATGTTTAATTCAATGTGTTACTTGCCGTTTGTACATAATTGTAAAATTTACCAGCAATTTATAAGTAAAAATTGTTTCTACACCAGTTCCACTTTTATTATAGCTGCAAATGAATGCTTAAGATCTTAAAGACAGACATATTCATTGTCACAAAACATTACAAACTCGACATATTTTTCCTAATATCGTGACAAAATCAGTAAGCTTGGGTCAAGAGGGCATGCAGCCCACAGAAATCACTTAAAATCCATCTTGTTCACTGTGATTTGTCTTTATTTGCTGCCATCTGCTGATGAAACAATGTTGTGGCAAATTATTTTGCAAATAGCGCCTCAGGGCAGCAGGTGGTGCTGTAAAAACGTACTGTGGTAAAGCATTGGAAAAGCATGGTCATATCAGTAACTGGCTAGTTACAATTTGTGTACGTTCTCTTGCCTTTGTTGCTTATTTGTAACTTATGTGATTTAAATGCAGAGATATATTAAACAAATAAATGAGCAGACAAAATTTTGTGGATTTGCTGATTGTTGAAGATTTTGTTTTGGAACATAGAAGATCACATCAGCTTTTAGCCTATCAAGAAATCAGGCTGAAGCAACAAGTATAATGCAAAAAATAAACAAACAAATAAATAAATAACATAAAAAAATAAATAAAAATTCACTATTTAATAAACAATCACTATCCACATTTGAGCCTAAGAGAAAGTAGGCCTATAATTTGAGTTGCTGCATTTGGGTTTAATATGTTGTTGAAATCTATTAACCCTTTTCCATGAACTTCTTATTTCCTCCCTCCACATTTCTCAGTAGAACACAAAACAAAATTCAGCATTGCTTGTTTTTTTTTTTTTTTTTTTTTTTCTTTTAATTGCAGTTTTAAGCAGATGAACAGGCTCTCCATGTACTGTAAATATTAGGGACAGAAAATATATTCATAATATTTTCAAAACAAACATCTCAGATGGATCAGGTCAGCTGGATAACAGGTGAATGATAGGGCATGAAGCCCCCCCCCCAACATTTCTCAGTAGAACACAAAGCAAAACTAAGTATTGCTTTTTTTTTTTTAATGGTGTCAATCATTTTGTTTTTACATGTAAGCAGCACCGACCGCTGCAAAGGAAAACACATAATCTTGCATAAAGAACTCAACATAAATTGCTTGCAAATGTTAAGAACGTCAGCTGTTTATTGACAAAATGAAATATTTGAACATGTCAACATCATTTTACCTAAAAAAATAATCCTACATCAAAGGCAATAACTTATTCTTAGAGCTAAAAAGTCTAAAAATGTTGCCTCTTAGAGCCTTAACACTCAGCCCATAGATGGCTGGATTCAGAATAGGTGGAAATATCAAGAAATAGATTGACATAACTATTTGTGTTTCAAAGGGAAGATAACTTGTGTCAAAGCGGCTTTGTACAATTTCGAAAAAACATCCCACACTATAGTTTAGTATTGCAAATAAGTGTGGAGTGCAGGTCTTCAGTGCTTTTATTTTAGACTCTTTAGAGGCAGTAAAGCATATTTTAAGAATATGTCCATACGAGTAAAAGGTCATCACAAGCTGAGGAAAAGTGTACACAACAACAGAAAACAATCCAATAGCACTCACAACATTTGTGTCATCACAGGACAGTTTGACAAGAGAATAGTTAGAGCAGTAAACTCGCCCTATAATGTTTCTACAGAATGTCAAGCGCAGAGTCAGAATAAAAAACAAAGCGAATGCCACTAAAGGATAACCCCATGAGAAGGCAATCAGTTTATACACTTTTGTGATCGTCATAATACTATGATACTGCAGCGGGTAGCAGATGGCCACATAGCGATCGTAGCACATCACCGACAGAATGGTGAACTCTATAATAGCATATGTGTGCAGGCAGTAAGTTTGAGCCTTGCAACATGCCAAAGATACCTCATGAGAAGGAGACATTAAAGTACCCAGCAAGGGGGCAAGCAAAGCAGTGCCACCGTAGATGCCATTTACAGCCAAGTTACATAGAAAGATGTGCATAGGTTTGTGAAGCGCTTTGTCATTAATTATGATACAAATCACAATGGTGTTAGCAAAGAGTACAAATATGTACAACATGAAAAATATCATGAAATAAAGGTATTTAAGGTCATCCATTCCATAAAAGGCCTCCAGTATAATAACTGATGAGTTTTTCATTTTCTTTAAGTTGTTCTGTAACAGCTGTAAGAGAAGGTACATTACATTCTTCAGAAATTGTTTCAATCAGTTGTACGGATAGAAGTTTTAAGCAGATGAACAGGCTCTCCTTGTACTGTATATATAAAAAACACAAAATATATTCATGATTCCTTTCAAAACAAACATCCCAGATGTGTCAGGTCAGCTGGATAATAGATGAATGATAAGGCATGATGTACACAGAAAATATACTGAATTGAGCCTCCTCCTTTATTTATAGGACTCTTATCTGTAACCTCTGAGAATTAGCCAGTGTTTTCAGATCACATCATTTCAGGTTATCACATTGTGATTATGTAAATAGGCCTATCTCTTGTGGCTATCTGAATTGCTAAGTGACCTTGGACAGCACAAAAACAGCAAATTCCAGTATAAAATATGCCTTTTTTGCAAGATAAAAGATGGGTATTTGTTGGATTTTTGTATTAAATGAATTAGAAATGTCCCCTCATATAAAAGTGATCATTGCTTGAAGTGAAAAGTTATTGAAAAATTTGTAAAATTGGCAATATAGTCCATGGACATGCCATGTACCCCTAATTATAGAATGACTCATTTAACGAGGCATATGCAAAACGTGTGAACCGAAAGCAAGGAGACCTGGTTAGCAGAATACAGAAGTCTGTTTCGCATAACCTCTATTAATGTAGCATGTTGAAATGAGTATGCCAAAGATTCCTGGATGGTCTACTACTTCTGGTGAGAATACGAAGTGCGGATCGATGCGCACTCTAACGACTAATATTGCCCAGACAACACACTGCGTGTTGGACTAAGAACTACAAAACACCCACAAAAAAGTGTTAAAGAACTACGAACTTGGCGGATATGTAAGACAGGTAGAGAAAGGGGTTTGAATCATAAGTAGTCAGTCAGTACATTTACATGGACAACAATATTCTGATTTTGACACGATTAAGACAATACTCTGATTAAGAATCTACCATGTAAACAGAGATTCTTGATTACCTTAATCCAGCTAAAATCATACTCGAAGTAAACAAATCGGATTAAGATATGTGGAGTATTCCTATTTTAGTTGCATTATCAAACTGCAGTATATGGGTCATTCTATAATTAGGAGTACATTTAGAATTTGACAATGTGAAGAAAACAGTTTTCCTGTTTCCCAAAAATCCAAACATGACCTTACATAGCTGCTTTGAAACAATCAATGTTGTATAAAGTTTTATATAAACAAAGGTGATCTGTAAGAATATTTGCATTAAATACCATCTATGTTTGCTACTGTCCACCATGTTATCTTTACTGGGTAACACGGTTGACAGGTAACTTAGTTGATTTTTTTAGTGTTTTGGGCCTATACTCAACATGGAACTACTGAGCATGTGCTATGTTTAGAAATATATTTTCATAAACAAAACATAAGTTTTAGTTAAATTTGCAGCAATAATATTTGTGTAACACTGTTGACAGTCAGTTAATCCACTCTTGACACAGGTTTGCTAGTTTAACCAATATTAGGGGAAAGAGAGAGAACATAATGTCCCAGGTTACGCATGTAACCATGGTTCCCCGAGGGAATGAGACGCTGTGTCGAAACGCTTTGGGGAACACCATCAGCGAGCCACGCTCTGAAAACAGGTGTGTAATCAGTCCAAATGAGCAACAAGCCGTAACGGGTGGGGTGACGAGGAGACCAAGAGCATAAAAGCATGTGCGGTGAGTAAGCCGGCAGCTTCTGTGTTAGAGAAGCAAGCGCAACAGGGATGCCGGAAGTATGGCAATGAGACGCTGCGCCTCGTTCCCTCGGGGAACCATGGTTACATACGTAACCTGGGACGCTCCCCTTCGGGAACTCGAGCTGTGTCGAAACACTTTGGGGAATGAGATGCCCACACCGCCAGACTTTCAAATCCCTGCCTAGTGTGAATCACTGAGCACAGCTAGGACGAGAGAAGCGAGGAGCCGGGAGTGGCTTGAATGTCGAGGCCAAAGAACCTCACGAAAGTGAGTGGCGTGGACCAACCCGCAGCATTGCAAATGTTGGAGAGGGGTACTCCTGGTGAGAAGGCCTTGGAGGCTGCCATACTCCGAGTGGAGTGAGCCTTCACCCCCAGTGGTGAGGGGAGATCAAAGGACTCATAGACCAGTGTGATGGCATCCGCTATCCACCGACTGATGGTGTGCTTAGATGCAGCTAGGCCCCTGTTGTGAGGACCATAGCATACAAACAGCTGGGGAGACTTCCTCCACAGGGCAGCTCTGTGGATGTAGGTGTACACACTAGACACACAAGGTTAAGTCTCTGCTGTTCCTGGTCCCGGAAGGGAGGATGACAGAAGGCCTGGAGTACAATTGGCCATGGCACAGATGAGGGCACCTCAGGGATGTACCCCGGCCTGGGGTACAAAAAAGCTTTGGCCATGCCAGGTGCAAAGTCAAGGTGCAAAGGGGCCACAGAAAGGGACTGGAGGTCACCCACCCTCTTCAGAGAGGAGATGGCCAGTAGGAAGACCGTTTTTAGGGTTAACGTCCTGTCTGAAACCTCTTCGAGGGGCTCAAAGGGAGGTTTGGAGAGTGCCTCCAGCACCACGGCCAGGTCCCACATGGGGACACGGGATCATACAGGGGGCCACAGCCTTAGCGCACTGCTGAGGAAACGTGTAACCAAGGGGTGTTTTCCTACTGACTGACCACCAAGAGGAAAGCAGCTATGGCCGCCACGTACACCTTCAAGGTTGAGTGGGTCAACCCTGCGGCGAACCGGGCCTGCAAGAACTCCAGCACTGTACCAACTGGGCAGTGGACTGGGTCGAGCTGGTGGTCGCCACACCAGGAAATGAAGAGTCTCCACTTCAGGCATACAGTTTCCTCGCTGAGGGAGCTCTGGACTGGAGGATGGTCTCAACAACCTCAGTTTAGAGAGCGGAGGCCACGAGATGCGTCCCTTCAGGGGGGGGCCACAGCTTCCACAACTCCGGGTGGGGATGCAGAATCGTGCTACCCGCTTGTGAGAGGAGATGCCTCCTGACGGGAATCTCCCATGGAGAGCCGTCGAGGAGGAAAATGATGAATTAGCCCAGAGCAAGGCTACTAGCAGTAGGCAAGGCAAGGCAAGGCAAGTTTATTTATATAGTACATTTCATACACAAAGGTAATTCAAAGTGCTTTACATGAAAGTTTTTTGTGTGAACCTGATATCTGGTGGCTTGCAGCAAAAGAGTGGGAGAGTCTGGTTCCAGCATATACCAGTTCCTCCATTTTCTGTGAGAAGCTTAGAAGTGGAGATGCTGAAGAGAGGGATAATGTGTCTGGTGAGCGGGACTCTGGCTCTGGTGTTTCCGGTGGCTGAAATATGTTGTTCTGGCTTTCCTGGCTGTTTACCAGAAAGTTGTCCTTCGGGGCTGAGTCTTGGGGCTGTTGTAGTACGTCACAGTCTGTCTGTGATGAGCTCTGTGGGCAGGGCTCAGCCGGGATGGTGTCCATGAGCAGTGCTTGTTGTGGCTGTGTGGCGTTGTCAGTGTCCTTGTGGGATGCGTCGACCACATGATGACTCTGAAGCTGATTTGAAGTCCTGTGGTCACTCATACTTTGTCCATGTGTGTGTGTGCCATTCATGCTGGGTGGACTGGCACACTCTACTGAAGGATGACGGAGTGAAAAACAGATGTTGTCCTTTAACACCCTTGCACCAAGTTTGTTTGGGTGGAGGCCATCCAGTACAAACAGTTGTCTATGGCCCCAGAAAAGATTGAATTTGTCGATGAAGTTGACTCCTTTTAGACTGCAGGTTCTTTGTAGCCATGTATTCAGCCCAAGCAACTGTGAAAACATTTTAGTTCCTCTTGCTGGGAGTGGTCCACTGATGAACGGCTTAACTTCAAGTCTTCGAAATGTTTCAATGAGTTCACTGAAATCCTTCTTTAGGAGTTCTGACTGCTCTTTCCGAATATCATTCTTCCCCAAATGGATGATGATTCGATTTGCAGTCTTGTGCTTCATTAGGATGTTCCAAAGTTCCTTGTTCACATCAGAGACGGTTGCTTGAGGAAAGCAGCATGTAGTTGTAGTCCTGCTACTGATATTTCTGATAATGGAGTCACCCACTATCAGAGTCCTGGGCTCTGCTGCGCTCCGAGCTGAATTCCGCTGTCTCCTTGACCTTGAGCGCCTGTTTGTAGCGATGTAAGCTGGTGGCTGACACAATCTATGTTCAGTCACATTTGGGGATTCCTCACCCACATTCATTAGTGCTTCAAATCTGTTCTCAAGCTGTATAGGAGGTGGTAAAACACCAGTTTTTGCAAGCCTTGTCATAGCCATATCTGGGGTAGAGGATGCTACCACAGCAATACTAGATACTCGTGACAATCTGATGTCTCGAGTTCCCTTTGGGTCTCGCTCCCTGTTTGTGCCATCGATTAGTGTGTCGATCAGTTTCGGCTTGTTCCTCTACTCTTATAAACTGTTGAGATTCACTAGGTTCACAGGACTCACCGGCTGTATGCTGAAGGGGTCTGTGACAACGGTCTGCTGAGTGTTCCGCCTGTTTTGGAAGTCCAGCAAGTAACTTTGTTTCAAGAACCACAATCCTTTGTAGAAGTCTGTGGCAGTTTGTGCAGCAAGTAGATTCCAGAAGAGGCTGAAGAGGCATTTTCTTTCTCGTCTGTTGAAAGTAGGCAGCTGTGTTTTCCCGTCTCTGGAATGTAAACTGCTGATAGTGGGAGTCTCCTTTTTCATAGTATTATTCCACTTACGAAAAGTTTTTAATTTAGTGTTTGTGCCAAAAATCTGTTGTTTGAGCACTGTGCTGATCTGCTGAGATTAAAATCTTAGAAAACTCTGAAAAAAGTATATAAACAGGGAGCAAAGCACGGAGCAGTAAGCAAGAGCATCCGAACAGTAGCAAAGCCGGAAGCGTACAGTAGTGAGATGCCGTCCTGGCGCACTCTCTCCAGAACTCCCAGGAGCAGAATGATCGGGTTAAAGGCATACAGATGAAGCCTCGGCTACGTCTGCACCATGAGGAGCTGGATGACTCAGAGAGAACCAGAGGGGACATTGTCCTGGGATGTACACTGCTCTCAGCGAGAGGAGTTTACCTTGGGACCACACCAGGATCTGGTGCGCCAGCTTGTACAGGGGGTGCAACGCAGACCTCCCTTGGTGGTTTATGTAAGAGACCACCGATGTGTTGTCGGTACGCACCAACACCTCTAGGCGATCTCTAGGCGATTTATGTGCCAAGTGAGATGGTGGCCACTCCACAGACTGCAGGCAAACCGCGACAAGGAGCTCCCAACACCGGGCCCTGATTCAGGAACCAAGGTTTCCTCCACATGTCTAAAGCACGGAAGCATCGCCGTGTGACCTTGATCAAATGAAGCGGGTTTCCCCACGGGGAGAACCCCTTGGTCCTAAGCCACCACTGCAGGGGTCTCATGTACAGCAGGCCAAAAGGTATTACGTTGGACGCAGCTGCCATCAGAGCCAACAGTTTCTGGAACTGTTTGACAGTGACCGGCCGATCTTGACAGACTCTTGTGGTCGAATCCCACACCACGCCCAGATAAGTGGTCCTCTGTAGTGGAGAAAGCACACTTTTCTTGGCGTTTAGTCTCAACCCCAGCTCCTTCATGTGAGCGAGAACAACATCTCAATGTTGAACCGTCATCTGCTCTGTTTGAGATAAAATCAACCAATCATCGATATAGTTTAGTATGCGGATGCCCTGGAGTTGCAGAGGAGCCAGAGCTGCATCCACACACTTTGTGAAAGTGCGGGGTGAGAGTCCTAGGCCGAAGGGAAGAACCCGATGTTGGTATGCTTCACCCCCGAAAGCGAACCTCAGGAACTTCCTGTGTTGAGGAAGGATGGAGATGTGGAAGTATGTGTCCTTTAGATCTATCGTGACAAACCAGTCCTCAGACCGGATTTGAGACATGACCTGTTTGAGAGTCAGCATCTTGAACCTGTGACGCATTACTGCATGGTTCAGCAGACGCAGATCTAAAATCAGATGCAACCCTCCATCCTTCTTCGGAACGATGAAGTACCAGCTGTAGAACCCGGACTCTCTGTCGTGAGGAGGGACCACCTTGATGGCCTCCTTCCTCAAGAAGCGTTTACTTCTTGTTCCATAACCAGATCCTACTCGGAGCCCATCAGAGTGGGAAGAACTCTGCGAAAAAGAGGCGGAGGAGAACCAAACTGGATTCTGTAGACTTTCTCTACAGTGTGCAGGACCCACTGAGACATGTTTGGCAGATGTTTCCATGCCGACAGATGGTCTATTAAGGGAATTAGTCTCTCGAGACTGACCACTGATGTTACCAGAGCAGCTAGATCGGTGCCCTGAAGTGGACGACCGGCAGGAAACAACCGATCTGGCTGTTATGAGGACCTTCTCGGAGGTCACAAGCCTCCCAGCACCGCTGCGTTGCCAGGCGGATGCTGAGAGATGAGCTTGCTGGAGACCACTGCGCCCTGAAACACCATGGGTGGCAGGGTTGGCAGTACGATCTCCTGAGGGCACTGAGGAGAGACGGGCACCGTATGGTGAGGTGTCAACCACTCTTCCCTCAGAAGTCCTGAGCCACGAACATAAGGACTTCTTAGTCGAAGCCTTCTATGAACACAGGCCAAGAAAGGATTTCCTCACGATCTAGACACCTCAGTGTACAGATCGGTGAAAAATGGCAAGCCCTGTCGCGGAGGTGGTGGTTTAGAGCACAAGAAGCGTTCATCGAGTTTGCTTCTTGGCAGCTCTGTTGGTTTCTTGGCTGGCCAATCTAATTTTAGCTTGGCCACAGCGCGAGTCACCACCTCCACGAGCTCCTTGTACTGGACAGATCCATGTGCTTCTAGAGAAAATGTCATCATACTGTGCAAATTATTTGAGAATGGGTCATACCATTCCGTTCTTGGGGGGGGGGGGGGTGGTATTTGAGGTAATTTTTGTAATAAATGCAGAGCAGAATGAGCAACTTTACAAAATCGGACAGCTGAATACCAGGGTTGTATGTGAAATGAACATCATTTTTGAACAAAAGATATGGCTTTTTCAACATATAGTAGTTTGACTCGGGAAAAAATAACGTTCAAATGAAATGAAATGCGGATGATGTTGACTGTGACAAGATGACTGACAGGGCAATTTAAATGGTTACATATAACAAGTACAATACACATGACTAAGCAACAGAGCGTCCATTAAAGATGCAGTTATGGTGAAATGTATTTATGTCCCAAGTCTTGCCTGCTAAATACTCAAAAATATGTACTTTTTCTTCACAAAAAGAATAGCCTACATATACGTTTAGGACATAGTATAAGTAGGTGAATTGGGACACAGCAATAATCTACTTGATTATCCCAGCAAGGCAGAGCAAAGTAGACGCCATAGACAAAACAACAGTATAAATATGTTAGAACAGTAGGCTATATACAACAAAATAACCTAATTAAAACTTTTAGGTTCATAACAGTATACAATGTTTATTATAAAACTCTTCACTTTCACTTTCTGACCTTGGATGTTTATTGGTCAGTACAACAAATAGTAGCCTTTTGTTTTCATTACATGGCAATGTTCTGTTAAGCCAGAGACAATTTTCTAGAGTAAGGATGACACTTATTTAATTTGCTTACTAAAATGTTATGAAATAGCCATAATTTTTAGTTTGAAAATATGTTGCTACAGAGAATAACAATGATTACAAAAAAAATATGCAAATATATATATTGCAAATTATTGCATATATATATATATATATATATATATATATATATATATATATATATATATAAATTCCATCCATCTTTATTGATTAAGTGAAATATGACCGGTCTATTTTGACAGTTTAATAATCTTATGAAAAAATGCAGATCCAATGAATGCATATACAGTTGTGCATTTTAAATACAACATATGAATTATTCTGATTTTAAAAACAATGATGGGGTACCTTTAAGTCTTTGGATGTTAAATTGACATTTATTTGAAAGACACTTATCTGAAGACATAAAAGTTAACATAGTTGGCTTTTCACTTCACAGTTGCTTACTTCTCATACTGAGAACAGCATTGCATTGTTTTGCACTCTCACTTGTGTTCCAAAGACCCTACTTTAAAGACAATAACCTATTATTACAGCCAAACAGTCTAAAAATATTGCCTCTCAGTGTTTTAACACTCATTCCATAGATAGCTGGATTTAGAATGGGAGGAAATATCAAGAAATAAAGAGACAAAAACATTTGCGTTTCAAAGGGAAGATAACTTGTGTCAAAACGACTTTGTACAATTTCAAAAAAACATCCCACACTATAGTTCAGTATTGCAAATAAGTGTGGAGTGCAGGTCCTCAGTGCTTTCATTTTAGACTCTTTAGTTGCAGTAAAGCATATTTTCAGAATATGTCCGTATGAATAGAAAGTCATTGCAAGCTGAGGAAAAGAGTATACAACAACAAAAAACAATCCCAAAACACTCTCAATATATGTGTTCCCACAAGACATTTTGACCAGATAAAAGTTTAGGCAGTAAACTCTCCCCAGTCGGTTTTGACAGATTGCCAAGCGCAGAGTCATAATAAAAAACAAAGCGAATATCACTAAAGGATAACCCCATGAGAAGGCAATCAGTTTATACACCTTTGTGATCGTCATAATGCTATGATACTGCAGCGGGTAGCAGATGGCCACATACCGATCGTAGCACATCACCGACAGAATGGTGAACTCTATAATAGCATATGTGTGCAGGAAGAAGACTTGAGCCTTACAACATGCCAAAGATACCTCATAAGAAGAAGACATTAAAGTACCCAGCAAGGAGGGAAGCAAAGCTGTGCCACCGTAGATGCCATTTACAGCCAAGTTACACAGAAAGTAATTCATAGGATTGTGAAGCACTTTGTTGATAATTATGACAAAAATCACAGTGGTGTTAGCAAACAGTACAAGCATGTATAACAAGAGAAAGACCACAAAGTAAAGGTATTTAAAGTCCTCCATTTTGTAAAAAGCTTCCAATATAATAGACGACACAACTGATGAGTTTTTCATCTTTAAATGTTCAGCACACTGTAAAAACAAAACTGGTTCGATTTTTGTCAAATATCTTTTTTCTTGTTATGCCTTTTTTTTTTTTTTTTTTTCCAGGATTCAGTCTCCTTTGCCCTCTAGGTGCTGGCAGTTATCCTGCCATCTGTAAATTAAAGGTACCTGCAAAAATAAGTAGTACAGATAGTTCAAATCAAATGAATAACAGATGGATGACACAACATGACTCTTACTTTACAGTTTACATGCTGTTTATATAGAGTGTTGTGTATAACCTTGGAAGGCTGTCTAGGGGTTTCAAATCACGTGATTAATGACTCTTTATACAAAAGTTAAAAATAGTGCGCAAAACAAAATCATATATCTGTTTTTGCATTTAATATCATATTTAAAGGAGAAGTCTACTTACAGAACAACAATTTACAAATAATTTACTCACCCCCTTGTCATCCAAGATGTTCATGTTTTTGTCTTCAGTTGTAAAGAAATTTAATATATCAGTACTTATAGTATGATATAGGAGAACACTGAGCTCATTCTTGGGGAGTAAAAAACGTTTTATTCAAAGGCCCAAATAGAACAAAAACAAGATGAAATTCAGCTAATGTAGATCAATGAGATCTTTATAACGATATAGCAGACTACCCAAATAAAATGCTGAAAAATGTCAGCTTGCTCTCTGTATGTACCAATAAAATGTCGTAGTAAGATGATATTTAAATGCTTAATTTTATGATCCAAGCTCTGTATTGTGCATGCAATTCAATGCAGCAATGATTGAGAGATATGAATAAACATTCCTTAAAAGCCTGATGTGTCATATTAGATATAGTAACATTTTAATATGACTTTTCTAATATGTTACTAACAATATACTTAGTGTTTCTCAGCAACATGCACAATGACCTGAATGTGGACAATTTAAAAGAGGCCTTAGAAATTTCTGCATCAAATATGACATCGTAGGCCTTGTTGCGTTAAATAATATTGGCTGCTGTCATAATTACTGATTTGGCTGAAAATTCACCTCTTTTCTGAATCTTATTGTGAATGATTCATTCATGTATATTCTGGATCTTCCATTCTATCTGGTGATGTATGTTGGACAATACATCAAGCTTGTGTTCATATGAGTCTACATTTTTTTCTTTTTCAATATTTTATACTATTCATTTCATAGTTTTATTGTTGTTAGTAAGTAATGCAAGAATTATTTAAATAAAGAATTATGTAAAAAGAGTTGGCCTTCATTTGCAAAAAACTGCTTTACACAAGGTACTGTAAGAACCTCACAAGTAATATTATTCTTTTTATTTATTATTATTATAATAATTCTTATTATTACATTCTTATTTTAGCTAAAAGGTGAAATATAATGTTTTGATTGCATCAGTGTTTGCATGGATTGTTTGCATAGTGTTGCGATAGCCCGTCCTCTTTAGGGAGGTCATTATGGTCTGGGTGATTTTGTCCTCTTGATGCTGTCCATTGGGGTCAGTTTGTTGACCTTGTGCTTCAGACTCATCAGTGATTTCGTTAAATTGCCTCCCTGGGAATTTGAGTGTTTTGAGAAATAATGCCCTCTAATTAACATGTTTATCTAGTTTCAAATTTGTCTTGGTTTTCTCAAAGGAACAGCGAATAAACATGACCACAAATGTGAATGAGCAACTGTTGCTGGCCATTTTGATAAGTCTTTAATCAGCCATCTTCTACACACATTACAATCTTTTTCTACACATGTTAAACATTTCCACAATTACAGATATATTGGAATCATATTTAGCCATCTAATATCAGCTACATCGTAATATTGCCATTTTTTAACTATTCTAAGAATATTAATCAAAGATCATATTTATCTAGGTCTAAATCTACAATTACCTTTCTCAGCCTCGATGACACGTAACACTGCAAGTAAGGAGATTTAGTCAGATTTTCATGCTCTTTTAATCACGTAAATTGTGCGTTTACATTTCATCTCCGTTGTCACGAAACCCCTGACACACAACAAAAACAGCTCCGATCATGGCATCCTCTGTTCACCGGTTGTTGAAGTTTGTAAATGCCACGAATAAAGACGTCACTATCGGCTGTTCCTGCTGCTGGTGCGAATGCAACCAGGAAAATGGCCAGAGGGGGAAATTGGTTCCATAGGAACCACCATGCTGGCTAGTTCCTTAAACTAAGTTCTAAGGGATGCTGCTATGGTTTTTGGGCCCCTGGAACAACATACTGACTCAGGCCCTGCTCATTTTGGGGCCCCTCCCCTTTGTCAGGCCCTTGGATTCATCCTGACCTTTCTTCCCATTATGGCAGTCCTGTGATGAAACTTATGCTCAGAAAATAGATATATGAAATGAATGTGGGTAACAGCTTATAAAATCTGGTCTTGGATGAATTTAATGAGAAGTGTTGAATTTTTATATTTGAGTTGGATTACTGGCTTTGTACTGTGGAGATGATTACTGGAGTTGAAAATCAGGTAACACTTTATTTTGACAGTCCACTTTAGACATTCTACTAACAGTAAGTAAATATCCAACTGCATGTCAACTAGTCATTAGAGTATTAGTAGACTGTCTGCTTAATATCTTCTAACACCCTTCCAAACTTTGCAAGTACATGTCGACTTATTCTACTAACCCTAAACCTAACCTAACAGAGTTAGTTAGACATGTAGTTGCAAATTAATGAGAATTAGTTGACATGTAGTTGCAAAGTTAGTAGAATGTCTAAAGTGGACTATCAAAATAAAGTGTAATCTGAAAATCAAGGGGGTTTTATTGAACATTTCAGTAGAACTCTCCATTTCATACAGAATCTCTAGTATGTTGGTTTCTGAGAGAAAATGAGAGAAAAAATATGGTTTCTGAAAGGAAATGTGAAGAAAAAGTAAAGAAAAATATCTTTAAATCCCATGTTAGCTTGGTCAGATATTGTGGCCTGACTGTCGTCACCATGAAGAGCACTGTGATGTGTCCATGGCTCTCACAGCTGGGACCAATCAGAGAAATTATGGCCCAAGGGGGACAATTATCAAACCCATGAAAGATAATGACCTCTGGTTCTTTTTATTCTCCTCTCAGGCCATTTTAATCCTTTGTAAACAGTGTCTAATGCTGAGACAAACAAGTTGTAATGTTTGTGAAATTATCCATCTTTACAAAGTGTGTATTGTGTAACAGTACATGTCTGCTGAGGCATAAATATTTGAATATTATTTGAATTAAACTTAAGTTTTAGATCAAATTCAGCTTAAATTAGGATATGATAAATGTGCTCAGATGTAACGGGACAAACATTCCATGTGGTTTATATTTAATATTAAATTTAGGCCTACTTCTGCTGCGGCCTGCAGTGCCACTGTATTATATAGAGAAGCAATCCAAAGTCCATAATTTTGAGGACAACACTGATGAACTTTGTCACCCTGTTTTCAGCCTCAAGTTTGTTTTTAATTGACATTAACATCTTAGCAATTTTGCACAATCAAATCCATGAACATTTAACATAGGGACTGATTTAAATTTGTAGAATAAAACAAGTAGATAATGGATAATAAGAGCTGTTTGGCTACTTACACCCTCATGGAACCAAAAGACTCTGAATCATACAGACATTTCACATGCTTTTTGCTCCTTTAGATTATGATACTGTTTGTGAACATTTGCGAACTTGGAGAAAGCCCTTAAAGTAGCCTGGATTCCTTCCTAAATTCCTGCATGATTTAAGGCTGGATTTATGTGTGATTTCTTCCTATACAATGTGTGAATGTGATGGCATTAGTGATGGCATATGACAGACTTGTGGCCATATGCTGATCTTTAGACTGTCACTCAAAGCTGAACACATGTTCATGTGGCATATTCTTTGCCTTCTGTTGGATTGCACCATTGATTATGATGCTCTTTGCACTTTTCTTGTTAAATAGGATGACATTGTGTAAATGTAATATTGATAAATTGTATTGTGGCAATCAGTCAATGATAAAACTGTCATGTGAATCAACTCTCACCAATAATATCTATGGATTCTTTTTATTTGTTGTTATTATGGTGTCCTGTGTAAAGCTTGTCACGGCATGTAAAGCATCATTAGAGTGCAGAAGAAAATTGCAGCATTTGAGGCATTTGATAAGGTATTTCACTATTGCAACGCTTTTTGACATGATGTACAGCAGACATGGCTGAAGTGATTTTCCCGAGGAGCCCGTCATTTTTTGCCATTGGAGTTATTATAATGCCACCACTTTTTAATTCTTTAATCTGTGTCTTCAAACTTAAAGAAGTGTGTCACAGGTAGTCCAAAGATGAAGACAAAGATAATGAATAAAGAGCCAAACGGGTTTTCTAAAGTACTCCAAAATACTTAAAATGGCATAACAGTGTGGTAAAACAATCAATACCAAACAAGCAAAGAGTGTGCAAATAGGAACTTAAGTACAAACCAAATCAACGAAATAATGATTAACACCTGAGCTGATTAGATGAATTACCATGACAACTAAAGAGTGGCGGGAAAACAAAGATAACATGTGACTAAAGACAATCAATCAATCAATCAGTCAGTCAGTCAATCAGTCAGAAGTCCATAAAAAAACAAAACTAAGTCCATAATGGAAATAACAGAATCTGTGACAGAACGCCCCCTCCCGGAAGGCGCAACCTCGCACCGTAACGAAAAACAGGAAAAGAGGGAGGTAGGGTGGAGGCTTTGGAGGAGGTTGAGGAGTTGGAGAAGGGCTGGTGAGTAGAAGCAGGCAGACAGGCAGAGATTCCATGAAGGCACAGATGGTGGGAGCATCCACATGTTGCAGATCCAGAGCACTGTGAAGACGACAGCCCACGGCGGTGTTAATGGAGGGAGGAGCCAAGGTTGAGGCGTGGCCAACAACATCCGTGGGATGACTGATGGAGACAGAGCCGATCTCAGGGGATCCTAAGGTGAAGACAGAGAGCCAATGGAGCCAGGTGACACCACTGGCACAGGAGGCCCTGGCGGAGCCGCGATGACGAGTGTCCGAGGTGGAGCTGGAGTGCCTGAGGACTGAAGCGGAGCTGGTGTGACTGAGGACTGAGGTGGAGCTGAGGTGGAGGTGGGGTGGAGGGAGGAGCCCACTGAAGCCGTACGGGTGGAGAAACGAAGCACAGTGAAAGGCTCGCAAGTCTGTGGTATAGGTAGGGTGATGACTGACTGAGGTGGAGCCGAAGGGACTAGGCAACCCGGTGGTGCCATAAGGGTGAGGATCTCAGGTGGAGCTGAGGGTGGGAGGTGCCAACAGGTCAACGGGCCAAGGTGGAACAAGGGGATTTGAGGCCGAAGGCAGAGCCAATGGATCCTCCAGATTTTGCGCAGCTGGCGAGTGCAAGTCCTGAGGCTTCACCGCACCACAGAGCAACCCAGGGGAAGACACAGGGTTCCAAGAGGACAGCTGAGGCAGGGCTGGAAGACTGGCTGAGATAGGTGGTGGTAGTGGAGGTGGGAGAGGGAGGTTGGGTGGGACCACAGATAATGGTTTACAGTCCTTACAGAGCGAAGAATCAGTCTCTGAGCTGGCTAAAACCAATGATAATGAAGAAAGTGTAGATATTTCAGGGTGGGGAAGGGAGGAAGGTCATATTTCCATGTCCCAGTCAATCAGCCAATCCTCACCAGAATCAATCTCCGCCAAAATGCCCACTGGGACGTCTGTTGCCGGCTCACACCCCTGGCCAGACTCACATTGTGGCTTCAGCTCCAGGGCGTTTGTAGGCACTGTCGTTGCAGGCTCTGTGCACACGGTGGATATCTTCCTCCGCTTTGCCGACTGTGAACACGGATCCGTTCGTCCACACTGCGAAGTTAATGTAAGCTTCCAAAGTCCAGCAGCAATCTCCACGGGGCATGACAAAACGGAGATCTTTGTCCAGTCCGCACAGAAATCCCTCCATAAGACAGATGTCGTCACAGATGGCAAGATGGCAGATGTCAAGGAACTCCTCCACGTAAAGCTCCAGGTCTCTGCCTTTCTGGAACACAAATACAGTTTCTCCTTTCAGCAAAATATTGCCCCTCGTTGGGGCAACATTAATGGAAGCAATGTTCCTCTTTCTTCTCATTTCTTGGGTCTGGTATTCTGTCATGTGTAGTCCAAAGATGAAGACAAAGATGATGAATAAGGCTCAAATCTGGTTTATTAACAAACTCCAAAATACTTAAAATGGAGTAACAGTGTGGTAAAACACAATCAATACCAGACAACCAAGAAGTGTGCAAACAGGAACTTAAGTAAAAAACAAATAAACAAAATAATGATTAACACTTGAGCTGATTAGATGAGCTACCATGACAACTAAAGAGTGGCGGGAAAACAGAACAAAGGAGAACATGTGACTAAAGACAACCAATCAGAAGTCCATGAAAACATAACTAACAGTCCATACTGAAAATAACAGAGAATCTGTGACAGCGTGTAAAAGAGTTTTAAAATCATACTTTTATAAGATCAAGTTCTAAAGAACTTCGTTCTGTTCTGCACTTGTTGAAAAGAAGAGACACTTCAATAATTTTCATCAAGTTGCAAGCCCACTTAATCAATAGTCAGATTTTATATGAAAATCTTAAATTTTTTCTGAGGAATATAGAAGTAGCAGACACATGCAAACATATATTGCTATTTTAATCCCTTTAGCTTGTACATAAAGCCTACACCAATTTTAGAATCTACAAAAATGTAATTAGTAAAACTGATTTTATATTCAATGGAAAACAGGATTATAGGTACAATACATAGAATGTAACACTGGATTTAAATGGTATTTCACTCCACTTAGCTTTGGTTTAAGGGGCAGAAATATGTTTTTAAATCACTAAGAATTATTTTAACTAAATTCATTGTTAAAGCTCATCTCAACATTATATATTTTCTGGATATAATTTAACAGAAAGAACATTGTATGAAAAGTAGAGTTGTTGATTGAACCCCTGGGGTTTATTTAGAACCTTAGAGAATTTTCCAGAGGATTATGAAAGTTATTTATATGCACATCGATGAACTTCAGTGCCTCCATTTCATGTTTTTCAACATGCAAGAGAGGAACTTACCAGCAATGGCTTGCTAATTGTTTATAGAGAATGTGTGCCATTTTTTGAAGTCATATTTTCAAGCTGGAATATTGTTGTTGGTGTTGAATAATGACTTTTGGTCTCGAACTGAAATTGTTTAGGAATCAAATCAACATGATTTTTGTATAGAGACAAATTTTGGATTAACATTAATAGACTATGGACAACAGGACCTATTTTGCAATCTACACTCTGATGGAACCAAGAGGCTCCAAATCTTATCGGCATATATATTTTACATGTTTTTTGCTTCTTTATGCTTTGATACTGTTAATGAACATTTGGCTCAGTGTGGTCATTGTTTTGGAGAGAGCCCTTCATGAACCAATGTACATTTTTCTCTGCAATTTGTGTGTAAATTATTTATATGGAGCAGCAGGGTTTTATCCTAAATTCCTGCATGATTTAATTTTGGATTCATATGTGATTCCTTCTCTTATGTGTGGACTCCAAGCTTTTGTGATCTACAGTTCAGCTATGTGTGAGTGTACCACATTAGCAGTGATGTCATATGATAGACATGTGGCCATATGTCAACCTTTGGACTATCACTCAAAACTGACCAAAAATACATGTGGCATATTAATCCTGTTCTGTTGGATCATTCCATTTATTTGTATGTTCATTGGAGTTGTGTTGTTAAATAGGGTGGCAGTGTGTAAATATCACATTGACAAATTATACTGCGACAACTGGTCAATCGTAAAGCTCTCATGTGAATCAGTGGTTATTAATAACCTCATGGCATTGATTGTTTTATTATTTTATATGTGCCTTACAGCTTTAATTATTGTCTCTTACATAAAACTTATTCTTGCATGTAAAGCATCTCTAGAAAACAGAAGAAAATTTTGGCAGACATGTGTTCCACATTTATTTTCAATAATAAATTGTGGTTTTACTGTGTTTTTCGATGCAATGTGCAGCAGATATGGCTCAAGCGATGTCCCAGAGAATGTCTATGTTGTTTTTGCCTTGCTGATGCTGATATTGCCACCTCTTTTTAATCCTGTAGTTTATGTATTAAAACTCAAAGAAATTCGTAAAAGAAGTTTAAAATCATGTGTAAATACCATAAAATAAAGAATTATACCTAGTCCTGTTTGCTATAAGTGACTGACATGCCATATGTTTATGTACAGGTAGACATGAATTCAGACTGATGAGGCATGTAATGCCAAAATGTGCTCTTTATGTGAGTGAAAAGATGATTTCATTTCATGGCCTCATTTATAAAGTGTGCGTACGCACAGATTTGATCTTAGAGTGTGTATACGCTTAAATCCACACTAATGCTCATATTTGTAAAAACTGCCTTTGATGTGGAAAAGTGCTTACGTCAAGTCAAGGTTCTTGCAGCTCGCTTTTCTAAATGAAAGGATTTGGGCTAATTTTACTCTGGTGATCTTTTATAAGTTAATTACATTAATTAGGAGTCATTTACAAGGCAGAGAGCTGAAACCATTCAGTTGTGTACAAGTTCAAGATTATTTGCGATTCATAGATTTCACATCTAAAAGAGAGGCCTGCATGCATTTTCAGTACGTACTGTGACGAGTCGGCTGCCTCCCCCCTAACTATCAGCTTCACCCCGTCGGTAATCGCCGCCCTTCACCAGGCTCCCGATGGGAGTGGGCGTGTGGGAGGAGGAGGGGCGCTGAAACATCCAGGTCTGGCGGCGTGTGATGAGGCACACCTGATGTGAATGAAGCCTCATCACCGCCGCTGTTAAAATGCCGAGCGTGCCTCTCCTCAGGAGACCGGTCTCTTCCCCGTGCATGCACGCTGGTGTCCTCGTGGGTCCAGGAAGGGGTGAAGAGGGAACCAGCGCCGCCGTAGGACGAGCTGCCGGACCCCGCGGGTCCGGATGAGGACCGCACCCGTGACGGCTGACGGGCCAGGTTGCCGGGCCGTTTTATCCCCCAGAAGTGCCGCATAGGTGGAGGAGGACGATGCCGCTAGAGAAGCCGCCGCCCCTCGCACCCCGGACCTGAGCCGGGAGCACGTGCGGCCGCCGGACTCCGCCCCTTACCTGGACCCTTCCCTTCGGAACACTACCCCTCCTTCACGGAAGCCCGTCACGTCGAGGACACCAGATCCCCCTGTTTATTTTGGACACTTTTATTTCCCCTTTTGGACACTTTCTGTTTATTGTTTAATAAAAGCCTCTCCGAGGCCTGACGTCACGCCCACTGTGTCTGTCGCTTGCTCCGCACCCGTGACAGTACGTTTATTCTATGAATCATAAGCACAATTGAGAGGTCATTGTAAGATCAAATTTAGGATGGTTTCTGCACAACATTTTATAAATGAGGCCCCTGGTCTGGAGATGCAGATGAATTTCTTTTTTTCAATCATATACCAAATGCTAAAGACCAGTATCACAGATATGACCCCACTCTCAATATGTCTACTAAATTGAACACTTGATTTCTGTAAATAGATCATTTTATATAGCCATTATAGGCCTAAACTGCAACTATCCATGTGTCATGAGCTGTGCCGGAAGGAACGACAGAGACGTTGATCAGCGAAACCAACACTTCCACTGTGGTAAGGTTTGTGAGAAGGAAGGAAGAAGTCGGAGTCGGTGTGACTGAAGCTTGTGGTATTTTATTTGGAATTTCACAGTTCAAAATAAGGTGTGTGTTCTTGCGGGTTAAAGGCAACATAAATCTGCAATACACTTGGCAATTCTCTGTCCAGCAGCTCAGTCTGTCAGCCACGAGTCCTCAGTCTGTCTCTCTCTATATTTCCCATTCCCCAGCGGCCTTTTACGGTTTCTCTACGCCAATCACTGTAAGGAAAAACAGGTGAATGTCATTTCACACTTGACCTACTTACTCACCACTCCGTCACCGCTTTCTCCCACTGCAGCTTCTGCTAAACCACGCCCCCTTGCCACACTGACATATCGCCTCCCTCCCAGAAGAAACAACAGAAGGAGGGAACTTGGGAGGAGGCTTGGGAGGACAGACACCTGGGAGGAGGATGGCAAACAAAGTCCAGGGTGGAGATCAGGGACGGAGGAGCCAAGGAGGAAACAGGAGGAGCCAGAGCAGACCAGACTGAGGGAGGAGGGACTTGGAGCAGGAGGAGCCAGGCAGAACCCAGGCCACAGCCATGATGATGACCCACGGTGGATTGACAATAGTGGGAGGAGCCATGGAGGAGGAAGGGCTGATGTCTCCAGGGGGCCGACCAAAGGTGGCAGGGCAGGTGGCGGAGGAGCCCGAGGCGGAGATGAAGAGCCGATGAGCCAGGGTGACAAGGAGGACCCAGAGGGCCGAGGTGGAACAAATGGCCCTGGCAACCAACGCTGAGGCATGGATCCGACAGGCCGCGGTGGAGCCGGAGCGACAGAGGACCAAGGTGGATCCAAATGGATGGAGGAGCCTGACAAGCCAGAGGGACAAAGGGAGGAGGCACAGCCGGAGGAGTCCTCAGGTGCAGGATGGTCGATGCCAGACGAGAGATGCCAGGTCGACAGAGTCCGGCGGAGCCAGTGAACTGCTGGGCCACAGCGGAGAGAAGGGAGATAGGAGCCATGGTGGAGCCTCTGGGTCGACGGGCCGAGGAGGAGTCCTGGACTCTCCAATGGAGACTGGCAGACCCGCAGTGATCCCACTGCACAGATGGTGGGCTGAGGGTCAGCAGAGGGGCTGCCAGACAACAGCGGAGAAGGAGGCAGGAGCGGGCAGTAGGTCGAGCATTTGTGATCCTCCGGGCTCTCGGGGCTGCCCTTGGGAACAGAAACCCTCTCTTGACAGGACTTTGGGCTGGACTTGGAAACAGGAGCCCTCTCTGGGCTGGGTAGGGAAACAGGAGCCCTCTTTGGGATAAACTCAGGAATGGTTGCCCTCTCCGGGCTGGACATGGAAACCAGAGCCCTTTCTGGGCAGGACGTGAGAACCGCAGCCCACTCTGGGCTGGACTTGGGAACAGGGTTGACAGAGGGCTCCAAAGAAGGAGGGAGGAGAGGGGGCAAGTCAGAATCCCAGTCTATAAGGTCACCTTCCGCTTTTCCTTTTCCCAGTTCCATTGACAGCTCACCCTCAGCCATGTTGCAGTGGGTGGAGCTCCTCTCCGCGATCTCACTGACCATGGCATTCTCCCTCGTGGGGGCGTGGTAGCCGGCTCTTGCACCTGGTCTGACGGTAAATACAGCTCTGGCTCTGTGGTGATCCTCAGCTCTGTCGCTCTTTGATGCAATGGGTCGTTGGTCGTGGCAGGCTCTGATTCTCCGTCATCGGTGGACTCAGGCTGATGCTCCACAACGCGGGGAGATGGTGAGCTGGGCACTGGGTCGGGAGTAGAACTGGCGAGATTCTCCTGGGAACAGTTGGGTGAACGGAGATCCGTTTCTCGCCAGTGTCCACTTCACAAAGGCGGCGAAATTCTCTCAAGGACCATCCACAGATGACGGCGCTCTGCAAACTGTTCAAACTGCCATTGTAGAACACACAGAGCTTGTCGTCCAGGTAGCTGGTGAGACTCGCAAGGACCAGAAACAGGCTGGTATGACCCTTGAGCGATCTCTCCCCCAGCTCCAGCAGGAGGAGGAGGTATTCAGGTAGGGTCAGGGGATCTATAGGGAACAACAGAAAAAAAAAAAAAAAAAAAACATTGAATAAAATGTATAAACGAAACGGAGGAAAAGCACGCAGTAGTACTGTTTGTGGGTTGGGTCTTCTGTCATGAACTGTGCTGGAAGGAACAACAGAGATGTTGATAAGCAAAACAGTCTTTAATAACTCCAACACTCAGGGTAAATCCACACAAGAAATGGGAAAATACACATGTACATCACATAGTAGACCCGACAAAGGAGGAACGCACAGACTGGAACTTAAATACATGGGTTAATAAGGGGAACAAAGGTGCAAAGAATGACTAATCAGGTGAAACGAGAACAGGAACATGACTAAATAAGGGCCCACAGGTCCATATTCCTGACACCATGTCCTTTTTAACTATTTTTGAACGTACTTAACAATACTTTGGAACATGATCAATCATTTATTTATTACAAAAAAGTTATTTTCTCTTATTTAAAGTTTTATCAAACAGAACAGTTGTTAGCCAAAAATAAATTACGTGACCTCTCAATACAATTTCAGTATTGGAAGTATTGGCAATTTAGCCTAGATTGAGTAGGTTTGTTTTGTTTGTGTCTTCCATGAAACATAGCTTTCCATTTATGTGTGTAATATATTCTCAAATAAAATAAAACTGTGTTCATTAAAACTTCATTCACTTCACTTTATATATAGTATGTTGGCCACTTTTTGTGAAATGCAAACCTGATCAATTACTTTACCTGTTTATTTTATGTTTACTTAAAGGTCATGAAAAAAGATTTTACAATGTGGAAGTTACAAAATGACGTTTTTTCGACTTTGTTGCCTTTTTTCAAGTTAAACATAATGACTGCAAAGACCATCATTATAATGAATCCCAAGATATTTCAGATGATTTCCCGACTGAAAAAGGATATTATAAGAACCAAGACTTTCAGCTCTCCACATGCAAACACAACTTCCAATTGGTTGATCTGATTGTTTGCCTTTTTTCCAGAGCTCCAACTTTCCAAGATTTTCCACAGCCAGCAATGGACATTAAAGTCTAATTAACAGATGATAAATGGATGTATATACAGTAGTAATTTTAACATTAACCTATTAATATTGCCTCATGTGCATTTTTTATTGCAGAATATTAGTGATTTGGAGGAATAACCGTAACTTCATGGATAACATGTCTTCTCCTTTGAGACTGACTCTTATGGTGCCAAAACAATCTGAAACATACTGGCATCTATATTTCACTTGTTTTCTTTTCATTTATCTGCTTATATTGTCAATTAATACTCGTCTTGTTATGGTCATTATCATGCAGAAAGCTCTTCATGAACCAATGTACATATTCTTGTGTCATCTGTCTTTAAATGGAGTGTTTGGAGCTTCAGGATTTTATCCTAAATTTCTGTCTGATTTAATATTAGATTCATATGTAATCTCCTCTCACATGTGCGCTCTGCAATCCTTTGTTATTTACAGCTCTTTACTATGCGAGTTTACAATATTTACAGTGATGTCTTATGATAGATATGTAGCCATATGCAAACCTTTAGACTATCATTCCAAATTAACTAAAAACACCTGTGTGAAATTAATTCTGTTCTCATGGATTGTCCCCAACTTCTCTGTGATTCCAGCAGCCCTGCTATCAAACCTGAGGCCGTTTTGTAAATATCACATTGACAAATTATATTGTGACAACTGGTCAATTGTAAAACTGTCTTGTGCATCATCCTTTGTTAATAATGTCTATGGATATATTGTTGCTGTTATATTTTGTTGCTGTGCAGTTATCATCATTGTGTCCTATGCTAAACTGATCTCTGCATGCAAAGCATCTTTAGAAAACAGAAGGAAATTCTGGCAAACATGTTTGCCACATATATTATCACTGTTGAATTTCACTTTTGCTTTGCTTTTTGATGTTATGTACAGCAGATATGGTTCAAATGACATTCCAGAGAGTCTCCGTAATTTTCTGGCTCTTGAACTGGTGATAGTCCCACCTGTGTTCAATCCTCTGATTTATGGACTAAACGTTAGAGCAGTGCGCAGAGTTTTTGTCTCATGCATTTCAGCAAGAGTGAACATTTCAGAAGCTCAAAAAGGCCTAAAATCATAAGAATTACTTGGTGTGCTGTAATGAAACAGACATGCAAACATGTTATAATTTGATTTATGAATGAATTGTAACAGAATGTAAGAAGCTGTCAACATTATATGAACACTGCGGTATCATAAAATATTCCAGAAAAAATATTGGGAATTTGCTGATACATGTGATATGTGAGCTGAATTATTGTTTGAATAAGAGTTTTTATTTTCAATTATGCTGCCACAAACTTGGATGCCTGGTATTTGGCCTCCCTCATTTTATTTGGAAATGCACTTAAAAGAATAGTTCACCCAAAAAATGAAACTCAGCTGAAGACCTAATCACCATCAGGCTTTTCAAGATTCAGATGATTTTGTTTCTTCATCAGAACAGAATTACATAAATTTAGCAGTATATCACTTGTTTACTAATATGTCCTCTGCAGTGAATGGGTGACGTGAATAAGAATCCAAACAGCTGATAAAAACAAAAGAATCTTTAAATAATCTACATGATTCCAGTGGATCCATTATTGTCTTGTGAAGTGAAAAGCCACATGTTTGTAGCAAATAAATCTATCATTATGTTTTTACCTTCACACCATTGTTTCTTGCCAAAATACAAGTCCATAATCCATAATAACCTTTCCTCCAGTGAAAAGTCCATCCTCTTTTGTCCTCTCATATCAAAATGCACCAAAATATTTGTTTACAACTGTTTTTGAATTGTTTTTGCTATGATTCAGACAAGATGACTTTTTCAGTGTAGAAAGCAATATTATAGATAGAGAACTCGTATTTTAGCTGGAAGCAGTGGATTGAAGGTAAAAAACATCTTTATGACTGATTTGTTTCTTAAAAACACGCAGCATTTTCACTTCACAAGACATTCATTTAAAAGACTGGAGTCATGTGCTCATAGATTATTAAAAGGATCCATTGTGAACAAGTGATGTAATGCTAAATTTCTAGAAAAATCTCTTCTACTGAATAAACAAACGTATCTACATTTTGGATGGCCTGAGGATGAGCAAATTTAACTAAACTATTAAAATGAGTAAACTATTCCTTTAAGGTTTTATCAGTGTTTCACATAATTTAATACACTCTAGTGCATTATGTTCATGTTGTGCAAAGTTGTTAGAAAACGCAATTAAAGTGTATACACCTGTATAATGCGATCAAAATCTTACTTAGATTATGGTTACTCAAATGTTTTTAGATTTGTGATTTGTCATATGGTTTGTGCCTAAAACTATTACTTATTAAAGGTGCAATAGGAGACCTTGGAAAATGCTAACTTTGAGGTAATAGACCTCCGTGAAGTTGGCACCTCATTAAAAGAAATAATCACCAAAACTATGCCATTTGTTTGTGCTACGTTTGGGCTGATTTGTGCCGCAAAAACGAATGTTTGTGCTGGTTTGGTATTTGAGATCATTTTTTTGACCATGTGACGTCACTTTCCACCCCATGTTTCCCAAATCGTTCCAAACCGGCACAGTTTGTTTGTTCTCGATTTGTGCCCTTTTGTGCCGTTAAAACAAACACTGTACCTATTTTCCTTCCTTAGATAAAACCAAAATATTCTCAGGATCTGTGACGTCACTCACCCCAGTTCGTCTAAATCACACAAAACTGGTGTCATTAATTTGTGCTCGATTTGTGCCAGTTTGTGCCGTTGAAATGAATGTTAAATATATTTCCCCTTCTTAGAAATAACAAAAAACAATTTGGGGCAGTGACGTCACTTTCCATCCCATGCCGTTTAAATCTCTCCAAACAGGTGTCTTTCGTTTGTGCTGGATTTGTGCCCATTTGTACCGTTAAAAGAAATCCTGTAACTATGACCGCTGCTTAAATATAACGAAAACAAAACTTTTTACAAACAGTGAAGTCACTCTCCACCTCATGCAATCTAAATTATTCCAAAATGTTGCTATTTGTTTGTGCTCGATGTGAGCCATTTTTTCGTCCTCAGAAAGAACAAATACAAAACGGGACAGTGACGTCACTCTCCACCCCATGCCGTCCAAATCTCTCCAAACTGGTGCCATTCCTTTGTGCCTGATTTGTGCCGTTAAACGAATTTAATGTGATCTCTTCTTAAATATAACGAAAACGTCACTCTCCACACCGTTTAACGCCATGCATAGTTAAAAGAAAGTTTGTGTTCGTGCTGCCTTAAAACTGTTTTAGTCAGCTCCTAACTTCATATTTCAAGATGAATAAGTTTAAATTTCAAGGCAGCATGAACACTAACTTAAAAAAAATTGTAATTCGTTTGTGCTCAATTTGTGCCATTAGAATATTAAAGTGCCCCTATTATGCCTTTTCAAATATGTCCTTTCATGCAGTGTGTCATGTAGCTGTATGTGAACATAAACTATCTGCAAAGTTGTGAAGCCGACAGTGCACAATAAATAAAGTTATTGTCTATCAAAAAAAAGAGTCAGTTCACATTTGCCTAAACGAGTCGTCAGGAATTCAAATCTTTTTCTGTTACGGCCACACGTCACGAAGTAAAAACATTTGCTTAATGCCCGCCCACATTCTACGTCACAAACAACTTGTCCGCCCACAAACAGTGAAATTTCCATGTGGTTTACGTCACATGGAAATTTACACGTACATTATACAGTAGACGCTGTATCATACGCTGTGAGTAAAACTGTTTTATATTCACTTCCAAAAGATGAATCTACAAAGATTGTATTTTCTGGCGATCGTTCAAAATACGTAGTTGTGTATGTTAGGTTGTGTAACAACCCTGCACATGTCTTGCTAACCGGCTAAATCAAGCTTTTGTAGTTCTGTTGTTCAGCTGTGGACCCACTGTAGTCTGACAATTTGTGATTGATGCAGCTTGTCTGTCTCATTAGTTGAAGTAATGATAAAGGATGGCGTACGAAGCTGCTTTCACACCGAATGCGGAAAGTGCTGTGCTATGAAACCCATTCGTTTCAATGCCTTTTGACCTGCAAGGATGGCTTGTTTCTGCCTCGACCAAAGCGGACGCGCAGCGGAGCGCGCACGCCGCCGACAAAGTTCAAATAAGTTGTTCAAATAAACTGCGCTCTGAAGGGCTGCACTGAACCCAGCAGCCAGCGCAGCGCTTTCCGCGTGAAAGCCGCCTTAATGCATTATAGAATGTTGAAGTTTACAACATAGAGGTGTGCCCGATTCGCTTACATAAGCAAATTGCGAGCACTTTCCAAGGTAGACCGTGTTAACTTGTCGATCAGCCACTTCAGTCGTTTCATCATCAGACTCTGGCTCGAATTGGTATGGCAAAATCGATGCCATCTTTTAATGTATTGACAAGTATCCAAGGCTGTCAGTCAGTTATGGCAATGGGCGTTTCGTTCTCCGACATGCTGTGCGCGGTAGACCAATCATAAAGGACTGCGCCATCTGACCAATCACAGCAGTGAGGGCTCACGGAAAGGAAGGGTTTAGAGAGACTGATTCTTCGAACTGCTTCGCACGAGTCGTTTAGGAATCATATAGAAATGGGGTAAAATTAAATCTATTTTTGGAGAAAACTGAAGTGTTTTTGACCTTGCATACATGTAAACCTATTTTGGGAGTCTATTAAAACAATATTATCAACCTTTAAAATGGCATAATAGGGGCACTTTAAACAACGATTCCAAACGAATTTACGTTAATATTTTTAATGGCAAAGTGGCTGTATTTCTTTTCTTTTCTTTATTAAGTTAATTTAGAAGTATGTTTTGAACATTCTATGTTTGTTAAATTCATTACTTTTTTTTTTTTTTTTTGCCTACCAAGCCGCCAGCAGCAGACAGTGAGCTGATCATAGCCTATGTTCTAGCCTTCTCAAATCAACATGACTTGCCTAAAATAAAATCTATGGCTAAAAAACTCTTAATGCATTTTACAATATTAATTTAAACATTTAACCTAGATAAATGTGCGCTATTAGGCGCACATCAATCTATTGTGCGGAGAGTCGAAGCTACAACACGCTGACATGGCGGCGCCGGCAAGATTGCTTGCAATTTGTTCATTAATATCAGTGGAAACTTAAAAGATGCCTACGCCGTCATTTTTGCTTATAAAGGTAAGAATAATACATCATTCGGAAATGCAAAGGGTCTACTTTTATTTGTGTGCACTCACAACATCAACAAAACATTTGTTTTTATTAAATTGTTTCGATTTTTTTTTCAACATGCACTAAAATATATATAAATACGTACAAATATTTTTCATATGGGCCCGGGGCTGACCTGCTACGCCACAGGTTTGTGTAAAATATTTTTGAATGAAATAAAATGAAATGTCTAGATTGACTTGCATAGGCCTATCATAACTAAATGTGTTAAAAAATGCATACCACGCTCATTTGAATTTTTGATTGCAAAATATTAATAAAAAAGTTTTACCTCATTGATATGTAGCTACAGTAAAGGAGGCTGGAGGCGGAGACAGGGGTCCTCCAGCCACAATGCCAATGGAGACTGGCAGACTCGCGGTGATCCCACCGCACAGATGGTGGGCTGAGGGTGAGCAGAGGGGCTGCCAGACAACAATGGAGGAGGAGGCAGGGTAGCTGGTGAGACTCGCGAGGACCAGAAACATTCTGGTATGACCCTTGAGCAATCTCTCCCCCTACTCCAGCAGGAGGAGGAGGTATTCAGGACGGGTGAGGGGATCCATACACTCTAAAAACAAAGGGTGCTATATAGCACTAAAAGTGGTTCTTTGGCTCGTAATCATAGGGGAACCACTTTTAGTGCTATATAGCACCTATTTTAAAAGGTGCTATATGGCACCTTTGTCAAATGGTTCTATGTAGAACCATCAGATGTACCATACACAGCAAAATCCCCAGTGTTAATTTAACACTCTGAGTGTGGACACATATAAACACTGAAGCAGTGTTGAAGGTAATGAGATAATTAGGTGATTAACAAAGTGATGATTGATCATTATTGAAGACTCCTGATGTTAATAAGCAGAATCACCAAAGGAGAAAACCAAAATTTCTAAGCAACCATTATAGTGGTCAATGTTTGCATTAGTTGGGCTCTTGACCCTTAAATCTTTAATACTAGATTTTGTTTGGCTGCTGTATTTGAGTTGAAACAACCAGACAAGCCAAAAGCTCAAGTCACCAGGTGATTATGTTTTAACATATTCATTGTTTGATGTAAATCAGCTAGAGTCTAATCTCTAAGTTAGGTTTTTTTTTTTTTTTTTGCTTCTTGTAATAGCCTTGACAATCCACAGAAGATTCAGCACATCCTATACATTTTGGAAAGATTTTTTTTTTTCCAACCTGTTTAAAAAAAAAAAAGGATTTCACCTAGACACACATAGACATCAAGAACCAGCCCATGAATCTCAACAATGGTGACAAACGGCATATTCAGATAAACAGATCAACTCTGAACTCTCATAATATATTCATGCCACAATGCATGATGGGAATCATGGATGAGTTCTGATTGGCTACAACACGCTTTTTGATGGTCACCGTTGTTGTGATTCTCACACTGATTCTTCATGTCTGTTTGTCTAAATTAAGATAAACTTTTGTTCATCATCTGTCTGATTATGGAAAAACTGATTGATCTTTTGTTCACAGTTTTTTTTTGTAACCTGTAAGGAAACTCTATGTCAAATATTCAAGTCACTATATGATGATTAAGTCAAGCACAGTCAATGCCATCTTATTGACTTTTGCTCTTTGCTTGTCTGGCTGTTATAACTCAGTAATTGCAGCCAAACAAGACCTAATATTGATGATTTAAGGGTCAAGAGCCCAACTAATGCAAACATTGACCACTATAATGGTTGCTTAAAAATTTTGTTTTTCTCCTTTGGTGATTCTGCTTATTAACATCAGGTGTTTTCAATAATGATCAATCATCACTTCGTTAATCACCTAATTATCTCGTTAACTTCAACACTGCTTCAGTGTTAACTTTAACACTGCTTTAGTGTTTATATGTTTCCACACTCAGAGTGTTAAATTAACACTGGGGATTTTGCTGTGTATAGCATTTTATTACTTCAACAAAAATGGTGCTCAATAGAAACAATCATAGGGGCTTGTATTACTACAATAGCAGTAAATATATTTACTACAATGGCAAAATGTCTTGAATCACTTTTATGCTTTTCTAAGGTCAAAAGGTCTTATGTGGGAAATATTTCCTTATGGGGGCCTTAGGGGCAAAAAGATCTTCAGGAAATACACTGTATGTTAATGTTGTTTTTAATCCTTTCCCCAACTGAAGAGTTTAAGAGAGAGTTAGAGATCCTTATTCAGAGGCTTAACAGGTTCTTTGTATGGCAGTGGTGCTATATAGCTCCTTAACGACCCCAAAGAACCACTGAAGAACCGCTGAAGAACCAGACAGGGGCTTGACCGGTTCTTTATACACTAACGGTGCTATATAGCACCACAATCACACCAAAGAACCGCTGAAGCACCATTTTTTTTCTGTGTGTAGGGAACAACAGAAACAAAAAATGCTGAATAAAATGTATAAACGAAACGGAGGGGAAGCACGCAGTAGTACTGTTTGTAGGTCGGGTCTTCTGTCATGAACTGTGGCAGAAGGAATGACGGAGACGTTGATAAGCAAAACAGTCTTTAATAAATCCAACACTCAGGGAAAATCCAAACAAGGAACAGAAAAATACACACGCACAACACATAGTTGACCCGACAAAGGAGGAACGCACAGACTGGAACTTAAATACATGGGTTAATAAAGGGAACACAGGTGCAAAGAATGACTAATCAGGTGAAACGAGAACAGGAACATGACCAAATAAGGGCACACAGGAATAGAAACAGAGGCAAAAACACAACAAAACAGGTCCATATTCCTGACACCATGTCCTTTCTAATTATTTTTGAACGTACTTAACAATACTTTGGAACATGATCAATCATTTATTTATTACAAAAAAGTTATTTTCTCTTATTTAAAGTTTTATCAAACAGAACAGTTGTTAGCCAAAAATAAATTACATGACCTCTCAATACAATTTCAGTATTGGAAGTATTGACAATTTAGCCTAGATTGAGTAGGTTTGTTTTGTTTGTGTCTTCCATGAAACATAGCTTTCCTTTTATGTGTGTAATATATACTCAAATAAAATAAAACTGTGTTCATTAAAACTTCAGTATATATAGTATGGTGGCCACTTTTTGTGAAATGCAAACCTGATCAACTACTTTACCAGTTTGTTCATTTACTTTACCTGGTTATTTTATGTTTTTATGTTTAGGGATAATTCACACAAAAAATACAAATTCTGTCACCATTTACTGACTCTTATTTCGTTCTGAACCTGTATGAGTTTCTTTATTCTGTGAAACGTAAAAGAAGATGTTTTGAAGAATGCTGGTAACCAAACAGCTGTTGGTCCCCATTGAAACAAACGAACAAACAAACAAACAAACAAAAAAACTATGAAAGTCAGGGGTAAGGTGATGAAAAGAGATTTTACAATGTGGAAGTTACAAAAAGATGTTTTTTTGACTTTGTTGCCTTTTTTGAAGTTAAACATAATGATTGCAAAGACCATCATTATAATGAATCCCAAGATATTTCAGATGATTTCCCGACTGAAAAAGGATATTATAAGAACCAAGACTTTCAGCTCTCCACATGCAAACACAACTTCCAATTGGTTGATCTGATTGCTTGTTTTTTCCCAAGCTCCAACTTTCCAAAATTTTCTACAGCCAGCAATGGACATTAAAGTCTAATTAACAGATGATAAATGGATGCATATACAGTAGTAATTTTAGCATTAACCTATTAATATCATGTGCATTTTTTATTGCAGAATATTATTGATTTGGAGGAATAACCGTAACTTCATGGATAACATGTCTTCTCCTTTGAGACTGACTCTTATGGTGCCAAAACAATCTGAAACATACTGGCATCTATATTTCACTTGTTTTCTTTTCATTTATCTGCTCATATTATCAATTAATTTTCGTCTTGTTATGGTCATTATCATGGAGAAAGCTCTTCATGAACCAATGTACATATTCTTGTGTCATCTGTCTGTAAATGGAATGTATGGAGCTTCAGGATTTTATCCTAAATTTCTGTCTGATTTAATATTAGACTCATATGTGATCTCCTCTCACATGTGTGCGCTGCAATCCATTGTTATTTACAGCTCTTTATTATGTGAGTTTACAATATTAACGGTGATGTCTTATGATAGATATGTAGCCATATGCAAACCTTTAGACTATCATTCCAAATTAACTAAAAACACCTGTGTGAAATTAATTCTGTTCTCATGGATTGTCCCCAACTTCTCTGTGATTCCAGCATCCCTGTTATCAAACCTGAGGCCATTTTGTAAATATCACATTGACAAATTATATTGTGACAACTGGTCAATTGTAAAACTGTCTTGTGCATCATCTTTTGTTAATAATGTCTATGGATATATTGTTGCTGTTATATTTTGTTGCTGTGCAGTTATCATCATTGTGTCCTATGCTAAACTGATCTCTGCATGCAAAGCATCTTTAGAAAACAGAAGGAAATTCTGGCAAACATGTTTGCCACATATATTATCACTGTTAAATTTCACTTTTGCTTTGCTTTTTGATGTTATGTACAGCAGATATGGTTCAAATGACATTCCAGAGAGTCTCCGTAATTTTCTTGCTCTTGAACTGGTGATAGTCCCACCTGTGTTCAATCCTCTGATTTATGGACTAAACGTTAGAGCAGTGCGCAGAGTTTTTGTCTCATGCATTTCAGCAAAAGTGAAAATTTCAGAAGCTCAAAAAGGCCTAAAATCATAAGAATTACTTGGCGTACTGTAATGAAACAGACATGCAAACATGTTATAATTTGTTTTAGGAATGAATTGTAACAGAATGTAAGAAGCTGTCAACATTATATGAACATCACAGTATAATCAAATATTCCAGAAGAAATATTGGGAATTTGCTGATACATGTGATATGTGAGCTGAATTATTGTTTGAATTACAGTTTTTATTTTGAATTATGCTGCCTTCAAGACCTTCCAGTGCACACAAATTTGGATGCCTGGTATTTGGCCTCCCTCTTTTTATTTGGAAATGCACTTGAAGGAACAGTTCTCCCAAAAAATAAACTGAAGACCTAATCACCCTCAGGCTTATTCAAGATTCAGATGATTCTTCATCAGAACAGAATTACATAAATATAGCAATATATCACTTGTTTACTAATATGTCCTCTGCAGTGAATGGGTGCTGTGAATGAGAGTCCAAACAGCTGATAAAAACAAAATAATCTATAAATAATCTACATGATTCCAGTGGATCCATTATTGTCTTGTGAAGTGAAAAGCCACATGTTTCGAAATAAATCTATCATTATGTTTTTACCTTCACACCATTGTTTCTTGCCAAAATACAAGTCCATAATCCATAATAACATTTCCTCCAGTGAAAAGTCCACCCTCTGTTGTCCTCTCATATTAAAATGCACCAAAATATTTGTTTACAACTGTTTTTGAATTGGTTTTGCTACGATTTAGACGAGATGACTTTTTCACTGTAGAAAGCAATATTATAGATAGAGAACTCGTATTTTAGCTGGAAGCAGTGGATTGAAGGTAAAAAACATCTTTATGACTGATTTGTTTCTTAAAAACACGCAGCATTTTCACTTCACAAGACATTCATTTAAAAGACTGGAGTCGTGTGCTCATAGATTATTAAAAGGATCCATTGTGAACAAGTGATGTAATGCTAAATTTCTAGAAAAATCTCTTCTGCTGAAGAAACAAATGTATCTACATTTTGGATGGCCTGAGGATGAACAAATTTAATTAAACTATTAAAATGAGTAAACTATTCCTTTAAGGTTTTATCAGTGTTTCACATAATTTAATACACCCTAATGCATTATGTTCATGTTGTGCAAAGTTGTTAAAAAAATGCAATAAAAGGGTATACACCTGTATAATGCGATCAAAATCTTACTTAGATTATGGTTACTCTGGTGTTTTTAGATTTGTGATTTGTCATATGGTTTGTGCCTAAAACTAAGACTCATTAATTTCCAGATTTAAACTGGATAGTTGATGTAACACCATAGAGTACAGATGGAAGGATAACCGGTTTGACGATAAATCATTATAAAATTCCTCACGGTTAGTATTACCGTTTCATATTTTAACCGTATTCTATTACCATGATTTGAACAACTGAAATTAAATAAATACTATCCAGCATAAAGACAAGTTAAAATAACAGTCTCATGAGCGCAGAGTTTTTTCTCTGCTGAAAAAAACAGCTAAAACCAGCCTTAGCTAGCTGGCTGGCTGATTTTAGCTGGTTATCCAGCTTGGTCTTAGCTAGTCATAGCTGGTCAGTAGGCTGGTTTTAGAGGGGTTTTGTCCACTTCCTAGCTGGTCTTAGCTGGTCAGGCTGGGAGACCAGCTGGAACGACCAGCTTAAACTAGCCTGACCAGCCTAGCCAGGCTGGGAGACCAGCTAAAACCAGCTTTTCCAGCTTAAACCAGCTAAGACCAGCCAACCAGCTTAGGCTGGTTTTAGCTGTTTTTTTTTTTTTTTTTTTTCAGCAGGGTTGTGTGAAAGCATGGCGGAAAGCTGTGAGGTTTTAAAAGGATGCTGAGGAAATTATACAAATTAATATATTAATGAACTATTGATTGTACCCCTAAAGTTTCTGACTGTCTTCAGAAATTATTCAATGATATTTTGTTTCCATCTTTGCTCCATGTAGTACCTAATAAAGTGTTCTTAATCGCATTGCTGCTGTCAAGGGAGATTACAGAAACAGCTGTAACTTTGCTGTTCCATAAGCGCCACCTATTGTCAGAGACTGGATTTACAGAGACTTACATTTACATTCAGCCTGTGGGCAGTTTTTGGCCACGTTCACACAGCAGCAGAATACGGTTGTCAGTCTTGTATTTGAGTCCTGGTTATGTTCACACACCGCATGGTTATTTAAGGGTGTGACAACCGTATTCTATAACCGAACTCATACCCGTAAATTTTCAGGACTCACAACCAGTGTTGGGCTAGTTACTCAGACAATGTAATATATTGCTCATTACTAGTTACTCCTTTCAAAAGTTTCAATTGTTCCTTTACTTATTATTTTCTGCCCCACAGAAGTTGTAACTGTGTATCTTCCACATTAAATTCCACATTCTGATCAGAGGGATGTGGGTGGGATGTAATGCCACATGTAAAGCCACAATTTACACAACAGGGTTCAGATTATCTTTTTTCCTGCAATATACAAAATAATGCAAGTTTTCCGTCAAGCCATTCAGTTCCAGAGAGCCGCTCTGCCGCACAACGCGTGTCTACTGCGTGTTGCGTGCTTTCATGTGTCATGAATGATGTGTGATTTTGGTAACTTACAGTGACAGAGAAATGAGCTGCATGTCATCTGAAAGTTTTATATCCAGCCTCCACCAGATCCGTTCCCGTCAGTTTTGTGTTCTGTGCACGGCTCAAAAGCTCGCTCTTTACCCAAATATGAAAGCTGCTGTTTGTTAATGAAGATTCGGTGAATAAACTCTCTCTGGCTCGACTGGACACTTGTCCTGTCAGAAAGTGATAAAACTCTAAGTTTTATGGACGTCGCCATCTCTGATATTACTTTGGTCACTGCTGCTATCATTACTAGTAAGGAACAGGGTATGGGCTTGACTCCCATTGGACGTTCATACAGACTTACAGAATACTGTAAGCTGCATTTGCAGACTCACACCTGTAAGTAAATGTCAATCCAAAAAACTGAACGTGTGAATGTAGCCTTTGTCTGGCTAAAATTGACGGAATTTGCACGTCCTGCTGTAAATTTCATTTAGCTCATGTAGATTCTACACATGAAGCAGATAAAATAGATAGCCTATAATCATTTATTAATTTTGACTTTACCCTTTTCTTTATATAAAGAAATGTGAGGTTTACCATTTTATGAAACCTTTTCAAAGCTTTGCTGAACATTTTGAATATGTTATTAGATATGTTGTCATCTAAAATCTGGACTGGTAATGCTACATTCATTGCCATATTTTTTAATGTTAATGACTGAAATTCATTCTTTTCCCATTTGTTTGTAATTTTTAATTTAAATATATAGTAGTTTCAATGTTTTTTTTGTTTTTTTTTTTAATACTGTATCATATTAAAGAGAGATAGAGACATTTCAAAATATAACTTAAGTGTGTAACCACTGGAACATTAACATAACCTAAACATATTTTGATTATATTTGTCAGCTGAGCTTCATCTATAGTTAATACAAAAAAAAAGAAGACTTCTTTTGTGAGTTTACTCTGTTTGTTATTCCTTTGAACAAAAAAAAAAAAAAAAAAAAAGGCTTCAGTGCTCATTGAATTTCCCCCAGGGTATATTTAGCAGAGCAGAGAACTTAAACTGAGCAAAAAAGTTATTTATAAGCAGGTCAGTAGTTCACAGTGCTCATGAATGTGAGCGTGCAAGATCACAAAAGGCAATGCAGTGGTAATGTTTGATTTGTGTTAATGCTCATTGTATTTTAAAAGCATGTCTGTCATATTTTCAAACTGAAGATGTCAGTGCTTATTAGTTACTTGTTGTTGTTAAATACACAATGGATATGATAAATTTTACAACCTACACTCTGATGGAACCACACAACGCTAAATCGTTCAGGTATATTTATTTCACATGCTTTTTGTTCCTCTATGTTATGATACTGTTTGTGAACATTTGGCTCACTGTGGTCATTGTCTTAGAAAAAGCCCTTCATGAACCAATGTACATTTTTGTGTGTAATCTGTGTTTAAATGATATTTATGGAACAGCAGCATTTTATCCTAAATTCTTGCATGATTTAATATTAAATTCATATGTAATTCCATCTTACATGTGTGCGTTCCAGGCTTTTGTTGTTTACACTTATGTAATGTGTGAATATTCTACATTAGCAGTGATGGCTTATGACAGACATGTGGCTATATGTCGACCTTTAGATTATCATTCAAAAATGAACAAATTTTCATGCAGCATATTACTTGGCTTATGTTGGGTCATACCATTTCTTAATATGTTCATTGCAGTCTTCTTGTCAAATATGTTGGTACCATGTAGAAATCATATTGAAAAATTGTATTGTGACAATTGGTCAATAGTAAAACTCTCATGCGAGTCAACTGTCATCAATAATATTTATGGATTTATTTTCATTTCATTGTATTTTGGCCTTGTGATTGTAATTATGATGTCCTATATAAAACTTATTATTGCATGTAAAGCATCATTAGAGTGCAGAAGGAAATTTTGGCAGACATGTGTGCCTCATTTACTTTCATTGATAAATCTGACTGTTGCAATACTTTTTGATACCATCTATAACAGATACGGATCAAGTGATTTCAATGTAAACCTGCGTATTTTTTTGGCTTTAGAGATGATTGTAGTGCCACCTCTTTTCAATCCTGTAATCTATGGCTTAAAACTAACAGAAGTTCGCAAAAGAATACTAAAAATATGCATGAATGGCAAAGTATGAAGCATTTGTGTGTATATGCTGTAGTGTATTCTGCCAGAAAAAAAGGAAAACTGTGAATGTCATCTGTGCTTAATGTAAAGACAGAAGTCAATGAAAATATAAGTCAAGGGGAAATCATGCCTTTGTCTTCTCATTATACTGGAAGCCTATTTAATACTTTGCTAAAGGAATAATAAATACTGAGCTTTTACTGTAACAAAATACACCTTGACAAGATGATCAGGACTTGTATCACCCTGTGGGAGCTTTATTATTTTTATTTTTTTATTATCATTATTTTTTAAAAACAATGGCTTTCAATTATACTGTAATGTTGAATGACTATAATTAATGTCTAAAACTGAGGGAAAATGCATTTAATAGAGACATCGTTAACATTATTGGTGTCAATGATACTGTCTTTAATAATGATAGGCTACTTAGTAAAAAAAAGGCATTAAACATATTTAAAATAGTCTTTATGTTGTCTCTACATTGTTAAAATTATGTCAATATTAACACATTATGCACTAATATTGACAGCACTCATTTTAATCTTTTATAGATGTTGCTGTTGGTATTATAGTTCATTTTACTGCTAAATATGTATTTCATTTTAATTTCCAATAAAAGAAAAGGGATCAGGGCAGGGCCGCCTCCTTGGCCCCCTTGGCCCCCTTCAAATTTTCAGACGTTTCGGTCACATGTGACCTTTGTCAATGCTAAGCTTTTGATTTTTTTTTTTTTTTTTGTCTACACACCTCATTTGGGCTGGACTTGATTTTCTGACTATTCTCAAACTGCGTAAAAGATATCATGGCCATAGACACATTATGCGTGTGGCTCGCATTCTTTTTTTAGAAGACCACGGGTCTGCTAAGCTGTTTTCCATCCTGGCTCATCTACTTCCAGGTAAAAGGCCTTGGTGAAGTTCACTATGGGAGTAGTGAGAGTAGTTTGGGTCAACACAAATTGTGAGAATAGTGACGTATATTCCCTTGTCAGAAATATGATCTTATATTCAATAAACAAATTCCTTGGTGAGCTGAACTTGTTTTTTTTTCTTGTTCATAATATGACGCACCACATGTGTTGTTCAGATCACAGATCCTGTGCTGTTTTTAACGCCAATCTGCACATAAAAGTGCTACTTTGTGTAGTCCAGTTCAAACCAATGGTTCATAGTACTTCCACTTCACAGATGTGAGTGTTCAAGATCACAACTCAAGGCAATGCAATGGTAATGTTTGATTTGTGTTAATGGTCATTGTATTTTACAAACATCTATGCCATATTTTTAAGTTGAAGAAAAGATGTCAGTGCTTATCAGTTACTTGCGATGCAGTTGTTGGTTTTATTTGCCTCACTTTGAAGAGCATGTTGCATATGGACAAATGTTAGCTTAAAAAGAGATGATGGATAATATGATAAATTTTACAACCTATACTCTGATGGAACCACACAACACTAAATCATACAGGTATATTTATTTCACATGCTTTTTGTTCCTCTATGTTATGATACTGTTTGTGAACATTTGGCTCTTTGTAGTCATTGTGTTAGAAAAAGCCCTTCATGAACCAATGTACATTTTTCTGTGTAATCTGTGTTTAAATGATATTTATGGAACAGCAGCATTTTATCCTAAATTCTTGCATGATTTAATATTAAATTCATATGTAATTCCATCTTACATGTGTGCATTCCAGGCTTTTGTTGTTTATTCTTATGTAATGTGTGAATATTGTACCTTAGCAGTGATGGCTTATGACAGACATGTGGCTATATGTCGACCTCTAGACTATCACTCAAAGATGAACAAATTTTCATGCAGCATATTACTTGGCTTATGTTGGGCTGTACCATTTATTACTATGTTCATTGCAGTTTTCCTGTCAAATAGGTTGGTACCATGTAGAAATCATATTGAAAAACTGTATTGTGACAACTGGTCAATAGTTAAACTCTCATGCGAGTCAACTGTCATCAATAACATTTATGGATTTATTTTTATTTCATTGTATTTTGGCCTTGTGATTGCAATTATGATGTCCTATATAAAACTTATCATGGCATGCAAAGCATCATTAGAGGGCAGAAGGAAATTTTGGCAGACATGTGTGCCTCATTTACTTTCATTAATAAATCTGACTGTTGCAATACTTTTTGATAACATCTATAACAGATACGGATCAAGTGATTTCCCTGTAAACCTGCGTCATTTTTTTGCTTTAGAGATGATTGTAGTGCCACCTCTTTTCAATCCTGTAATCTATGGCTTAAAACTAACAGAAGTTCGCAAAAGAATACTAAAACTATGCATGAATGGCAAAGTATGAAGCATGTTGTGTATATGCTGTAGTGTATTCTGTCAGAAAAAAAGGAAAACTGTGAATGTCATCTGTGCTTAATGTAAAGACAGAAGTCAATGAAAATATAAGTCAAGGGGAAATCATGCCTTTGTCTTCTCATTATACTGGAAGCCTATTTAATACTTTGCTAAAGGAATAATAAATACTGAGCTTTTACTGTAACAAAATACACCTTGACAAGATGATCAGGACTTGTATCACCCTGAGGGAGCTTTATTATTTTTATTTTTTTATTATCATTATTTTTTAAAAACAATGGCTTTCAATTATACTGTAATGTTGAATGACTATAATTAATGGCTAAAACTGAGGGAAAATGCATTTAAAAGAGACATCGGTGACATTACTGGTGTCAATGATACTGTCTTTAAAAATGATAGGCTACTTAGTAAAAAAAAAAAAAAAGGCATTAAACATATTTAAAATAGACAGTTTTTATGTTGTTTCTACATTGTTAAAATTATGTCAATATTAATCCATTATGCACTAATATTGACAGCACTAATTTTAATCTTTTATAGAAGTTACTGTTGGTATTATAGTTAATTTTACTGCTAAATATGTATTTCATTTTAATTTCCAATAAAAGAAAAGGGATCAGGGCGGGCCGCCCCCTTGGCCCCCTTCAAATTTCCAGAAGTTTCGGTCACATGTGACCTTTGTCAATGCTAAGCTTTGGAATTTTTTATTTTTTTTTGTCTACACACCTCATTTGGGCTGGACTTGAGTTTCTGACTATTCTCAAACTGCGTAAAAGATATCATGGCCATAGACACATTATGTGTGTGGCTCGCATTCTTTTTTAGAAGACCACGGGTCTGCTAAGCTGTTTTCCATCCCGGCCCATCTACTTCCAGGTGAAAGGCCTTGGTGAAGTTCACTATGGGAGTAGTGGGAGTAGTTTGGGTCAACACAAATTGTGAAAATAGTGACGTATATTCCCTTGTCAGAATCATGATCTTATATTCAATAAACAAATTCCTTGGTGAGCTGAACTTGTTTGTTATTTTTCTTGTTCATAATATGACGCACCACATGTGTTGTTCAGATCACAGATCCTGTGCTGTTTTTAACGCCACTCTGCACATAAAAGTGCAACTTTGTGTAGTCCAGTTCAAACCAATGGTTCATAGTACTTCCACTTCACAGATGTGAGTGTTCAAGATCACAACTCAAGGCAATGCAATGGTAATGTTTGATTTGTGTTAATGGTCATTGTATTTTACAAACATCTAAGCCATATTTTTAAGTTGAAGAAAAGATGTCAGTGCTTATCAGTTACTTGCGATGCAGTTGTTGGTTTTATTTGCCTCACTTTGAAGAGCATGTTGCATATGGACAAATGTTAGCTTAAAAGAGATGACAGATAATATGATAAATTTTACAACCTACACTCTGATGGAACCACACAACACTAAATCATACAGGTATATTTATTTCACATGCTTTTTGTTCCTCTATGTTATGATACTGTTTGTGAACATTTGGCTCACTGTGGTCATTGTCTTAGAAAAAGCCCTTCATGAACCAATGTACATTTTTGTGTGTAATCTGTGTTTAAATGATATTTATGGAACAGCAGCATTTTATCCTAAATTCTTGCATGATTTAATATTAAATTCATATGTACTTCCATCTTACATGTGTGCATTCCAGGCTTTTGTTGTTTATACTTATGTATTGTGTGAATATTCTACATTAGCAGTGATGGCTTATGACAGACATGTGGCTATATGTCGACCTCTAGACTATCACTCAAAGATGAACAAATTTTCATGCAGCATATTACTTGGCTTATGTTGGGTCATACCATTTATTACTATGGTCATTGCAGTTTACCTGTCAAATAGGTTGGTACCATGTAGAAATCATATTGAAAAACTGTATTGTGACAACTGGTCAATAGTAAAACTCTCATGCGAGTCAACTGTCATTAATAATATTTATGGATTTATTTTTATTTCATTGTATTTTGGCCTTGTGATTGTAATTATGATGTCCTATATAAAACTTATTATTGCATGCAAAGCATCATTAGAGTGCAGAAGGAAATTTTGGCAGACGTGTGTGCCTCATTTACTTTCATTAATAAATCTGACTGTTGCAGCACTTTTTGATAACATCTATAACAGATACGGATCAGGTGATTTCCATGTAAACCTGCGTCATTTTTTTGCTTTAGAGATGATTGTAGTGCCACCTCTTTTCAATCCTGTAATCTATGGTTTAAAACTAACAGAAGTTCGCAAAAGAATCCTAAAAATATGCATGAATGGCAAAGTATGAAGCATTTGTGTGTATATGCTGTAGTGTATTCTGTCAGAAAAAAAGGAAAACTGTGAATGTCATCTGTGCCTAATGTAAAGACAGAAGTCAAGGAAAATATAAGTCAAGGGGAAATCATGCCTTTGTCTTCTCATTATACTGGAAGCCTATTTAATACTTTGCTAAAGGAATAATAAATACTGAGCTTTTACTGTAACAAAATACACCTTGACAAGATGATCAGGACCTGTATCACCCTGTGGGAACTTTATTATTTTTATTTTTTTTTATTTTCATTATTTTTTAAAAATAATGGCTTTCAATTAAACCGTAATGTTGAATAATTATAATTAATGGCTAAAACTAAGGGAAAATGCATTTAAAAGAGACATCTGTAACATTACTGGTGTCAATGATACTGTCTTTAATAATGATAGGCTACTTTGTAAAAAAAAAAAAAAAAAAAGGCATTAAACATATTTAAAATAGTCTTTATGTTGTCTCTACATTGTTAAAATTATGTCAATATTAATACATTATGCACTAATATTGACAGCACTCATTTTAATCTTTTATAGAAGTTACTATTGGTATTATTGTTCATTTTACTGCTAAATATGTATTTCATTTTAATTTCCAATAAAAGAAAAGGGATCAGGGCAGGCCACCCCCTTGGCCCCCTTCAAATTTTCAGAAGTTTCGGTCACATGTGACCTTTGTCAATGCTAAGCTTTTGATTTTTTTTTTTTTTTTTTTTTTGTCTACACACCTCATTTGGGCTGGACTTGAGTTTCTGACTATTCTCAAACTGCGTAAAAGATATCATGGCCATAGACACATTATGTGTGTGGCTCGCATTCTTTTTTAGAAGACCACGGGTCTGCTAAGCTGTTTTCCATCCTGGCTCATCTACTTCCAGGTGAAAGGCCTTGGTGAAGTTCACTATGTGAGTAGTGAGAGTAGTGTGGGTCAACACAAATTGTGAGAATAGTGACGTATATTCCCTTGTCAAAAATTTGATCTTATATTCAATAAACAAATTCCTTGGTGAGCTGAACTTGTTTGTTATTTTTCTTGTTCATAATATGACGCACCACATGTGTTGTTCAGATCACAGATCCTGTGCTGTTTTTAACGCCACTCTGCACATAAAAGTGCAACTTTGTGTAGTCCAGTTCAAACCAATGGTTCATAGTGCTTCCACTTCACAGATGTGAGTGTTCAAGATCAAGATCAAGATGCATGAATGGCAAAGTATGAAGCATTTGTGTGTATATGCTGTAGTGTATTCTGTCAGAAAAATAGGAAAACTGTGAATGTCATCTGTGCTTAATGTAAAGACAGAAGTTAAGGAAAATATAAGTCAAGGGGAAATCATGCCTTTGTCTTCTCATTATACTGGAAGCCTATTTAATACTTTGCTAAAGGAATAATTTATGCTGAGCTTTTACTGTAACAAAATACACCTTGACAAGATGATCAGGACTTGTATCACCCTGAGGGAGCTTTATTATTTTTATTTTTTTATTATCATTATTTTTTAAAAATAATGGCTTTCAATTATACTGTAATGTTGAATGACTATAATTAATGGCTAAAACTGAGGGAAAATGCATTTAAGAGACATTGGTAACATTACTTTCTTCGCAAAAGAATCCTAAAATTATGCATGAATTGTACTAAAAAAGTATGAAGTATGTTGTGTATATGCTGTAGTGTACTCTGTTAGGAAAAATGGAAAACTGTGAACTGTCATCTGTGCTTTATGTAAAGACACAAGTCAAGAAAGATATAAGTCATGGGAAATTCATGCCTTTATCTTCTCATGCTGGAAGCCTATTTAATACTTTGCTAAAGGAATAATGTACACTTAGCTTTTACAACTTTTAAATCTGCAAGATGCACACTGCAACAACAATAAAATATAAATTTGTATATAAATGTTGTATATTCAGTAATCCAAGTTTCTTTGGACCAGTAAACTGGCATTAACAAAAGCATTTGGATTTGATACTTCAGGTGGACTTTTCATAATAAAATATATGTACCTTTACACATAATCTCCGGTGTCAATTTTAATAATTTTATATATAATGTTTATATATAATGTTATTTATATATAATCCCAAAATTAGTTTCGGGAGAACTGTTCTTTTAACTTGTCCATTGTTTGTGTTTAGGAATTATGTTATTATTACTTTATGCTTTGTGTATATGTGTGTTTTATGTATTTAGTCGAATTATTCATATTTTGCTATGTATTTTGTTCCTCTGTGTTATGATACTGTTAATGAACGTTTAATTCAACGTGGTCATTTTCTTGGAGAAGGCCCTTAATAAACCAATGTACATTTTCCTCTGTAATCTGTGTGTAAAATATATTTATAGAACAGCAGGATTTTATCCTTAATTCATACATGATTTAATGCTGGATTAATTATACATGTATGTATGTCAACGTTAACATATGTCATGTATGGCTGTCAACGTTAATGTGTTAATGTATATGATTAATTCAAAAATCCTTAATGCATTAAAATAATTTAGCACAATTAACACAAAATTACTGAACTGGGTTCTAACCCTTTAACCCGATTTCACTTCTCTGTTTCCAATCAAATCAGTTTAAGCCTGGGATTCTGGGAAAAAAAGTAAGCGAATACATTTAAACAATCAGTTAAAAAAACCACTGATGTAAAGAAAAATAGGCTGGTTAGATAATAGATGGCAGAGAGAATAGACACTCAGTGAATTATTTATTCCAGTGTGTTTCACTTTAAAACAAAAGCTCTGTCGTATTCTGTGAATGATTCTGAAAAGCACAAAGTCGCTTGTGAAGACTCATGAGTCGCACTGAGTGAAATTCAGAGTGGAAACATCTCACCTCTGTATGGCCAGATGAAATGTCTCGGCTATGTATGGTAACCCTCGTTTCCTGATGGAGGGAAAGGAGAACGGAGATGTTGTAGCGAAGTTCTGACACTAGGGGTCACATTTGAGAGTCCAGACACGTCTGACATCATTGAGAAAAGGCAGATGAAATTGGCGAGCAAAATTTGCATAGCGGGTCACGCCCCGGGCATCTGGATATAAATAGGCCAGCATGGCATTTGCTCACTTATTTTGTTCTGAGGAGTCAAGTAGTGTCTCAACCCTCTCAGAAGCAGTTTGGAGTTGTGGCATAAGGGACACAACATCTCTGTTCCCTCCATCAGGGAATGAGGGTTACCATACATAACCGAAACATTCCCTTTCAGTCGGTTACTTTGATGTTGTATCAAAGTTCTGACACTAGGGGTCCCTATACTAAATGCAACAGCTGCTGAACTGTGTTACGAGTCCATGGGGGCACAAGTGTTGACAAGCCCAGCATGCCACAACTTAATGCATCTCTCCTCCTCATAGCCTTCCAATGCCCAAGAAGGATGGCACAGATCCGATACCACACCTCCAAGGATCCTTCCCATGGGAAGAACACCATTTCACGAAAATATGCCATTTTAAGTCGTATAGCCACCTCATAGAGGGGGTCCTCGCCTGCGTAATGATATTCACCACTGCGGTCAAAACACCTCTGAGTTCCTCCTTAACGCATCCAGGGACCAAACACACAGGTTCTAGAGATCTGGGAGCAGGTGGCAGATTGTACCCTTTCCCTGGAATAGAAGATCCCTCCTCAGGGGAAACACCAGGGAGGAGCTGATGCCAACAGCATCCCAAACAAGATGGTCCAAACAAGAATTGTTCCATGTCCTCCCTGACTTTGCACAGAGTCCATGGATGAGGCTCACTGGGGAAAATGCTTATCAGTGTAGACCTGTGCCAACTGTGTGCCAGTGTGTCCCTGCCCAAGGGGGCCTCAGTCAGAGAACCCACAGTGGGCAAAGAATGGATCTATCTGCACCTCACCGAATCGACCTCAAATAGCTGGACCCGCTAGGGGTGAAGCCTCCACTCGCCTTGGAGTGTGACCTGTGTGAGAGGGAGACCGCTAGAGAGACCCGAGTCTCTGCTGGCTTCACAGTAAGAGATGGTGGGTGAGGTGTGTGTTTCAGCGCCATGCTGAACCGATCTCAAATGCATCAGCCTGAGGATGCCATATGCCCCAGGAGCCTCTAATAGTTTTGAGAGTGACCTCTATCTTGTACCTGAGTGTTCTCAAGCAGTTCAGCACAGACCGAGCATGATTCTATGAGAGGTGTGCTGTCGTAGTGACCGAGTCCAATCTATACAGAAAAAAGAGATACTCTGCACAGGGAAGACTTTGCTGGTCTGAGTCTTGGAAGGATTGAGACATGAAAGCACACGTCCTTCAGGTCTATTGCAGCAAACCAATTTCAGTACCTGACACATGATAACGTGTTTAAGGGTTAGCATTCTAAACGGGAGTTTGTAAAGGTCCTGGTTCAGCACGCTTAGGCCCAAGACTGGTCAGAGCTCCCCACCCTTCTTGGGTACAGTGAAGCAGGAGCTGCAAAAACCCACTTTATCATCTTGGATGGGGGGACAGGCCATAACCCGCCCTTCAACAGAAGAGGCGCAACTTCCAATTGAAGAACAGCAGCATTCTCTTCTCGCACTGAGGTAACAGAATGCCACTGAACTTCAGTGGATGCCTGGCAAACTGAATCGCATAGGGAATGGTCCTGAGGAGTCATCGGGGAGCAAGCATCCAGACATATCCAGACGTCATTTGTCTCAGGGTCTTGTTTGGTTCGACAGAATCAAACTCAGGTTTGTTTCCCCTGAGTGAATTCTGTGAGAGAAAAAAGTAAAATGCGAACTGTCGTCTGTGCTTTATGTAAAGTAAAGGAAGACAGAAGTCAAAGGGGAAGTCGTGCCTTTATCTTCTCATTATGGTGCAAAACCTTTGCTAAAGGAATAATATACAGTCAGCTTTTACTGTAACAAAATACACCTTGACAAGATGATCAGGACTTGTATCACCCTGGAGGGGTTTATTTTGTAATAATGATTGACATATTTTCTCTCTTTTACACAATTACTTATCAAATAAACAAATAAATTCATGTATATGAAACATTTCTTTCTGTTTACATTATTTTTTTTAAACATTGTTGCTTATAGATAATATTACACTTAGAAAAAAAGTCCAATATGGCACAGAATCAGAAAGATCAGAAAATGAACACTACAACAATAGTAAAATATTAATTTATGTATACTTTTATACTTGTACTTTGTCATAATATTCAGAGTTTCTAGAAAGAAGAGGACACAAAACAACAGCAACAACCCCTGTTATAGACGGATAACCGCCTAACTAGGTAAAGTTATAATAAAATGTATTGCTTCAGGCTTACGTCTATGTTTTGGTGAAACATTTCTGTACAAGGATGAATGACCATAGCTGTGGAACACTGAAACGGCTTTCTTTGGCCACTTTAAATAGAAGTTTGTTTTAAAAACCTGCAGTAACATGCTTTGATTGGGTTGGCCTTGTGGTGACCATGGCAGTAACAATTTTTACTCAAGTGAGCCTTAGCATTTAGGGTAAAGTCAATTTCTATGTAGGCCTTTCAGTTTATCTATTTAGTTTTGGCTACAAAAAAAATGCTGTTTTCAACATTATTAGCAATAAAAAAAACAGATAAAGTTTATTAAACATGTTGAACTGACAACATACCGTAACTCAATAGAGCAATGCCATTAAACATGAACTCTTTGTATATTACTCGCTCTGTATTTCCAATACTGGCTTCTGAGAATCGATGAGATGATGTAACCGAAAATCCAAAGTCCTCCATATACTCTGAGGAGGTCAGTTTTATCTTACAGTACTATAATTTTAATTATTTTGATCTACAATTTTATTTTGGCTTGACTATGTCATCATCAATAACAGCATTCTTGGTCTCCCAGGAAAAATGGCCACACAGAGAAATTATGTCCCATGTGGAATAATTATTCAGCTTATGAAAGCTAATGACCTCTGGCTGAAATATTATTGCACCATCTCTTTATTCTCCTGTCAGGGTATTTGAATCTCTCGCGAATACGGTAGTGAGAAAAACAAGAAGTGATGTGTTTATTTATGTTCGTTTATCTTTAAGCAATATGTGTTTGAATATTCCATATTAGCTATATAGTCTGATAGAAGGTTGTGATGAAACTGATGGATTATTTTTATTTGTATTTTTATTTTTATTTTTTAATGCTTTGAGCCTTAGGATAGTTCAGGATTGTCTGTGACTCAGCATAGTTGTCAGTCATTATTTCTACACATACCTTATAAAAACATTTGCAGTTGTGTTAAAGGAGAACTCCACTTCCAGAACAACAATTCACAAATAATTTACTCACCCCCTTGTCATCCAAGATGTTTATGTCTTTCTATCTTCGTGAAGAAATTATGGTTTTTGAGCAAAGCATTTCAGGATTTTTCTCTATGTAATGGATTTCTCCATATAATGGACTTCATTATAATTCCAGTACAGAACCTAATAGGGTGTTGCGCATGTGCGACTGAACGAATCACTCCCCGAGAAGACTCGCTCTACCTGAGTCACATTAATCGTTCAAGAACGAACCATCACTAATTCGTAGCATCGTGAACACGCATCCCAGAGCCTGTGCTACACAAGCTTTTGTGCTTAAAAAGTATACACATTTTTATTTTTCGAAAAAATGACTGATCGTTTTGCTAGATTAAACCCTTCTTCCTCGGCTGGGATCGTTTAGAGCCCTTTGAAGCTGCATTTTGGAAGTTCAAAATCGGGGCACCAATGAAGTCCATTATATGGAGAAAAATCCTGAAATGCTTTCCTCAATAATCGTAATTTCTTTACGACTGAAAACAGAAAGACATGAACATCTTGGATGACAAGGGGGTGAGTAAATTATTTGTAAATTGTTGTTCTGGAAGTGGACTTCTTTTTTTAATGTGAAAAGCTGCAGAGTTGTGTTAAAGTGAACAACATGGTATTTTCATAAAAATTACCTTGTATTGTGCACATTTTCTGACAGACACAATTTTACATTCTGCTGTTGTAAAGTCATTGACTTAAAAATCAAGCTCTTTTTTTTTTTTTAACCAGTACAGAAGTGGTTTTGATGCACAAAGTTGTTTTTAATGTCTCATGCAACAAAAGTCTTTTGATTAAACTCATAAAAGTGCAGATCTTTTAAAAAAAAAAAAAAAAAAAATCACTTTTTTAAAAGTGCTTTTCCATTAATAGTCCTTAGCAGAGATGTGCCGCTTGCTGTTTCTGTGGTGTAAAAGTAGTGGTTTTAGTTGGGACCAGATTTGCTGGTGTGCCAGTGCGCACAGCTTGTGATTTACAGCTTGTGCCAATACATTAGGATTTACTAAAGACACAAAGTGAAAAATTAGCTATTAAAAGACATAAACCGTTATTTTTGTTATTTGACCTTATTGCATATGCAATTGTAAGAGTTTTCCTTTCACAAGGATACAAAATGCATATTCAATTCATATAAAACATTCAAATGAATCATGCAATTTAGCGGCATTTACACAATTACCCAACACCCCCAAAAAAGCATGTCTTAGTACATCATGCCCCTGTGTTGTTAGTAGATTATGCACACCTGATTCTCATCTGTACCGCTAATTTGCGACCCTACTATCTGTAACGTGCAGCCTTGAAAGAAGCGCACAGCGATGGACAAATCCAAAATAGCTCTTTAATTATAAATCCAATAGAACACAGGCAACAACTTCAAACTACATAAAAATCAAAAGACAAAGAAACAGAGGAAAACCCAGGGCTTATAAAGATTGGAACATAATCAATGGAAACAGAAACAGGTGTGGGGTTAATTAACAATTAAACTAAAGAGAGCAGGAACAGAACCAAATATGGACAAACAGGAACTAAGACTAGGGGGGAAACGTGGAAACAAAAGTCCAGAATCCTCACACTATCCACATTATTTTTCCCGTAAGAGCAGGTAAATTTGTAAATTTTATGGGTCCGGCTTTCGGTCTCATACACGTCCAGCTATTTTTAACTGTACAAAACAGCTGGTTTTGCTGCTTGATATTGCAAATTGGTGTGACTTGACATAATATTTTAATGTGCTATCTTTATGAACACACTGGTTTGTAGTGCAAACAGTTTTACCATTTACTACAGTTTTACATTTACCATTTGTATTTCTTTTCGCTATTATTCCGCAAGTCTGGAAGTAGGCTTACTTCCGCATTGAAAAGTAAAGTGGATGTACAGTAGACACCTATAAACATTTTGCAATGAGTCCTTTGAATTCCAGTGATGGTCCTGCTTTTTCAATGCTAAATATTTATAAAGCCAATTCTTAAGTTTTAAATGATCTGGTAATTTGAGTGCATGCTGTAATGCAATAAAACACATGTAAAAGGCCAAACAGTTAACCCCTAGGGTTTATTTGAAAGATCCTCACAGACCAGTTGTTATGATTAAAAGGGTTATTTATAAGCAGGTCAGCATTACAGGCTTCATATTTTGACTGAGACCATATATTGTAAGATTTGACCACTGGTGTAATGGTTGAATAATTTTAGAAATCTGTCTTTTTGGATTTTTGTCTTTTATGTGCTTGATTTTCATGGACTGTATTTGATGAGCATGGATAATGTAACATCTTTTCCTACCTACACACTGATGGAACCAAGAGACTCTAAATCATACAGACATATATATTTCACATGCTTTTTGGTGCTCTATATTATGATCCTTCTTGTTAACACTTGGATCAGTGTTGTTATCATCTTGGAGAAAGCTCTTCATGAACCAATGTACATTTTTCTGTGCAATCTGTGTGTAAATGATATTTATGGTGCTGCAGGATTTTATCCTAAATTCCTGCATGATTTAATTATGGATTCATTTGTGATTCCTTCTTACATGTGTGCATTTCAAACTTTTGTGATCTACAGTTCGATTTTGTGTGACTGTACTACAGTAACTGTGATGGCATATGACAGACATGTGGCCATATGTCAACCTTTAGACTATCATACAAAAGTGAACAAATTTTCATGCAGCATATTACTTAGCTTCTGTTGGATCCTACCTTGCGTTTACATGATTATTGTTCTCGTGTTGTCAAATAGGCTGAAATTGTGTAAATATCACATTAATAAATTGTACTGTGACAACTGGTCTATGGTAAAACTTTCATGTGAATCAACGGTCATCAATAATATTTATGGATTTATTGTCATTTCATTTTATTCTTGCCTGGTTGTTTTTATTGTTTTGTCCTATATAAAACTTATCATTGCATGCAAAGCATCATTAGAGTGCAGAAGGAAATTTTGGCAGACATGTGTGCCTCATATGTTTATAGTGATAAATTATGTTGTTGCTGTGTTATTTGATGCCATGTACACCAGATATGGCTCAAGCAATGTCTCTGAGTATCTGCAAAACTTTTTGGCTCTAGAGATGGTTATTGTGCCGCCTCTTGTCAATCCAGTAATCTATGGGTTAAAACTCCACGAAGTACGCAAAAGACTCTTGAAATGTTTTGTTGAAATCAGAAAACAATAAAGAATACACTCACTTATTACTGTTCTGGTTTTCTTGCATGTACAATGTTTAAGGAAAGGATTCATTACATTGCTGAAAAACTGCCATGCTTTAGTAAAAACTACAAGTTTATTGTGAATGACTGATGGTAAGTTATGACAATATTATGTTGAATATTACTTGGACAGTACTATTTAGTTTTCTGTACTGTACTGTGACAACTGTGAACAACATGTGAACATTTATGGACTTGCTTTTATTTCATTTTATTTTTACTGTAATTATTGTATCCTTGTCATTGCATGTAAGTCATCATTAGAGTGCAGACGGAAATTCTGGCAGATGTGTGTGCCTCATATGTCTTTGCTGATAAATTTCACTATTGCAATGCTTTTTGACATGATGTACAGCAAATACAGCTCAAGCAATTTATTTGAGGATCTGCATCATTTTATAGCTTTAGAGATGATTATTGTGCCACCTCTTTTGAATCCTGTAATCTATGGCTTAAACCCAAAATAGGATTGTAAAAGACTCTTAAAACCATGCAATAATATACTGAAAAAGCAAGATTCTCTTTATGTAAAATTCTCTTTATAAAAAAAAGGAGTTTCTTTATGTAAACATAAACACTGAACAATACTGTATGTATTGTAACCAACTAAACCTATTGTAAACATAAATTAAAAATGCTGGTGAGATTTGCACACGAAAAGACAGTACACTGCAAAAAACAATTTGCTGAGTCAACTTAAAATAATTTGTAACTTGGCTGCCTTAAAATTTTAAGTTCAGTCAACTCAAAAACAGTTTATTCAACTTGAAATGTTAAATTATACTAAGTGACAGCTTAGATATTTGAGTTGAATCAACTTAAAATTTTAAGGCAGCTGTGTTACTTACCCATCTGTTAAGTTTAGCAAACACAAATATCTAAGTTGTTACTAAGTTGACTAAACTTATTTTAGTTGACTGAACTTAAAATTTTAAGGCAGCAGGGTAACAAATTATTTTAAGCTGACTCAACAAATTGTGTTTTTTATTATTTAGAAAGAAAAAGAAAGATAGCGATACATGTAGAAACAAAGCTGGAGAAAAGGAGAGATACAGACAACTCTGTCCCTTTTATCAAACCAGTAAAGATGGGAGCAACAACAGACGTGCTGGGTCGACGAGTGCTTGTGCAAGCAGTATAAGATACCTACACTAGTTTAAGAGTATAAAGACGGTAATTAACTTCTGGAGAGAAATAGCACAGATACTGGCTAAGGATGAAGATTTAGGTGTTAGTGTGTCAAATGGCTGTGTTTGTGCACACAAACGATTATTTTGATAATCGATTAATATAACAATTATTTCGACGATTAATCAGTAGGCTCTGACCGATTATCCAGCTTCTGCTGAATTAGTTAAAATATGCTGAATTAGAGTTATATTCTAAGAAGGGTTATATTTGGACAAACCATTTAATGCACAACATTATATCTCTAAAAATACATCATAATAAAAGTAGGATAAGCCACTGAAAATCATAATTTTCATATATAATAAATTTCTTGCGCCTCAGAGCAGGCAGGTAAAACATAATAAATGCAGTCACTGCTTTCAGAGGTGGATGCCTGCTGTTTGGGAATGCGTAAGACAATGTATAAGACAGTTCTGGGAGGCAATTATATAGAAATACTTTGACGACAGACTTTCCTAAGGCATTTCAAAACTTTTCAGATGCTGTGCAACAAGACCAGTCTGCTGGTTAGTCAGGTTATGCCGTCCCATTGCACAAAGTCACATGACATTTTGATGCACATGGAGCAATTTATTTGCAAAAATTAATTTCCATTTTCCATTATTTGTGTTAACTCTTTTTTGCACACATTACTTTTTTTCTACTGCTGTTTTCACTTAAATAAAAATCATTGCTATTTGCACTTAGTGTAAATAGCATCTAATTTCTATTTACACTTAGCTGCCTTAAATTAATAATGCAAAGTGATTTACTAAGGTTTGCGGTAATCAGTATAGTAGTATTTACACCAATAATTAATTCCCCCAAAAAAGCACAGTACCTGATTCTCACCTGTTGTGCTTGTTTGTGACCCTACTATAAACTGTACTGCTCTTGATAGATTGTGTCATTCATTGCTACGCGTATGTTCTTTAATTTGCTCATTGTCAGTAGATTTCCTTTCCTATATGCATTTTTATGGGATTGGGTTCTTACAATAGTTTGCTCTGCTGAGTAAATCTGGCCCTTAGTGTGGTTTGGGACAGGGGTCATGATGTACAGTAGACAACCTTAAACATTTTGAAATGACCTCTTTGAATTTAAGTGATGGCCCTGCCTTTTTAAGGATAAATATTTATGAGCTCTACCATCTCAAAACTAGTGCTAAAGAAAATTTTCAAATCATTTCTAATTTTTAAATCATCAAATGCTATAATGCATTGAAAGACATGTGAAAGGCCAAACAAGTGCATAGAATAACCCCTAGGGTTTATTTGCTAGATCTTCACAGACCAGTTGTCATGAGTAAAAGGGTTATTTATAAGCAGAACAGTGGTCATATACTGTAAGATGTGTCTGCTGATGTAAGGTAATGGTTGAATGGTTTTAGAAATCTGTGTATTTTTGGATTTTTCTCTCTTATGTGGTTGATTTACATGGATCATATTTGATGAGCATGGATAATGTAACATCTTTTCCTACCTACACCCTGATGGAACCAAGAGACTCTAAATCATACAGACATATATATTTCACATGCTTTTTAGTGCTCTATATTATGATCCTTCTTGTTAACACTTGGGTCAGTGTTGTTATTGTCTTGGAGAGAGCCCTTCACGAACCAATGTACATTTTTCTGTGCAATCTGTGTGTAAATGATATTTATGGTGCTGCAGGGTTTTATCCTAAATTCCTACATGATTTATTACTGGATTCATATGTGATTCCCTCTTACATGTGTGTACTTCAAACTTTTGTGATGTACAGTTCAGTTATGTGTGACTGTACTACAATAACTTTGATGGCATATGACAGACATGTGGCCATATGTCGACCTTTAGACTATCATACAAAACTGAACAAATTTTCATGCAGCGTGTTACTTGGCTTCTGTTGGATCCTACCCTTCGTTTACATGATTATTGTTCTTGTGTTGTCAAATAGGCTGAAATTGTGTAAATATCACATTAATAAACTGTACTGTGACAACTGGTCTATGGTAAAACTTTCATGTGAATCAACTGTCATCAATAATATTTATGGATTTATTGTCATTTCATTTTATGCCTGCCTGGTTGGTTTTATTTTTTTGACCTATATAAAAATTCTCATTGCATGCAAAGCATCATTAGAGTGCAGAAGAAAATTTTGGCAGACATGTGTGCCTCATATGTTTATAGTGATAAATTATGTTGTTGCTGTGTTTTCTGATGCCATGTACAGCAGATACGGCTCAAACAATGTCTCTGAGTATCTGCAAAATTTTTTGGCTCTAGAGATGGTTATTGTGCCACCTCTTGTCAATCCAGTAATCTATGGGTTAAAACTCCATGAAGTACGCAAAAGAATCTTAAAATCCTTTGTTAATATCAGAAAACAATAAAGAATACACTCACTCATTATTGTTCTGGTTTTCTTGGATGTACAATTTTAAAGGATTTATTAAATTTCTGAAAAACAGGCATGCTTTAGGAAAAACTGTAAGTTCATTGTGAATAACTAATGGTAAGTTATAATAATATTATGTTGAATATTACTTGCCTTGTGTTGGACAGTACCATTTATTACTATGTTCAGAGGCCTTCTATTGTCAAGCCGATTGAAAGTGTGTAAAACTCACATTGGTAAACTGTCAGTGACAACTGGTAAGTAGTAAAACTCTCATGTGAATCAACTGTTACCAACAACATTTATGGACTTGTTTTTATTTATTTTTGCATTTTTGCTGTAATTATTGTATCCTATGTAAAGCTTGTCATTGCATGTAAAGGATCATTAGAGTGCAGACATACATGTGTGCCTCATATGTCTTTGCTGATAAATTTCATTATTGCAACACTTTTCGATATGATGTACAGCAGATACGGCTCAAGCAGTTTATCTGAGGATGTGCGAAATATCATGGTTTAAGAGATTATTATTGTGCCACCTCTTTTCAATATTGTAATCTATGGCTTAAAACCTAAAAAGGATTGTGAAAGATTCCATGTGATAATATGTTGAAAAAGCATGATGCTTCAGGGAGTTTGTTCTGTAGTAAATGTGCCGTGTTGTATTCTTTATAAAATCATAGAGGTCTTTTGGAATTGAGTCCTGAACACTAAACAATATTGCAACGAGTGATTATTTTGATAACTGATTAATCTAATGATTATTAGAACGATTGTTTTGCCAATTAATCAGTAGACTCTGACCAATTATTCAGCTTTTCCTGAATTTGTTACAATACTGAGTTATATTCTAACTAATAAATAAAACAAATAAAACAAAAGTAATCATTTAGCCTTTGAAAATGTTAAACAATTATATTAATATTATACAATTACATTTATTATTAGGGATGTCCTGAGTCAATCTTAAGGATCGGGATCTGGGCTGATCAAGCGTTTTTTTTTTTTAACTTATCTGTATCGTCTCTCTTAAGCCCGATACTTATTTAGCTGTCATACTGCTGTCATGCAATAGCAGAGGTTGCGTTAACCAAAAACTATCCGTCATTGACAGAATTTTTTTTGTCATTTATCCTTAAGTCCTTCCGTCATTTTGACAGATTACACTGAGGGTGATCTAGTGTACATTGTAGCTGTAATTCCCACCCCTGTCCAGTTGGTGGCGATTGCGCTACAGTGTGGTAGCAGAGCAGGGGATCCAGAACAAAAATTAAATGTTTTCCTATGCGTTTGATTACGCACAGCCGAGTACACAGAAGCTACAACGATCTATCACGCCACATTAAAGAGCGCCAAAACGGTATTTATTGCTTGAATTTCCTAATGAAATTGACAGAATTTGAAATCTGAGACTTTGTTTCATAACACAAAGCTTAGTCTCCTGCTATTTTTTTGGAAGGAAGACGCACTATGTACTGTTCATTCATAAACTGAAAACAGCATAGACCAAAAGATCGATTGTGATTTCAGAAAAAAAAAAAAAAAAAGTGTGTTGAAGGAGAAGTTCACTTCCAGAACAGAAATGTACAATTAATTTACTTTAAAATTTTAAGGCAGCAGGGTAACAAATCGATTAATCTAACAATTATTTCGATGATTAATCAGTAGCCTCTGACCGATTATTCAGCTTTTGCTGAATTAGTTAAATATGGAGTTATATTCTAAGAAGGGTTATTTTTGGACAAACTATTTAATTCACAACATTATCTCTCTAAAAATACTTCATAATAAAAGTAGGAAAAACCACTGAAAATCCTAATTTTCATATATAATAAATTTCTTGCGACTCAGAGAAGGCAGGTAAAACACATTAAATGCAGTCATTGCTTTCAGAGGTGGATGTCTGCTGTTTGGGAATGCGTAAGACATTTCTGGGAGGCAATTATATAGAAATACTTTGACGACAGACTTTCCTAAGGCATTTCAAAACTTTTCAGGTGCTGTGCAACAAGACCAGTCTGCTGGTTAATCAGGTTATGCCGTCCCATTGCGCAAAGTCACATGACATTTTGATGCACATGGAGCAATTTATTCACAAAATTAATTTCCATCTTCCATTATTTGTGTTAACTCTTTTTTGCACACGTTACTTTTTTTTCTACTGCTATTTTCACTTAAATATAAATCATTGCTATTTGCACTTAGTGTAAATAGCATCTAATTTCTATTTACACTTAGCTGCCTTAAATTAATAATGCAAAGTGATTTACTAAGGTTTGCGGCAGTCAGTATAGTAGTATTTACACCAATACTTATTTCCTCCTAAAAAGCATAGTACCTCATTGTCACCTGTTGTGCTTGTTTGTGACCCTACTATAAACTGTACTGCTCTTGATAGATTGTGTCATTCACTGCTACGCGTATGTTCTTTCATTTGCTCATTGTCAGTAGATTACTGCAAAAGGATAGGAGATTTCCTCTCCTATATGCATTTTTATGGGATTGCGTTCTTACAATAATTTGCTCTGTTGAGTAAATCTGGCCCTTAATGTGGTTTGGGACAGGGGTCATGATGTACAGACACCCATAAAATTTTTGAAATGACCTCTTTGAATTTAAGTGATGGCCCTGCCTTTTTAAGGATAAATATTTATGAGCTCTACCTTCTCAAAACTAGTGCTAAAGAAAATTTTCAAATCATTTCTAATTTTTAAATCATCAAATGCTATAATGCACTGAAAGACATGTGAAAGGCCAAACAAGTGTATAGAATAACCCCTAGGGTTTATTTGCTAGATCTTCACAGACCAGTTGTCATGAGTAAAAGGGTTATTTATAAGCAGAACAGTGGTCATATACTGTTAGATGTGTCTGCTGATGTAAGGTAATAGTTGAATGGTTTTAGAAATCTGTGTATTTTTGGATTTTTCTCTCTTATGTGGTTGATTTTCATGGATCATATTTGATGAGCATGGATAATGTAACATCTTTTCCTACCTACACCCTGATGGAACCAAGAGACTCTAAATCATACAGACATATATATTTCACATGCTTTTTGGTGCTCTATATTATGATCCTTCTTGTTAACACTTGGGTCAGTGTTGTTATCATCTTGGAGAAAGCCCTTCATGAACCAATGTACATTTTTCTGTGCAATCTGTGTGTAAATGATATTTATGGTGCTGCAGGGTTTTATCCTAAATTCCTACATGATTTATTACTGGATTCGTATGTGATTCCTTCTTACATGTGTGTACTTCAAGCTTTTGTGATGTACAGTTCAGTTATGTGTGACTGTACTACAATAACTGTGATGGCATATGACAGACATGTGGCCATATGTCGACCTTTAGACTATCATACAAAACTGAACAAATTTTCATGCAGCGTGTTACTTGGCTTCTGTTGGATCCTACCCTTCGTTTACATGATTATTGTTCTCGTGTTGTCAAATAGGCTGAAATTGTGTAAATATCACATTAATAAACTGTACTGTGACAACTGGTCTATGGTAAAACTTTCATGTGAATCAACTGTCATCAATAATATTTATGGATTTATTGTCATTTCATTTTATGCCTGCCTGGTTGGTTTTATTTTTTTGACCTATATAAAAATTCTCATTGCATGTAAAGCATCATTAGAGTGCAGAAGGAAATTTTGGCAGACATGTGTGCCTCATATGTTTATAGTGATAAATTATGTTGTTGCTGTGTTTTTTGATGCCATGTACGGCAGATACGGCTCAAACAATGTCTCTGAGTATCTGCAAAATTTTTTGGCTCTAGAGATGGTTATTGTGCCACCTCTTGTCAATCCAGTAATCTATGGGTTAAAACTCCATGAAGTACGCAAAAGAATCTTAAAATCCTTTGTTAATATCAGAAAACAATAAAGAATACACTCACTCATTATTGTTCTGGTTTTCTTGGATGTACAATTTTAAAGGATTTATTACATTTCTGAAAAACAGGCATGCTTTAGGAAAAACTAAGTTCATTGTGAATGACTAATGGTAAGTTATGACAATATTATGTTGAATATTACTTGCCTTGTGTTGGACAGTACCATTTATTACTATGTTCAGAGGCCTTCTATTGTCAAGTCGATTGAAACTGTGTAAAACTCACATTGGTAAACTGTCAGTGACAACTGGTAAGTAGTAAAACTCTCATGTGAATCAACTGTCACCAACAACATTTATGGACTTGTTTTTATTTTATTTTTGCATGTTTGCTGTAATTATTGTATCCTATGTAAAGCTTGTCATCGCATGTAAAGTATCATTAGAGTGCAGACATACATGTGTGCTTCATATGTCTATTGCAACACTTTTCAACATGATGTACAGCAGATACGGCTGAAGCAATTTATCTGAGGATGTGCGAAATATCATGGCTTAAGAGATTATCATTGTGCCACCTCTTTTCAATATTGTAATCTATGGCTTAAAACCTTAAAAGGATAGTGAGAGAATCCATGCAATAATATGCTGAAAAAGCATGATGCTTCAGGGAGTTTGTTCTGTAGTAAATGTGCCGTGTTGTATTCTTTATAAAATCATAGAGGTCTTTTGGAATTGAGTCCGGAACACTAAACAATATTGCAACGAGTGATTATTTTGATAACTGATTAATCTAATGATTATTAGAACGATTGTTTTGGCGATTAATCAGTAGACTCTGACCAATTATTAAGCTTTTTCAGAATTTGTTACAATACTGAGTTATATTCTAACTAATAAATAAAACAAATAAAACAAAAGTAATCATTTAGCCTTTGAAAATGTTAAACAATTATATTAATATTATACAATTACAATTATTATTAGGGATGTCCTGAGTCAATCTTAAGGATCGGGATCTGGGCTGATCAAGCATTTTTTTTTTTAACTAATCTGTATCGTCTCTCTTAAGCCCGATACCTATTCAGCTGTCATACTGGTGTTATGCAATAGCAGAGGTCGCGTTAACCAAAAATTATCCGTCATTGACAGAATTTTTTTTGTCATTTATCCTTAAGTCCTTCCGTCATTTTGACAGATTACACTGAGGGTGATCTATTGTACATTGTAGCTGTAATTCCCACCCCTGTCCAGTTGGTGGCGATTGCGCTACAGTGTGGTAGCAGAGCAGGGGATCCAGAACAAAAATGAAACTGTCACAAATGTTTTCCTATGCTAGAAGCTACAACGATCTATCACGCCACATTAAAGAGCGCCAAAACGGTATTTATTGCTTGAATTTCCTAATGAAATTGACAGAATTTGAAATCTGAGAATTGGTTTCATAACACAAAGCTTAGTCTAGTGCTATTTTTTGGAAGGAAGACGCACTATGTACTGTTCATTCATCAAAAAAAAAAAAAAAAAAAACTGTGTTAAATGAGAAGTTCACTTCCAGAACAAAAATATACAATTCATTTACTCACCCCCTTGTCATCCAAGATGTTCATGTCTTTCTTTCTTCAGTCGATAAGAAATTATGTTTCTTGAGGAAAAAAATTCAGGAATTATCTCCATGTAGTGGAGTTCAATGGTGCCCCCAAGTCTGAACTTCCAAGATGCAGTTTAAATGCAGCTTCAAATGACTCTAAACGATCACAGCCGAGGAAGAAGGGTCTTATCTAGCAAAACGATCGGTCATTTTTGAAACAAGTTGACAAATTATATACTTTTTAACCTCAAACGCTCATCTTGCCTACTGTAGGTCTACGTGAACTCTTTTTTTTCTGGGTCAATAATGTCGAAAAACTCCCATTTCCTACATCGCTGCAGAAGTACCAACCCAGTGTTTACAAAGTGAACATGCAAAGAATATCAAACGCAAAAAAAAAAAAAATAGGTAAAGCAGCAATGTAGGATGCATTTGACATTGAAGAAGAAAACGAGAAGGGAGTTTTTCGACCTACGCTAACTGTATTGACCCGGATTACACAGACTACACATGCACATCCCAGAGACAAGACAAGACAAGCATTTTAGGTTAAAAATTATATAAATTGTCAATTTGTTGCAAAAATGACCAATCGTTTAGCTAGATAAGACCCTTCTTCCTTGGCTGGGATCGTTTAGAGCCATTTGAAGAAGCATTTAAACTGCATTTTGGAAGTTCAAACTTGGGGGCACCACTGAAGTCCACTATATGGAGAGAAATTCTGTTACATTTTCCTCAAGAAGCATAATTTCTTTACGACTGAAGAAAGACACGAACATCTTGGATGACAAAGGGGGTGGAAGAAGGGCTGACGACTCCAGGGGGGTGACCGACGGTGGCGGAGCAAGTGGAGTTGGAGCCCGAGGCGGATACGGAGAGCCGACAGGTCCGGGCGACACCGAGGATCCAGCGGAGCTGGAGGGAGAGAGGAGCCCAACAGAGCCGGTGGGACAGAGTGACGAGGCGCAGCCGGAGGAGTGGAGTCCTGAGGTGATGGCAGGTCAACGACCGACCAAGGTGGAGCCAGAGGGACGACGGAGCCTGGTGAAACTGGTGGGCTGATGGGTGACGGTGGAGACGAATGAGCCAGGAGCCGGGGCGGAGCCACTGCATTGGAGGGCCGAGGTGGAGTCCTGGACTCGGAGGCTGGAGGCGGAGATGAGGGATCTTCCAGCCACGACGCCGATGGAAATTGGCAGATCTGCGGTGAGCCCACCTCACAGATGGTGGGCTGAAGGTGAGCAGAGAGGGTTGTAAGGGGACAGAGGTGGCGTGGCTGGGCACTGGGTCAGGAATGGGGCTGGTGTCGTCGTCCGAAAAGTCCACGGTCAACGAAGATTGGCGAGGCTCTCTCGAAGACCATTTCCGGACAGCTGCACTCGTGTGGTGGTGTTAAGCCCTGCTTGATAGAATGAGCAGAGGCAGCTGTCCGGATAGTGTGTTAGATTGGCGAGAAACACAAAGTCCATGGTGTGGTCCTTGAGAGAGTGGTCCCCCTGCTCCAGCAGGAGGACGAGGTCATCCACAACTAAAACAATAAACAAAAACTGACAAAAGATGCAAACAAAAAACACGGGGTAATATGCCGCTTACTTTTTAACGGTCCGGTCTTCTGTCACATAACATGTGAGGAAGGGGCGTATGAAGACGAAGGTCAAAGATAAAGTCTTTATTATAATCCACAGGTAATTCCAAACAAGTAAATCCACAACAGGAGGGTAGAAACACACATACACACTGACAAGACCAGACACAAAGCATAGAACTCAAACTACTTATAAAAGGTGGCTAATGATACACAGACAGGTGATGGTGATTAACTAATAATGACACAACGAGGACAGGAACAGGAACAACCATATATGGGCACATATAGTCCAGGGGTGTGACAACATGCATCTTTATGTAACAGTCTGCTGAATGTTTGTTTTCTGTGTATGTTTTGTTTACTTTTACTTTTTTTTTTTTAACATTTATTACAGAACATACTAAGTACTAAATTACTAATATACTAATATACTAAATTAAATGAATGTTATTTCAGACTGAATAAGTTGATTTAGACATGGTTGTGATAAACAGTTTATAAATGAATCCCTGAGGTGTATATGCTCAAGTCTCTCTGAGAATTTGCTGTGAGGAAAAAAGGCATTTATAAGCATGTAAGTTGTCTTCAGAGCCTCTTTGTGGTTGTGAACATGCACGATGAGGACTCTGGCATGGTAATGGTTGGCTATGGTATTAGCAGTTTTGTGTTGTGTTTGATAAAAGACATCAGTGCTTATCAGTAAACTTGATATTTAATTGTTATCCTTCATTTGGTGATTGTAAATAATTAAATATCAATTAATTTTGTATTTTGTGATAATATAAAGAGATCATGGATAATATTACTTATTTTGCAACCTACACCCTGATGGAACCACAAGACTCTAAATCATACAGACATATATATTTTACATGCTTTTTCTTTATTTATAGTCTAATATTGTTTTTGAACAGTTGCCTTTGTGTGGTCATTGTTTTGGAGAGAGCCCTTCATCAACCAATGTACATTTTTCTGTGCAATCTGTGTTTAAATGGAATATATGGAGCAACTGGATTTTATCCTAAATTCCTACATGATTTAATACTGGATTCATATGTAATTCCTTCTTACATGTGTGCTTTTCAGTCTTTTGTTATCTACAGTTCAATTAAGTGTGAATATTCTACATTAGCAGTGATGGCTTATGACAGACATGTGGCCATATGTCGACCTTTAGACTATCACTCAAAGATGAACGCATTTTCTTGTGTTGTGCTACTTTTCATATGTTGGACTTTACCATTAATTTCAACACTCATTGCTCTGATCCTATCAAATAAGTTAGTATTATGTAAAAATCACATTGATAAACTGTATTGTGACAACTGGTCAATAGTAAAGCTCTCATGTGGATCAACTGACACCAATAACATTTACGGACTAATAAGCATTTCATTTCATTTTTGCATTTTTGCTGTAATTATTGTATCCTATGTAAAGCTTGCCATTGCATGTAAAGCATCATTAGAGTGCAGAAGAAAATTTTGGCAGACGTGTGTGCCTCATGTAATTTCATTAGTTAATTTCAGTGTTGCAATGCTTTTTGATACAATGTACAACAGATACGGCTCAAGCGATTTCCCAGATGATCTGCGTAATTTTTTGGCCTTAGAAATAATTATTGTGCCACCTCTTTTAAATCCTGTAATCTATGGTTTAAACTTGAAAGAAGTCCGCAAGAGAATCTTGAACTCATGTATAAATATTTTGAAAAAAACATGATAAATTTGGTTGTATGTGTTTGCTGTGTTGTATTTTAACATTTTAAAATGGCCGTTATACAATACTGAATCCTTATTGTAAACAACTAAAGCATAAATGAAAGAATGTTTATGCCATTTCATACTGAAAAACATACACCAAAATGTTTATAGTTACAACTTCTATTATTATGAAATATACTCAGTTCAGTTTAATTTCAGTGAAATGTTTTTTTCTGTCAAGAATCATCTATCAGTTGATGATGCAAACAAAGGAAATCTTCTAACTCATGTATCATGTCATTCATAAAAAAGTGAATGAGGAAATGCAGTTTAGATGAATATCCATCATGAATTATATTACTGTGCATATTGTATTAAATTATTTTATTCAGGTACCTCAGATTAATTACCTCTTGCTCTAAGAAAGTTATTTCACCTTTTTATTCTCCTACCAAATTTTTTGAAAAATCAACTGTAGAATGTGATGTGAAGGCATGCTTTATTTTCATCCCAGAGTTTTTTGCAGCACTTCAGACATTGTACTTTGGATTTTTTAAGAATATGTAGTACATATTAACATATATATCATGATACAAATATGTTCTAGAAATATATATTTACATTTTAAATTCATACTATGTAAAAACAGTGGCCTGAGGAAACTTTCCATGAGGGGCAATGTGACTGGTGACTTATTTATACTCTGTGGTTTCAGGCTTTTGAGGAGTGCATATGTGTATGCAAAGCCTACAAAATGTTATATCAACAAACTGTAAAATGTAACATGTAGTTACATCTGTAATTAATTTCTCTAATTACATTTATAATTACACTGTTGACCCATCCCATACACTTAAACCCACCCTTAAACCTACCCATACCACCAAACCTGTCCCAATAGCAGCTAAAGTGTTTTGCAATACAATATGAACACAATAAGCACACTGTACGTTAGTATTATTTTTGTATGATAGTACGAAACCAGCTGCAAATTGAAAGCACTCGCTGGATGACACAGTTTCACACTCAGACAGCCCATAAACAAAAATCCATACTTCAAAATAAACTTTACTGAGAATACGGGCATAGAACAACACATGACACAAAATAATAACTGACGAAGGATAAAACAGAATCAAGAGTTTAAACACAATGGTAAATGAGTGAACCAAACAGGAACAGGAGCTTTGGTCAAAGGACTGGGTGACACCTGGAAGACGATCAACGGAGGTGGAACTATGTTGAGTGGAGGAACCGGCGGAGCAGAGAGGCCGATGGACCAGGGCGACATTGAAGGTCTGGAAGTCCAATGTGGTGCGACTGGCTCGTGTGACCAAGGCGGAGCCGGGGATTCGGCTGACTGGGGCTAGCGAGGACGATGGAGAAACCAGAAGAAGGGAGGAGCCCGGTGAAGCTGAAGAGGTTGAGGGTCGAGGTGCAGCCAGAGACCCGGAAGTCCTTGGCGGAAGTTGGACAACGACCAACCGAAGTTTGTACGGCTGTATGAGGGAGCCCAGAGAAGTCCTAGGGCAGACGGGCCTCGGTGGAGACGAGGGAGTGCAGAGCCGGAGCAGAGTCGACAGGCTGACAGGCCAAGGTGGAGACATGGGCCTGGAGGGCCGTAGTGCAGCCAGGGACTGGTGGAGGGGAAGCCTGAGGCAAGGTTAATGAGCTGCACAGAGCTAGTGGCAAAAGCAGAGCTGAGGAGCAGTGGGGCCAACGAATCCAGGGAACTGGCCAAACAAAGGATAGAACAGAATCAAGAGTTTAAATACACACATGATAAATGAGTGAACTAAACAGGAACAGGAGCTTTGGTCAAAGGACTGGGTGACACCTGGAAGACGATCAACGGAGGTGGAACTATGTCGAGTGGAGGAACTGGCGGAGCAGAGAGGCCGACGGACCAGGGCGACATTGAAGGCCTGGAAGCCCAGTGTGGAGTGACTGGCTCGTGTGACCAAGGCGGAGCCAGGGATTTGGCTGACCGGGGCGACGATGGAGCCAGCGAGGATGACAGGGAAGCCAGAGGAAGGGAGGAGCCCGGTGAAGCCGAAGGGGCGCAGCCAGAGACCCGGAAGTCCTTGGCGGAAGTTGGACGATGACCAACTGAGGTTTGTGCGGATGTATGAGGGAGCCCAGAGGAGTCCTAGGGCAGATGGGCCTCGGTGGAGACATGGGCCTGGAGGGCTGAAGTGCAGCCAGAGACTCAGTACAAAACTGAGCTGGTGGAGGGGAAGCCTGAGGCAAGGTTAATGAGTTGCACAGAGCTAGTGGCAAAGGCAGAGCCGAGGAGCTGGACGACACCAGTGGGGCCAACGAATCCAAGGAAACTGGCCAAAATCAGTGAAGGAGGAGGCACCAGGAAATCCAACAGGGACATCAGAGGAGGAAGGTCTCTGGATGGGACCGGAGCCTCTAACAGTTCGGACGGGACCGCCAAAGAAGACAAAGGTTTGAGGGTGGGTACTTGGCTGGGAACTCTTTTTGAGAGGATGTTTGTGTTTTTATTGCATGAACAGAACACACCATGGCTTACGGTGAACGTGGAAGACGCAGCAGACTGTTTAGATGCTCTCTGCACAGAATGTAGTGCAGACAAGAAGTGTGAACTAGAACAGGGGTTCTAGTTCCTGGAACACCCCACCCCCAACACTGCATGTTTTCCATTTCTCTTTAATCAAACATAGCTGATTCAGATCATTAGCTCATTAGTAGAGACTCCAAGACTTGAAATGGGTGTGTCAGACAAATGGGTGCCAGACAAATCCTATGACTCCTCATTTCTCGCTCCTCACCACAGTAGTGCACCCTGACAACTGATACACATCCGATATTCTACCAATTATTTACGTTCACTTAAGACATAACAGTGTGTGTTCACATGAATACTGATCAAAACAGACAATTTGACATCATGAATGTATTTCTCTGTTTATGTATGATAAGGTGTGAAAGAGAACTGAACTGAGTATTTTTCCAAAATGAAAAAAGTGAAAGCATATTTTATCAAAATATATTTTATATTTTACCAAATCAAATGTTTTCAAAGTTTTTTTCTTTTTTTTTCCATGAGCAAATAATTAAACCCAAGAGATTTCAAAACTCAGAACATTTCTTAGAGACATCCCTGCTGATCAGAGACTTATAAAAACCAACCAGACCTCACAGCGTTCAGCTGAGATCACAACCAGCTCTGAATCAGCTTATCTGTGAAACTCTCACTGTCATTCCTGCACCCATAAGCCTAATGAGAAATGTTTTATGTGTTTATCTGAACTTTTATTAATACTATTTTTGTACAATTTGATTTTCATAATTTGATTTTGTTTCATGTGATTTTAGGGCTCATCCATACTGTGATGGATAACATGTCTTATCCTGTGATACTGACGCTTATGGTGCCCAAAGAAACAAAATCATTTCGCCACATATATTTTTTTTGCTTTCTTGTCTTATATGTGCTTATATTGTCAATTAACATCCGTCTGGCTATGGTCATTATCATGGAGAAAGCTCTTCATGAACCAATGTACATGTTCTTGTGTAACCTGTGTTTTAATGGAGTTTATGGAGCCTCAGGATTTTATCCTAAAATTCTGTCTGATTTGATATTGGATTCATATGTGATCTCCTCTCACATGTGTGCTCTGCAGATCTTTGTGATTTACAGCTCTTTACTGTGTGAGTTCACAATCTTAACAGTGATGTCTTATGATAGATATGTAGCCATATGCAAACCTTTAGAATATCATTCTAAATTAACTAAAAACACCTGTGTGAAATTAATTCTATTCTCATGGATTGTTCCCACTTTTTCTGCATTCAATGGCACCCTGTTATCAAATATGAGACCATTTTGTGCTTATCGCATAGATAAATTATATTGTGACAACTGGTCAGTTGTAAAACTGTCTTGTACATCATCTTTTGTTAATAATATCTATGGTTATATTGTTGCTGCCATGTCTGCTGGCTTTGAAATTATCATCACAATATGCTATATTAAAGTGATCTCTGCATGTAAAGCATCTTTAGAAAACAGAAGGAAATTCTGGCAAACATGTTTGCCACACATCTTATCTCTGATCAATTTCACTATTGCTATGCTTTTTGATTTCATGTATAACAGATATGGTTCAAATGACATTCCAGAGAGTCTGCGTCATTTTTTGGCTCTAGAACTGGTGATAGTCCCACCTGTGTTCAATCCTCTAATCTATGGGTTAAATATAAGAGCAGTGCGCAAAAGAGCTTTTAAGTTATGTGTTGCAGCAAGAGTAAATGTTTCACGTTCACCAAAAAGACGTAAAACATGAAACATACTAAACCAGCTGTTATGACAATGTATTTGTATGTATTTTTATTAGAGATAAAAAAATATGACTAAAAAGAGATTTGTTTAAAATTAACTTGTACCCTGGATCATAAAGATCTCTTAGGAGTTTTCCCCTCCAATACATGCCTTTTTATATCTTAACATCATTATTGTTTGTAAAATTTATCTTTCCTTTTTTTGTCAGATAGACTAAAAGTTTGTACAAATGTACTTTTAATCGGTGTAATTTATAACAGAATTTGAAACTGTAATCTTTATTATTCATTTAGTCAATGTGCTACCAAATCTTCCCTTGTTTCCTTAATGTTCCTGTACGCAAGGATTTTATAAATGTAAATAAACAAAGCTGATTTTGTACTAAACTTGAGTAAACTTGATGCCACACTATACTATTAATAAGTCAGTTCTGTCTGGGGTGATACAATATGAAAAAACTTACATTTATTTATCTCTATTTTAATCAGCTGAACCACACAGACTATATTCAAACAATTAAATTCAACATTAACACGTATTTTGGAGTGAAAAAAAAAAACACATTCCACATTCCCCTCAGTAATTTGCGATAGTGTTCCCCTTGGTTAAAAATTGCGATCACCAATCAAGTCACCCCCCCTCATGAGGACCCCCTCTATCATCGAGCCCTTGGAATCATCCTGATTTTTTTCCAGACAAGAATGATGCTTGCAACCATTGTAGACCAGCTCCAGTAGATCATGTACACATGTTTTGGTCATGCCCTCGATTAGTCACCTTTTGGTCCAACGTATTTGACACATTGGGAAAAGCACTTAAAGTTGAACTGAGTCCCAATCAATTGACAGCTGTTTCTGGTCTAGTCCTATTGCTCAAGTGGTTTCTTTCACTACTCTATTAACTAGAAAAAATATTCTCCTTAAATAGAGGTGTGCCACATCCCCTACTCACAATAGATAGATATGAGATTTATTTTTTTATACATTAAATTGGAGAAATAAAGGTTTATGCTTCAAGGTTCCCTTAAAACCTTATGTAGAACCTGGGATCCTTTCTTGAATTTCATTAAAGGGTTGCATTGTCCCTCTGACACATACTTGGGAAATACTTAAGAAATGTCTCTTTTAGGACATCGCAAAATGTTAAGTATGAGAGAGCATTATATGTCTGTGTTCAGAAATGGTCAGACATGGTAAGGACATTTTGTTGTTTGTTGATCAGTTTGATGTAAGTGAAATTCATACTGTCCTGACAAAATGGCAATAAAAAAGATTGGAGATAGAACTGTTGTTAATGACGTCAAGTAGTTTGAGATCAATTTAATGTCAGATTATTCCTGTAAATATGGCAAAGATGTAAATCTTCCTGTAAATATGGTCATAAAGAATATGGCATCTAAGGAATGCTTTACTATTTTTACTCTCTTTATTTCCTTATGTCACTCTGGGGTTCCCCTTATGGTTCTAGAGCAAATACACACATGCATGCTCTTCAAAAATGGTGCTTAATTCTCTTGACATAGAATTGCAGTGTAGAATTAAATGTGTATATGTATGGAATGAAAGATAAAGTTGTGTTTGTAACTTCCTTATTTTGCTCAAGTGGATGATCTATTTTAACTCCATATGTCATGCTAACAAGAAATTAAGAGCTATATTTCCAACCACACAACTTTGCAATGCTGTTTGAGTGATTGTTGAAACTACGAATTTGGGAAACACCAAATCATTGTATATATTGTCGAAACTTGCAACCATGGTTAACTATTTTTTAAGGGAACGCACCACTAAATGACACCCACATTACAGGTTAAAGGTCAGATTCACCCTGGAGAGAATTTCAAATTGCAACATAATTATACACATATATAACCCCATAGCCTACATTACATTAAATCAAATAAATAAAATTAAAATATTTAATGAGAGCAGTAAGTGAGCAGCATGGTTTAATTTAGTAAAATGACAACAAAATCTTTTAAAAATGGGTGTACACAGCTTTTTACAACATGTGTGGGGCGCTACTATTGTTAGAATATTTGACCTTTATTTTAACAAATCAAGAGTTAAGTGCATAATTAATCCCAAGAAATTGTATTATGTCTCTTATATATTTCCCTAATGACAAATCAGTAAATATAAAACCAAGCAAGAACTTACTAATTTCAGACACACCCGTCTGTGGATACTGTATGTTTGTTTCCTTTTTTTCTGACTGTGGCTGCTTTATGTCTTAAGTCAACAATGGTAATTGAAGCGTCATGAAATGTCTGCTTTAGCTATGTGACTAATATTGTTTAGTCATACTGCATAATATTTGTTTTCAAGGGAATTTTCAGGGGATTTGAAGGACTATCCTTACCATGAATACTGTGCTGGATAACATGACTTATCCTGCGATACTGACACTTATGGTGCCAAAAGAAACAAAATCATATAGGCACGTATATTTTACTTGTTTTCTTGCCTTGTATCTCCTTATATTGTCAATTAATATTCGTCTCGTTATGGTTATTGTCATGGAGAAAGCTCTTCATGGACCAATGTATATATTCCTGGGTCATCTCTGTATAAATGGGATTTATGGAGCCTCAGGATTCTACCCTAAAATTCTGTCTGATTTAATATTAGATTCATATGTGATCTCCTCTAACATGTGTACTTTGCAAACCTTTGTTATCTACAGCTCTTTGCTTTCAGAGGTCACAATATTAACAGTGATGGCTTATGATAGATTTGTAGCCATATGTAAACCTTTAGACTATCATTCTAAATTAACTACAAACACCTGTGTGAAATTAATTCTGTTCTCATGGATTTTTCCAAACTCCCTAACAGCTGCATCAGTGCTGTTATCAAAGTTAAGGCCTTATTGTAAATATCACATTGACAAATTATATTGCGACAACTGGTCAATTGTAAAACTGTCTTGTGAATCAAGTTTTGTTAACAACGTCGTTGGATATGCCCTGATTGTCACATTTTTTAGCTTTATGGTTTTTATCATAGTGTCCTACATTAAACTGATCTCTGCATGTAAAGCATCTTTAGAAAACAGAAGGAAATTCTGGCAAACATGTTTACCACACATATTTTCACTTATAAATTTCACTGTTGCTTTGCTTTTTGATATCATGTATAGCAGATATGGTGCAAATGACATTCCAGAGAGTTTGCGTCATTTTTTGGCTCTAGAATTGCTGATAGTCCCACCTGTGTTCAATCCTCTAATCTATGGGTTAAATATTACAGCAGTGCGTAAAAGAGTTTTCGCTTCATGTGTTGCATCAAGAGTAAATGCTTCACAAAAAAACCAAAACCTAATCGTGTACTAACACTGATATATGTGAAATGCTAGTTTGGCTTTAAAAAAAAATTGTGACAATGTGAGAAAGAGTGTGGTTTTAACAAACACATTTATGGTGTGATGTATGTACAAACTCTGATCCTTCAAACTGTATGACTATTATGTTGGAACACTGTACATCTATGAGTAACATTTTATTAAGTATTGTAGAGTTACAGGTACATGTATATAAAATATATATCTTGTATTGTAATGTAAGTGTTTTAATCATTCTTGGGTCATCTGTGTGTAAATGGGGTTTATGGAGCCTCAGGATTTTACTCCAAATTTCTGTCTGATTTAATACTGGATTCATATGTGGTGATTCATATGTGCTCTGTAGAACTTTGTTATGTACAGCTTTTTTTCTTTGTGAAATGACAGTTGTAAGTCATATGATAGATATGTAGCCATATGTCACCCTTTAGACACTAAACACAATCACAGATTTTCATGTCTTTTGTTGGCTGTGCGGTGCATCACATTCAGTGCACTGCTCTCATCAAATAGGTTGATATGGTGTAAAAATCACATTGTGAACTTTTTTGTCATAACGTGCCATTTTTAATTGTCCTTGTTAAACACTGTGCCAAAATACATGTTGTAGTTGTGTGTAAACAGTTTCATTTTTTTTTTAATGACCATTTTCACAGTTGAAGCCAGAGGATTTTTTATTTTTTATTTTTTGCAGTTATCAAAATCGTAAAAGTTTGCTTATATTCAGGGTTAAATTAGACTTTAAATAACAGACTCCCAACATGACTCTGAATTTCAGTGCATATTCTGTAACACAATTTCTAAATCATGTTTGTCAGTAATCATTTAGGCCTATACCAAATTTTCTGAAAACTGTGGGTGACTTTTCCCTTGCTATGGTTACCTTTCCCCCAATTTGATGAGAATGCATTATATAACGTTTCATGGCACTCTCTCATTTAACAAGGCAGTTTGCCTGTGCTATTTTATGTCTTTGTATGGAAGCCCATTCCCGCCACTAAATAAAAAAAATATAAAAAAAAAGCAAAAATATAAAAGGTTACTGCAACTTTTTATCTCACAATTCAGACTTTTTTCACAGAACTGCATAATGCAAACTCGCAATTCTGACTTTTTTTCTGAATTGTGAGATATAATCTCACAAATGCGAGCAGTAAAGTCAGAACTTCAAGATATAAACTCAAAACTGTAATCAGCAAAAACTGGGCTACAAAAGTATGTAATCAGCATGTATGTACAAATCTTTATTTCATTTTTAAGCTTTTAAATTAATACAAAAATGAATAAAGTGAAGGTATATGAGTATTTGCTTATTTTAACAAATCAAGGTGTTCAAAGTTTTTTTTATTTATTTATTTATTTTTTCCCATGAGCGAATAATTAAACTCAAGAGATTTTAGAACACCTCTTACAGACATCCCTATTATAAAAGCCAACCAGACCTCAAAACGTTCATCTGAGATCACAACCAGCTCTGAATCAGACTCTCACTTCCTGCATCCAGCAGTGGATATTGAAGCCTAATGAGATACAAATGGTTTTAAATGTTTATCTGAACTGAATTTGTACTGCATTGTCATTTGTCTCATGTGATTGAAGGGATCATCCATACCGTGATGGATAACATGACTTATCCTGTGATACTGACACTTATGGTGCCCAAAGAAACTAAATTATATAGGCATGTATATTTTATTTGTTTTCTTGCCGTATATCTCTTTATATTGGCAATTAATATTCGTCTTGCTATGGTCATTATCATGGAGAAAGCTCTTCATGCACCAATGTACATGTTTTTGTGTCATATGTGTATTAATGGGGTTTATGGAGCCTCAGGATTCTACCCAAAAATGCTGTCTGATTTAATATTGGATTCATATGTGATCTCCCCTAACATATGTACTTTGCAAGCCTTTGTTATCTACAGCTCTTTCCTTTCTGAGGTCACAATATTAACAGTGATGGCTTATGATAGATTTGTAGCCATATGCAAACCTTTAGACTATCATTCTAAATTAACTACAAACACCTGTGTGAAATTAATTCTGTTCTCATGGCTGTTTCCAAACTCCTTAACAGCTTCATCAGTCCTGTTAGCAAAGTTGAGGCCGTTTTGTAAATATCACATTGACAAATTATATTGTGACGCCTGGTCAATTGTAAAACTGTCTTGTGTATCAAGTTTTGTTAACAACGTTGTTGGATATGCCCTGATTGTCACATTTAATAGCTTTATAGTTTTTATCATAGTGTCCTACATCAAACTAATCTCTGCATGTAAAGCATCTTTAGAAAACCGAAGGAAATTCTGGCAAACATGTCTCCCACACCTCTTTTCACTTATAAATTTCACTATTGCTTTGCTGTTTGATGTCATGTATAGCAGATATGGTGCAAATGACATTCCAGAGAGTTTGCGTAATTTTTTGGCTCTAGAACTGGTGATAGTCCCACCTGTGTTCAATCCTCTAATCTACGGGTTAAATATTACGGCAGTGCGTAAAAGAATTTTCACTTCATGTGTTCCATCAAGAGTAAATGTTTCTAAAAAAATCAAGACTTAATCATGTACTAAAACTGATTCATGCGAAGTGCTGGTTTGGCTTTAGCAATGAATTGTGACAATGTGAGAAAGAGTGTGGTTTTAACAAACATATTTATAGTGATGTATGTACAAACTGTAAAAAAAGAATCAGAGAACGTTGTCAACTGCATTTGATTTGATCCTTCAAGCTGTATGACTATTATGTTGGAACACTGTAGATCTATGAGTAACATTTTATTAAGTATTGTAGAGTTACATGTACATATATAAAAATATATTATTTTGTATTGTAATATAATTATTTTAATCATTCTTGGGTCATCTGTGTGTAAATGGGGTTTATGCAGTCTGAGGATTTATGCAGGCATCTGATTTAATGTTGGATTCATATGTGGTGATTTCTCACGTGTGCTCTATAGAACCTTGTTATGTACAGCTTTTTTTCTTTGTGAATTTACAGTTTTAACAGTGATGTAATGTGATAGATATGTAGCCATATGCAAACCTTTAGAGTAACACTAGGCTCTGTGGTTAGCACTGTTGTCTCACAGCAAGAAGGTCTCCGGTTCGAGCCACGGCAGGGACAGGAGGCCTTTTTGTGTGGGGGTTTCCTCTCACAGTCCAAAGACATGCAGGTAAGGTAATTGAAGACTGTGTGTGTGTAAAGTGTGTAAAGTCAAGACTTGTGTATATGGATTAACTGGTTCTCGCCATGAGTATTGCCGTAGATGCTGGAATGGTGTTAAAAAGCAAACAAACAAACAAACAGACTAACACTATCACTAATTTTCCTGTCTTCTGCTGGTCTGTGCCGTGCATTACGTTCAGTGCCCTGCTAATGTCAAAAATGTTGGTATGGTATAAAAATCACACTGTAGCCTTTATTTGTCATAAAGTGCCATTTTCAATTGTCCTAGCTAAACACTGTGCCAGATACATGTAGTATTTATATGTAAACAATTTAAAATATATATTAAAAAATTACTATTTTCACACTTGAAACCTGATGATTCATCCATCACAAACTGACTTATTTGATTAGCATCACAGAAATAGTGCTGAATCTTAAATTCTTCTGAAGCTATATCAATCTATTTTATTTTTTATTTTTTTACAATTATCAAAATTCTAAACGTTTCTTTATTTTCAGCGTTAAATCAGACTTTAAATAACAGATTCCCAATATGACCTTGCTGAACTGAATGTACTGTATATGTTAATATTGTAGTTTGTGTATCAGTCATTGTGTCACAATGCTGGATTGTTTGTGTTGGTGCTCACTCATGTGCCCATATATGGTTGTTCCTGTTTCTGTCCTCGTTGTGTCATTGTTAGTTAAATAAAATATATACATAACCTACAATAATTACTAAGAGCTGTAAATTGAGCATCATGGTTTAATTTGGTAAAATGACAACAAAATCCTTTAAAAATGGGTGTACACAACCTTTTACATCATTATGTGTGCCTGTTTGCACAAGTATTGTTAGTAAATGTGATCTTTAATTTAACAAACCAAACGTTTTACCAAAGTGTTGTCTATGAGCGCATAATTAATCCCAAGAAATTTTAGTATGTCACTTATATATTTCCCTAATGAAAAGTCAGTAAATATAAAACCAAGCAAGAACTCACTACTTTCAGTTGTGACACCCATCTGTTCTTAATGTATGCTTGTTTTCCTTTTTTTTCTGATTGTGGCTACTTTATTTCTTAAAGCAACATTGATATTTGTAGTTATGTGCTTTACTGACTTTTGACTAATATTTTTTTCATGTTTAGTTATACTGCATAATATTTGTTTATTTGAGGTGATTTGAAGGACTGTTCATAACAATGAATACCATGATGGATAACATGACTTATCCTGTGATACTGACGCTTATGGTACCAAAAGAAACTAAATCATATAGACATGTATATTTTATTTGCTTTCTTACCTTATATCTACTTATATTGTCGATTAATATTCGTCTTGTCATGGTCATTATCATGGAGAAAACTCTTCATGAACCAATGTACATATTCTTGTGTCATATGTGTATAAATGGGATTTATGGAGCCTCAGGATTCTACCCTAAAATGCTGTCTGATTTAATATTGGACTCATATGTGATCTCCTCTCATATGTGTGCTTTCCAAACCTTTGTTATCTATAGCTCTTTACTTTCTGAGATCACAATATTAACAGTGATGGCTTATGATAGATTTGTAGCCATATGTAAACCTTTAGACTATCATTCTATATTAACTACGAACACCTGTGTGAAATTAATTCTGTTCTCATGGATTGTTCCAAACTCCTTGACAGCTGCACCAGTCCTGTTAGCAAATTTGAGACCCTTTTGTAAATATCACATTGACAAATTATATTGTGACAACTGGTCAATTGTAAAACTGTCTTGTCTATCAACCTTTGTTAATAATGTCGTAGGATATGCTAATACTGTTATATTTTTAAGCTTTATAGTTCTTATCATTGTATCTTACTTTAAACTGATCTCTGCATGTAAAGCATCTTTAGAAAACAGAAGGAAATTCTGGCAAACATGTCTCCCACACATATTATCTCTGATCAATTTTACTATTGCTTTGCTTTTTGATGTCATGTATAGCAGATTTGGTGCAAATGACATTCCAGAGAGTTTGCGTCATTTTTTGGCTCTAGAACTGCTGATAGTCCCACCTGTGTTCAATCCTCTAATCTATGGGTTAAATATTAGAGCAGTGCGCACCAGAGTTTTCACTTCATGTGTTGCAGCAAGAGTAAATGTTTTTAAAAAAATCTAAACTTAATTATGTACTAAAGTATTATATGCAAAATGCTAGTTTGGCTTTAGCAATGAATTGTGATAATGTGAGAAAGAATGAATCTAATGAACACGCAGCCTAAGTGTCTTCGTCTGTATGTGAGATACAAGAAAATAAGTCTTAACCTTAGCACATTTTGACACAGGGCTAGTTGCGCTCACGAGCCCTGTGGTAAAGTGTCAGTGTCAGATCATCACAGGAAAAAAAACCCACACAACAAACAAGGACAAGTGCAAGAAACACTAAAACACCCAAATGCTTTATGTTTTGCAACACCAAAAATATTCTATATTTCATATCCACAACAGACCACTTTATTAACTCCATAAAGTGCCTAGCTTTGTGAGCTAAGAGCAAACAACATACCTAAAAGCGCTTGTAAATATGAGGACATGGCAACACGCAAGACACCACTCTCCCGAGCATAAACAAAACACAGCACTTGTTTAGATAGATTCACACATCTGTCAGTGGTAGTTCAGTTAAAATCAACTTTAGCCAAAAGAATGGCATGTCAAACGGCTAAATTCTTATTCACTTCCACAAAACGCCAAAAATGATGCTACAGTTACAAATGCGGGAGTGGCTCGTGTTCCGTACACACATGGAACGATAATTTATGGGACTCACTTCTGCATTTAAATGCGGCTGTCACTCCTGAAACTTGCAGTGTGTACGTGGCCAATGAGCAGTGATGGGAATAATGGCGCTATAAATAAACGACGTTACTAACAGCGTTATTTTTTTCAGTAACGAGTAATCAATTGAATTACTGTTAACCCCGTTACAATGCCATTACTAACAAAATAAAATGCGGCGTTACTATAATTTATTATAATATCATAATAATTTTATTTTTCAGTTCATCTGAATGGATGCGCAGCGTACCTGTATTTGACAATCCGTAAACTCTAGTGTGAAGGCACAGGACTAACATTAGCCATTGCTTTGTCTCACACACACACAAAGAAAGATACAGAGTGATAGAGTCTTATATATTACGCAGAATTGACACGCTACATGTAAACGATATTTTTTGCTGTATTTTACTGTCAAAATAACGGAGTTCCTTTGGAATTCTTCAGCTTTTAAGAACTGCCGGTTTCTCCTGTAGTAGGCGGACCTAATGCGCAAACGGCAATCTCGTTGGCTGATGCTCACCTATTATCTTCCCTGTTTTGATTTCAGCAAATCGGTTTGAGTGAACGCAGACGATGTGATTAATGTTCATGAGCCCAGCAGCTCATTAATCTTTGGTGTGATTTATATTGTTGGTATATTTGTGGTTGAATTAGTAGTAGTTTTGTTATCTTATCTTATTATTATAGGGTTTTTTTTTTCTCTCTCTCTTTTTTTATAGAAACACTAAATGACAAACAATATCTTAAGCACCACCACCAGTCCTAAGTTCAGTTTACATGACAAATATGCATTCATACATGGTCATTCTAATTACTAAAGTTTAATGCTAAATTATCATGCCATATTATAATGCTTGACTGACTGATGCTAAGTGTTATTTAAAAAAGTGTGTTGAAGCTATATCAGATATTTAATTTTATTTATTTAATTTCATTCATTTCATTTAAATTTCATTCATTAAACATATTTAATATTGGGGGCATCCAAGTTACTTTTAAAAGTATTGCATTACTTTTTCTCAGAATTGCATGATATAACTGTAATCTGCAAAAACTGGACTACAAAAGTATGTAATCAACATGTATGTATTAATTTGTAAGCTTTTAAATGAATACAAAAATGAACGAAGTGAAGGTATATAAGTATATTTGCTTATTTTAATTTTTTTTTTTTTTTTCATGAGCGAATAATTAATCCCAAGAGATTTCAGAACACCTCTTACAGACATCCGTATGATAAAAGACTTATAAAAACCAACCAGACCTCACAACCAGCTCTGAATCAATTTATTTGTGAGAGACTCTCACTGTCCTTCCTCTAGCCAGCAGTGGATATTAAAGCCTAATGAGATATAAATGGTTTTAAATGTTTATCTGAACTGTTATTAATATTGTTCTGCTTGCAATTTGTATTGCATTGTCATTTGTTTCATGTGACTGAAGGGATCATCAATACCATGATGGATAACATGTCTTATTCTGTGATACTGACTCTTATGGTGCCCAAAGAATCTAAATCATATAGGCATGTATATTTTATTTGCTTTCTTACCTTATATCTACTTATATTGTCGATTAATATTCGTCTTGTTATGGTCGTTATCATGGAGAAAACTCTTCATGAACCAATGTACATATTCTTGTGTCATATGTGTATAAATGGGGTTTATGGAGCCTCAGGATTCTACCCAAAAATGCTGTCTGATTTAATATTGGACTCATATGTGATCTCCTCTCATATGTGTGCTTTCCAAACTTATGTTATCTACAGCTCTTTAGTTTCTGAGATCACAATATTAGCAGTGATGGCTTATGATAGATATGTAGCTATATGCAAGCCTTTAGACTATCATTCTAAATTAACTACAAACACCTGTGTGAAATTAATTCTGTTCTCATGGATTGTTCCAAACTCCTTGACAGCTGCACCAGTCCTGTTAGCAAATTTGAGACCCTTTTGTAAATATCACATTGACAAATTATATTGTGACAACTGGTCAATTGTAAAACTGTCTTGTCTATCAACCTTTGTTAATAATGTCGTTGGATATGCTAATACTGTTATATTTTTAAGCTTTATAGTTCTTATCATTGTATCTTACTTTAAACTGATCTCTGCATGTAAAGCATCTTTAGAAAACAGAAGGAAATTCTGGCAAACATGTCTCCCACACATATTATCTCTGATAAATTTTACTGTTGCTTTGCTTTTTGATGTCATGTATAGCAGATTTGGTGCAAATGACATTCCAGAGAGTTTGCGTAATTTTTTGGCTCTAGAACTGCTGATAGTCCCACCTGTGTTCAATCCTCTAATCTATGGGTTAAATATTAGAGCAGTGCGCACTAGAGTTTTCACTTCATAAAGTATTATATGCAAAATGCTAGTTTGGCTTTAGCAATGAATTGTGAGAAAGAGAGTGGTTTTAACAAGCATATTTATGGTATGATGTAAAAACTGAAAGAAAAAAAAAATTTGTTGTGAATCTAATGAACACGCAGCCTAAGTGTCTTCGTCTGTATGTGAGATACAAGAAAATAAGTCTTGACCTTAGCACATTTTGACACAGGGCTAGTTGCACTCACAAGCCCTGTGGTAAAGTGTCAGTGTTGCCAGATCATCACAGAAAAAAACCCCACACAACAAACAAGGACAAGCGCAAGAAACACTAAAACACCCAAATGCTTTATGTTTTGCAACACCAAAAATATTCTATATTTCATATCCACAACAGACCACTTTATTAACTCCATAAAGTGCCTAGCTTTGTGAGCTAAGAGCAAACAACATACCTAAAAGCGCTTGTAAATATGAGGACATGGCAACACGCAAGACACCACTCTCCCAAGCATAAACAAAACACAGCACTTATTTAGATAGATTCACACATCTGTCAGTGGTAGTTCAGTTAAAATCGACTTTAGCCAAAAAAATGGCATGTCAAACGGCTAAATTCTTATTCACTTCCACAAAACGCCAAAAATGTTGCTACAGTTACAAATGCGGGAGTGGCTCATGTTCCGTACACACATGGAACGATAATTTACGGGACTCACTTCTGCATTTAAATGCGGCTGTCACTCCTGAAACTTGCAGTGTGTACGTGGCCAATGAGCAGTGATGGGAATAATGGCGCTATAAATAAACGACGTTACTAACAGCGTTATTTTTTCAGTAACGAGTAATCAATTGAATTACTGTTTATGCGGCGTTACTATAATTTATTAGAATATCATAATCATTTTATTTTTCAGTCCATCTAAATGGATGCGCAGCATACCTGTATTTGACAATCCGTAAACTCTAGTGTGAAGGCACAGGACTAACATTAGCCATTGTTTTGTCTCACACACACACAAAGAAAGATACAGAGCGATAGAATCTTATATATTACGCAGAATTGACACGCTACATGTAAACGATATTTTTTTCTGTATTTTACTGTCAAAATAACGGAGTTTCTTTGGAATTCTTCAGCTTTTAAGAACTGCCGGTTTCTTCTGTAGTAGGCGGAACTAATGCGCAAACGGAGCAAATCGGTTTGAGTGAACGCAGACGATGTGATTAATATTCATGAGCCCAGCAGCTCATTAATCTTTGGTGTGATTTATATTGTTGGTATATTTGTGGTTGAATTCGTAGTAGTTTTGTTATCTTATCTTATTATTTTAGTTTTTTTTTTTTCTCTCTCTTTTTTTATAGAAACACTAAATGACAAACAATATCTTAAGCACCACCACCAGTCCTAAGTTCAGTTTACATGACAAATATGCATTCATACATGGTCATTCTAATTACTAAAGTTCTAATTACTAAAGTTTAATGCTAAATTATCATGTCATATTATAATGCTTGACTGACTGATGCTAAGTGTTATTTAAAAAAGTGTGTTTAAGCTATATCAGATATTTAATATTAGTCCGGTGAGTAAACTAAAAATTTCATTAATTTCATTTAAATTTCATTCATTAAACATATTTAATATTGGGGGCATCCAAGTTACTTTTAAAAGTATTGCATTACTTTTTTCTCAGAATTGCATGATATAAACTGTAATCAGCAAAAACTGGGCTACAAAAGTATGTAATCAACATGTATGTATTAATTTGTAAGCTTTTAAATGAATACAAAAATGAACAGTGAAGTATAAGTATTTTTTTTTTCATGAGCGAATAATTAATCCCAAGAGATTTCAGAACACCTCTTACAGACATCCGTATGATAAAAGACTTATAAAAACCAACCAGACCTCACAACCAGCTCTGAATCAATTTATTTGTGAGAGACTCTCACTGTCCTTCCTCTAGCCAGCAGTGGATATTAAAGCCTAATGAGATATAAATGGTTTTAAATGTTTATCTGAACTGTTATTAATATTGTTCTGCTTGCAATTTGTATTGCATTGTCATTTGTTTCATGTGACTGAAGGGATCATCAATACCATGATGGATAACATGTCTTATTCTGTGATACTGACTCTTATGGTGCCCAAAGAATCTAAATCATATAGGCATGTATATTTTATTTGCTTTCTTACCTTATATGTGCTTATATTGTCAATGAATACTCGTCTTGTTATGGTCATTATCGTGGAGAAAGCTCTTCATAAACCAATGTACATGTTCTTGTGTAACCTGTGTATTAATGGAGTTTATGGAGCCTCAGGATTCTACCCTAAAATGTTGTCAGATTTAATATTGGATTCATATGTGATCTCCTCTCACATGTGTGCTCTGCAGATCTTTGTGATTTACAGCTCTTTACTGTGTGAGTTCACAATCTTAACAGTGATGTCTTATGATAGATTTGTAGCCATATGTAAACCTTTGGACTATCATTCCAAATTAACTATAAACACCTGTGTGAAATTAATTCTGTTCTCATGGATTGTCCCCACTTTTTCTGTGTTCACTGCGACCCTGTTGTCAAATTTGAGGCCATTTTGTGCTTATCATATAGATAAATTATATTGTGACAACTGGTCAGTTGTAAAACTTTCTTGTGCATCATCTTTTGTTAATAATCTCTATGGGTATATTGTTGCTGTTATATTTTTAAGCTTTGTAGTTATTATCATATTGTCCTATATTAAGCTAATTGCTGCATGTAAAATATCTTTAGAAAACAGAAGGAAATTCTGGCAAACATGTCTTCCACACATATTATCTCTGATAAATTTTTCTTTTGCTGTTCTTTTTGATATCATGTATAGCAGATATGGTTCAAATGACATTCCAGAGAGTTTGCGTCATTTTTTGGCTCTAGAACTGGTGATAGTCCCACCTGTGTTCAATCCTCTAATCTATGGGTTAAATATTAAGGCAGTGCGCATAAGGGTATTTACTTCATGTGTTTCAACAAGAGTAAATGTTTCACGTGCACCCAAAAGATTTAAAACTTAATTATTTTCTCTATTTTAAAACAGCAGTCATGACAATTTGGATTTCATATATATAAATTGTGACATAATGCAGGAAAAAAGGTGTCTTTTTGATAAGCCTGTTACAAAATTGTGATATATGTGTATTATTATAATATATGTATCTTGAAACCCTTTAACTGTCACCGTCCACCCTGTGGGATGCCTAAGTTTACTTCACCATATTACAAATAAATCCTAATCTAATCATGACAAACTACACATCGTTGGAAAGGTCTAATACTAATACTTTCTTCGTTGCCTTTTTCCCTTTCACACTTTAGAAATCAAAAGAAATTATATATCAGTTCAAAAATTAAAATCTCAAAATTCATCCTTTGAAAGGCATTTTAAAATCAGACATTGCATTACCACAGAAAATGTACATCAAAATCATATTACAAAATGTTTTCATTCATGAGTTATGAAAATTTAAGTCTGGATAGTGCATTTTTATGTCTGTGTTTAAAAATGGGAGTGACAGTTAAAGGGCTAAAGACCAAAAATATGATTAAAAAGAGATTTGAGAAAGAGAGTCTCTTGGATCATATTGGCCGCTTACACACTGCAAGTTTCAGGAGTGACCACATTTTAATTTAAAAGTCCCGTAATTTTTGTTCCATATGTGTACGGAGCAGCAGTCACTCGCGCATTTGTAACCACTGCAACATTTTGGCATTTTGTGGGAGTGAATAAGAATTTAGCTGTTTGACATGCCATTTTTTTTTAGCTAAAGTCGTGAACCCTGTGGTAAAGTGTCAGTGTTGCCAGATCTTCATAGAAAAGTACAAGCACAAAAAACACTAAAACACCCAAATGCTTTACGTTTTATAACACCAAAAAAATCATATATCTCATATCCGCAACAGACCACTTTATTATTAATGTTAACTCCATAAAGTGCCTATCTTTATGAGCTAAGACCAAGCAACACTGCAAGACAGCGCTCTCCCGAGCATAAACAAAACACAGCACATCTATCAGTGGTAGTTCAGTTAAAATCAACTTTAGCCAAAAAATGGCATGTCAAACGGCTAAATTCTTATTCACTCCCACAAGATGCCAAAAAATGTTGCTATGGTTACAAATGCGAGAGTGGCTGCTGTTCCGTACACACATGGAACGATAATTTATGGGACTCACTTCTGCATTTAAATGCGGCTGTCACTACTGAAACTTGCAGTGTGTATGTGGCCAATGAGCAGTGATGGGAATAATGGCGCTATAAATAAACAATGTTACTAACAGTGTTATTTTTTTCAGTAACGAGTAATCAATTGAATTACTATCTACCCCGTTACAACGCCATTACTAACAAAATAAAATGACAAATTTTACATGACAAATATGCATTCATACATGGTCATTCTAATTACTAAAGTTTAATGCTAAATTATCATGTCATATTATAATGCTTGACTGACTGATGCTAAGTGTTATTTAAAAAAGTGTGTTTAAGCTATATCAGATATTTAATATTAGTCTGGTGAGTAGACTAAAAATTTAATTTGTTTCATTTAAATTTCATTCATTAAACATATTTAATATTGGGGGCATCCAAGTTACTTTTAAAAGTATTGCATTACTTTTTCTCAGAATTGCATGATATAAACTGTAATCAGCAAAAACTGGGCTACAAAAGTATGTAATCAACATGTATGTATTAATTTGTAAGCTTTTAAATGAATACAAAAATGAACGAAGTGAAGGTATGTAAGTATACTTGCTTATTTTAACCTTTTTTTTTTTTTCATGAGCGAATAATTAATCCCAAGAGATTTCAGAACACCTCTTACAGACATCCGTATGATAAAAGACTTATAAAAACCAACCAGACCTCACAACCAGCTCTGAATCAATTTATTTGTGAGAGACTCTCACTGTCCTTCCTCTAGCCAGCAGTGGATATTAAAGCCTAATGAGATATACATGGTTTTAAATGTTTATCTGAACTGTTATTAATATTGTTCTGCTTGCAATTTGTATTGCATTGTCATTTGTTTCATGTGACTGAAGGGATCATCAATACCATGATGGATAACATGTCTTATCCTGTGATACTGACTCTTATGGTGCCCAAAGAATCTAAATCATATAGGCATGTATATTTTATTTGCTTTCTTACCTTATATGTGCTTATATTGTCAATGAATACTCGTCTTGTTATGGTCGTTATCGTGGAGAAAGCTCTTCATAAACCAATGTACATGTTCTTGTGTAACCTGTGTATTAATGGAGTTTATGGAGCCTCAGGATTCTACCCTAAAATGTTGTCAGATTTAATATTGGATTCATATGTGATCTCCTCTCACATGTGTGCTCTGCAGATCTTTGTGATTTACAGCTCTTTACTGTGTGAGTTCACAATCTTAACAGTGATGTCTTATGATAGATTTGTAGCCATATGTAAACCTTTAGACTATCATTCCAAATTAACTATAAACACCTGTGTGAAATTAATTCTGTTCTCATGGATTGTCCCCACTTTTTCTGTGTTCACTGGGACCCTGTTGTCAAATTTGAGGCCATTTTGTGCTTATCATATAGATAAATTATATTGTGACAACTGGTCAGTTGTAAAACTTTCTTGTGCATCATCTTTTGTTAATAATCTCTATGGGTATATTGTTGCTGTTATATTTTTAAGCTTTGTAGTTATTATCATATTGTCCTATATTAAACTAATTGCTGCATGTAAAATATCTTTAGAAAACAGAAGGAAATTCTGGCAAACATGTCTTCCACACATATTATCTCTGATAAATTTTACTTTTGCTGTTCTTTTTGATGTCATGTATAGCAGATATGGCGCAAATGACATTCCAGAGAGTCTGCGTCATTTTTTGGCTCTAGAACTGGTGATAGTCCCACCTGTGTTCAATCCTCTAATCTATGGGTTAAATATTAAGGCAGTGCGCATAAGGGTATTTACTTCATGTGTTTCAACAAGAGTAAATGTTTCACGTGCACCCAAAAGATTTAAAACTTAATTATTTTCTCTATTTTAAAACAGCAGTCATGACAATTTGGATTTCATATATATAAATTGTGACATAATGCAGGGAAAAAGGTGTGTTTTTGATAAGCCTGTTACAAAATTGTGATATATGTGTATTATTATAATATATGTATCTTGAAACTCTTTAACTGTCACCGTCCACCCTGTGGGATGTGGGATGGAAGTTTACTTCACCATATTACAAATAAATCCTAATCTAATCATGACAAACTATACATCGTTGGAAAGGTCTAAGACTCCTAACCAGATATTTTACCATATTTTTGTGTTACAAATTATGTAGGAAAAGTAATAAATTAATATATGTCAAGAGTGCAATTTAAAAAAATCTACATCATAACATGAGTTCTGACCTTTGTCACAAAAGACTTTCTTCGTTGCCTTTTCCCCTTTCACACTTTAGAAATCATAAGAAATTATATATCAGTTCAAAACTTAAAATCTCAAAATTCATCCTTTGAAAGGCATTTTAAAATCAGACATTGCATTACCACAGAAAATGTACATCAAAATCATGTGCTTGCACTTTTCTATGAAGATCTGGCAACACTGACACTTTACCACAGGGTTCATGAGCGCAACTAGCCCTGTGTCAAAAAGTGCTAAGGTAAAGACTTTTCTTATATCTCACATACAGACGAAGACACATTTCTGATGTGCGTTTAAATACGTCATTAACTAGTTGTTCAGTTCAGTTCCATACACACTGCAGAGAATTTCTGTAAATGTTGTTGTCACTACCTGTATTTTACAGAACCAAACTAAACAACTAGCTGCTAATGACATATTTAAGCTCATATCAGAAAGTGTCTTCGTGTGTATGTGAGATGCAAGAAAATAACAGTGAAAGAAGTCTTAACCTTAGCACATTTTGACACAGAGCTAGTTGCGCTCACGAGCCCTGTGGTAAACTGTCAGTGTTGCCAGATCTTCATAGAAAAAAAGCCATACAACAAACAAGGACAAGCGCAAACAACACTAAAACACCCAAATGCTTTATGTTATACAACACTAAAAATATCCTATATTTCATATCCGCAACAGACTACTTTATTAACTCCATAAAGTGCCTAGCTTCACCTAAAAGCACTTGTAAGTATGAGGACATGGCAACACTGCAAGACAGCGCTCTCCCGAGCATAAACAAAACCCTCCACATCTATCAGTGGTAGTTCAGTTAAAATCAACTTTAGCCAAAAAATGTCATGTCAAACGGCTAAATTCTTATTCACTCCCATAAGACGGCAAAAATGTTGCTATGGTTACAAATGCGAGAGTGGCTCGTGTTCCGTACACACATGGAATGATAATTTACGGGACTCACTTCCGCATTTAAATGCGGCTGTCACTCCTGAAACTTGCAGTGTGTACGTGGCCAATGAGCAGTGATGGGAATAACGGCGCTATAAATAAACAACGTTACTAACGCCATTATTTTTTTCAGTAACGAGTAATCAATTGAATTGAATTGAAATTTACTGTTTCCCCCGTTACAACACCGTTACCATTACTGACAAAAAATGTGCCATTACTATAATTTAATATAATATTATAATAATTTGGATAATGGATGCGCAGCGCACCTGTATTTGACAAACTGTAAACTCTAGTGTGAAGGCACAGGACTAACATTAGCCTTTGCTTTGTCTCACACACACACAAAGAAAGATACAGAGCGATAGAGTCTTATATATTACGCAGAATTGACACGCTACATGTAAATGATATTTTTCCTTTGGAATTCTTCAGCTTTTAAGAACTGCCGGTTTCTCCAGTAGAAAGTGGAACTAATGCGCAAACGGCAATTAATCTTATTTATGTTAGCAAACAAATAAACTAACAAACAAACAAAATGTTTGTAATGGGCTTAAATCATTGCTATTTAGTTTTCTTTATGTCCTCTATGTTTGAAATCTGTACTAATGTAATCTAAATAGGGAACCACACAGCAAACCTTGAAAAATATGTATACCGCTAAAAGCGCTGTGGGAAGAAAGACAGAAAAAGGAATGTAGGTTGTGTTGGTTGTGAATGTCCCACCACGAATCTGTTGCAGAGAAAAAAAAAAAGAGAAAACGTTTAAAATGGTTCATTGTCCTAGGGGCAAAGTGTTGTCCATAAGTGCATATTTAATCGCAAGAATTTTTAGAATATCTTATATTTCCCAAAAGACAAATCAGTAAATATAAAGCCAAGCAAGCCCTCACCACTTTCATTTGCAACACACCTATTTGTGGATACTGTATGTTTGTTTTCCTTTTTTCTAACTGTGGCTACTTTATTTTCTTTAGGTAACACTTCTGCTGGAAATTATTCTTGTGCAATAATTAAAGCTAAATGAAATGTCTGCTTTAGTTATGTGCTTTACTGACCTGTGACTAATAATGTCTTATGTTAGGTTGTGCTGCATTACATTTGTTTGTTTCATGCAATTTTGAAGGACTGTACTATGAATACCATGATGGATAATGTGTCTTATCCTGTGATATTGACTCTTATGGTGCCAAAAGAAACTATGTCATATAGACATGTATATTTTATTTGCTTTCTTGCATTATATGTGCTTATTTTGTCATTTAATATTCGTCTTGTTATGGTCATTATCATGGAGAAAGTTCTTCATGAACCAATGTACATATTCTTGTGTCATATGTGTATAAATGGGGTTTATGGAGCCTCAGGATTCTACCCTAAAATTTTGTCAGATTTAATATTGGATTCATATGTGATCTCCTTTCATATGTGTGCTCTGCAAACCTATGTTATCTACAGCTCTTTAATTTCTGAGAGCACTATATTAACAGTGATGGCTTATGATAGATATGTAGCCATATGTAAACCTTTAGACTATCATTCTAAATTAACTAAAAACACCTGTGTGAAATTAATTCTGTTCTCATGGATTGTCCCCAACTGCTTATGTGTTACAGCAGCCTTGTTGTCAAACTTTAGGCCTATTTGTAAATATCACATTGACAAATTATATTGCGACAACTGGTCAATTGTAAAACTGTCTTGTCTATCAACCTTTGCTAATAATGTTATTGGATATGCTAATGCTGTTATATTTTCAATCTTTATAATTCTTATCATTGTATCTTACTTTAAACTGATCTCTGCATGTAAAGCATCTTTAGAAAACAGAAGGAAATTCTGGCAAACATGTCTCCCACACATATTATCTCTGATAAATTTCACTATTGCTTTGCTTTTTGATGTCATGTATAGCAGATATGGTTCAAATGACATTCCAGAGAGTTTGCGTAATTTTTTGGCTCTAGAACTGGTTATAGTCCCACCTGTGTTCAATCCTCTAATCTATGGGTTAAACATTAGAGCAGTGCGCACCAGAGTTTTCACTTCATGTGTTACAGCAAGAGTAAATGTTTTTTAAAAAAATTAAAACTTAATTATGTACTAAAGTATTATATGCAAAATGCTAGTTTGGCTTTAGCAATGAATTGTGATAATGTAAGAAAGAGTGTGGTTTTAACAAGCACATTTATGGTATGATGTAAAAACTCAAAAAAAAACAAACAAACCTATTTTTGTCCATCAATTTGAACTAAACTACCTCTGTGCTGTGTTTTGTTTATGCTCGGGAGGTGCTTTAGAGAGCACTGTCTTGCAGTGTTGCCATGTCCTCTTATTTACAAGCACTTTTAGGCATGTTGTTTGGTCTTAGCTCATAAAGCTAGGCACTTTATGGAGTTAATAAAGTGGTTTGTTGCAGTTATGAGATATATGATTTTTCTAGTGTTATAAAACACACAGCATTTGGGTGTCTTAGTGTTTTTTGAGCTTGTCCTCTTCTATGAAGATCTGGCAACACTAACACTTTACTTCAGGGTTCATGAGCGTAACTAGCCCTGTGTCAAAATGTGCTAAGGTTAAGACTTCTTTTACTGCTATGTTCTTTTATTTCACATACAGACAAAATCACATTTCTGATGTGCGTTTAGATACGTCATAGTTGTTCAGTTCAATTCTATACACACTGCATAGAATTTTTGTAAATGCGGTTGTCACTACCTGTGTTTTTCAGGAGTTAATGTCCGTGTACACACTGCAGCTACATTCGGTTGTCAGTTCACCTTTTACACCTTAATCGCATTCTGCACGTAATTCACTAAAAAATGGGAGTGAAAACTACATTTGACAACCACATTAACTCAAAAAATACAGGTAGTGACAACTGCATTTACAAAAATTCTACACAGTGTACGGAACTGAACAAAACAACTAGTTGCTAATGATGTATTTTAATGCGCATCAGAAATGTGTCTTTGTGTGTATGTGAGATGCAAGAAAATAACTGTGAAAGAAGTCTTAACCTTAGCACATTTTTGACATGGGGCTAGTTGCACTCGCGAGCCCTGTGGTAAATGTGTCAGTTTTGCCAGATCTTTATAGAAAAAAAACAACAAACAGTAGTAGGCGAAACTAATGCTCAAACGACAATCTCATTGGCTGGCGCTCACCTATTAGTGTCCCTGTTTTGATTTCAGCAAATCACTTTGAGCGAATGCAGACAACGTGATTAATATTCATGAGCCCAGCAGCTCATTAATCTTTGGTGCATTTTATATTGTTATTCGTGGTTGAATTCGTAGTAGTTTAGTTATCTTATCAGTATTATTTTTTAGTTTTTCTCAGTTTTTTTTATAGAAACATTAAATGACAAACAATATCTTAAGCACCACCACCAGTCTAAGTTCAGTCAACATGACAAATATGCATTCATACATGGTCATTCTAATTACTAAAGTTCTAATTACTAAAGTTTAATGCTAAATTACCATAATGTCATATTATAATGCTTGACTGACTGATGCTAAGTGTTATTTAAAAAACCATGTTGAAGCTATATCAGATATTTAATATTAGTCTAGTGAGTAAACAAAAAAATTCATTCATTTCATTTAAATTTCATTCAACTTATTTAATATTGGGGGCATCCAAGTTATTTAACATTTGAACATTATATATAAAGAAGTAACACAATAGTTAATTTCCTTGGTAATTAATTACTTTTATAATAACTCAGTTACTATTTGTGAGAAGTAACTAGTAACTATAACTAATTACTTTTAAAAGTAACATTCCCAACACTGCTAATGAGGTTATCGAATGTGGTTGTCACTCCCGTATTTTAGTGAATTATGTGTGGATGTGATTAAGGAGTAAAAACCATCTGTGGGATGAATCCTTCTGCGTCTTACCAGGATCAGATCCTATAAATAAATGAACTGAAAGAATATTTAATGAGAGCTGAAAGTGAGCAGCATGGTTTCATTTGGTAAAATTATACTAGATCCTTTAAATATCGGTTTGCCCATTCTCATCCTGTTATACACCTTTTTCTTCACGTACCAGTGTGTGCGGCTATTTGTAAATTTTATGGGTCTGGCTTCCGGTCTCATCTGTGTCCAGCTATTTTTAGCTGTACTAATGAACCGAACATCTCACCCATAGGCTTTCGCGTTAAAGAATAAGGTGGATATATGGGGCTGATTGCACAGGTATTTTTAGTAAATTTGATCTTATTTATCTTAACAAATCAAACTAAATGTTTGTAATGGGCTCAAATCATCATTATGTCCTTATGTTCTATGTATGAAATCTGTACTAATGTAATCTCAACAGGGTAACACACAGCAAACTTTGAAAAATATGTATACCACTAAAAGCGTTGTGGGAAGAAAGACAGGAAAAGGGAATGTAGGTTTAGTTGGTTGTGAATGTCCCACCACGAATCTGTTGCAGAGAAAAAAAAAATATATATATATATATATATTTTTAATGGTGGTTCAGATAATTGTCCAAGGGAAAACGTGTTGTCTGTAAGTGCATATTTAATTTGAAATTTTAGAATATCTCTTATATTTCCCTAAAGACAAATCTAAAAATATAAAACTAAGCAAGCCCTCACCACTTTCATTTGTGGCACACCCGTTTGTGGATACTGTATGTTTGTTTTCCTTTTTTCTAACTGTGGCTACTTTATTTTCTTTAGGTAACACTTATGCAGAAAATTACTCTGGTGCTGAAATGTCTGCTTCAGTTATGTGTTTTACTGACCTTTGACTAATACCTTTGTTTCATGTGATTTTGAAGGACTGCACTATGAATACCATGATGGATAATGTGTCTTATCCTGTGATATTGACTCTCATGGTGCCAAAAGAAACTATGTCATATAGACATGTATATTTTATTTGCTTTCTTGCATTATATGTGCTTATCTTGTCATTTAATATTCGTCTTGTTATGGTCATTATCATGGACAAAGCTCTTCATGAACCAATGTACATATTCTTGTGTCATATGTGTATAAATGGGGTTTATGGAGCCTCAGGATTCTACCCTAAAATGTTGTCAGATTTAATATTGGATTCATATGTGATCTCCTTTCATATGTGTGCTCTGCAAACCTATGTTATTTACAGCTCTTTAATTTCTGAGATCACTATATTAACAGTGATGTCTTATGATAGATTTGTAGCCATATGTAAACCTTTAGACTATCATTCTAAATTAACTAAAAACACCTGTGTGAAATTAATTCTGTTCTCATGGATTGTCCCCAGCTGCATTTGTGTTACAGCAGTCTTGTTATCAAATTTTAGGCCTATTTGTAAATATCACATTGACAAATTATATTGTGACAACTGGTCAATTGTAAAACTGTCTTGTCTATCAAACTTTGTTAATAATGTCTTTGGATATGCTAATACTGTTATATTTTCAATCTTTATAATTCTTATCATTGTATCTTACTTTAAACTGATCTCTGCATGTAAAGCATCTTTAGAAAACAGAAGGAAATTCTGGCAAACATGTCTCCCACACATATTATCTCTGATAAATTTCACTATTGCTTTTCTTTTTGATGTCATGTATAACAGATATGGTTCAAATGATATTCCAGAGAGTTTGCGTCATTTTTTGGCTCTAGAACTGGTGATAGTCCCACCTGTGTTCAATCCTCTGATCTATGGGTTAAATATTAGAGCAGTGCGCACCAGAGTTTTCACTTCATGTGTTGCAGCAAGAGTAAATGTTTTAAAAAAAAAATAAAACTTAATTATGTACTAAAGTATTATATGCAAAATGCTAGTTTGGCTTTAGCAATGAATTGTGATAATGTGAGAAAGAGTGTGGTTTTAGCAAGCACATTTATGGTATGATGTAAAAACTAAAAAAAAAAGAAAATCTGTTGTGAATCTAATGAACACGCAGCCAAAGTGCGTTGTCAAGTGCACTTAACTCAATTCTTCAAGCTGTACAATGTTGGAACACTGTACATTTAAATAACTAACCTTTTATTAAGTATTGGGACCCTGTTATCAAATTTGAGACCATTTTGTGCTTATCGCATAGATAAATTATATTGTGACAACTGGTCAGTTGTAAAACTTTCTTGTGTATCATCTTTTGTTAATAATGTATATTAATATAGTCACCTTAGAATTATAAGGTTCTATCTGACATTTTTGTCAAAATTGCGTTATTCACATATTCTTATTGAGTGACAACTTATTTACATTACGTGATGTTTCTTTTGTAAGCTGTGTACAGTTTGGGCATTTTTTAGAAAACAAAAGTGGTTCGGTCTACAGAAGTCTATGGAAATCAAAAACTTCGAAGCTCAATATCTCAAACGTGCTCAGAATGCAGATAGAACCTTATAATTCTAAGGCAACGGCATACGGCATATATTGTTGGTGTTACATTTTTAGTTTTGTAGTTATTATCATATTGTCCTAAATTAAACTGACTGCTGCATGTAAAATATCTTTAGAAAACAGAATGAAATTCCTGCAAACATGTCTGCCACACATATTATCTCTGATCAATTTTACTTTTGCTTTGCTTTTTGATGTTATGTATATGGTGCAAGAGAGTTTGCGTAAATTTTTGGCACTAGAACTGCTGATAGTCCCACCTGTGTCCAATCCTCTAATCTATGGCTTAAATATCAAAGCAGTGCGCATAAGTGTTTTTACTTCATGTGTTGCAACAAGAGTAAATGTTTCATGTGCACCAAAAGGATGTAAAATGTAATTATTTTCTGTATTTTAAAACAGCTTTAATGACAATTTGAATATATATATATATATATATATATATATATATATATATATATATATATACTTTTTCCTGTCACAATTTATATATATTTATATACATATATATATATATATATATATATATATATATATATATATATATATATATATATATATATATATATATATATATTTATTTATATTTATATACATATATATAAATTGTGACAGGAAAAAGTTTTTGATAAGCCTGTTACAAAATTGTGATGTATGTGTATTATTCTAACATATCTTGAATAAAGAGCAAAAATATGACTAAAAAAGATTGGAGTAAGAGAAGTCTCTAGGATTATTTTGGCCACTTAACACTGCAAGTTTCCAACACTTGTATGGAACAGCAGTCACTCCCGCATTTGTAACCATAGCAACATTTTGGTGAATAAGGATTCAGCCGATTGGTATCTGCCATTTTTTGGTTAAAAACAATTTTTGTCTATCAATTTGAACTAAACTACCTCTGTGCTGTGTTTTGTTTATGTTTGAGAGGCTGCTTTAGAGAGCACTGTCTTGCAGTGTTGCCATGTCCTCTTATTTACAAGCACTTTTAGGCATGTTGTTTGGTCTTAGCTCATAAAGCTAGGCACTTTATGAAGTTCAGCCCTGTGGTAAATGTGTCAGTTTTGCCAGATCTTCATAGAAAAAAACAACAAACAGTAATAGGCGGAACTAATGCTCAAACGACAATCTCATTGGCTGGCACTCACCTATTAGCGTCCCTGTTTTGATTTCAGCAAATCATTATGAGCGAACGCAGACAACGTGATTAATATTCATGAGCCCAGCAGCTCATTAATCTTTGGTGCATTTTATATTGTTATCCGTGGTTAAATTCATAGTAGTTTAGTTATCTTATCAGTATTATTTTTTGTTTTTTCTCTTTTTTTATAGAAACACTAAATGACAAACAATATCTTAAGCACCACCACTGGTCAACATGTTCAGTCAATGTGACAAATATGCATTCATACATGGTCATTCTAATTACTAAAGTTCTAATTACTAAAGTTTAATGCTAAATTATCATAATGTAATATTATAATGCTTGATTGACTGATGCTAAGTGTTATTTAAAAAACTGTGTTGAAGTTATATCAGATATTTATTAGTCTGGTGACTAAACTAAAAATTTCATTTATTTCGTTTAAATTTCATTAATTTAACATATTTAATATTGGGGACATCCAAGTTATTTAACATTTGAACATTATATATAAAGAAGTAACACAATAGTTAATTTCCTTGGTAATTAATTACTTTTATAATGTAACTCAGTTACTATTTGTGAGAAGTAACTAGTAACTATAACTAATTACTTTTAAAAGTAACATTCCCAACACTGCTAATGAGGTTATCGAATGTGATTGTCACTCCTGTATTTTAGTGAATTATGTGTGGATGTGATTAAGGAGTAAAATTTTAATCACGTTATTTTTTCATAACTGATTAATTAAGTTAACGGGTTAAACTGACAGCCTTAATATATATATATATATATATATATATATATATATATTTTTTTTTTTTTTTTTTTTTTTATTGAAATTCTCAACATTTTACAACAGTAGCCAGGCAGTGAAGACAAGAAAAAAGAAACTAAATTACAATGTCACTCGCAATCGCCACTTGCACTCTCAGCTACCTGTGTCTTCACTTGCAATCCACACAAATCGTGCGTGTTACCAATGGAGACAAGAAGCTGTGGTGGTTAAACGATTAAAACTAATTTAGCATAATGTACATAATGTACAGAAAAATAAATAAATAAATAAATAAATAAAATAAAGTAAAAATAAAGTGATGTCACTTCTGGAAGTGCAGTTGTCAGAGAGTGCAGGTGCATGTCTGCAGCCAGACCCTTCTCTATTTAATCCCAAGAAATGTTTTAATATCTCTTATATTTCCCTAAAGACAAATCTATAAATATAAAACTAAGCAAGCCCTCACTACTTTCATTTGTGGCACACCCGTTTGTGGATACTGTATGATTGTTTTCCTTTTTTTTTTAAACTGTGGCTACTTTATTTTCTTTAGGTAACACTTCTGCAGGAAATTATTCTTGCGCAATAATTAAAGCTAAATGAAATGTCTGGTTTAGTTATGTGTTTTACTGACCTTTGACTAATACCTTTGTTTCATGTGATTTTGAAGGACTGTACTATGAATACCATGATGGATAATGTGTCTTATCCTGTGATATTGAGTCTTATGGTGCCAAAAGAAACTATATCATATAGGCATGTATATTTTATTTGCTTTCTTGCATTATATGTGCTTATCTTGTCATTTAATATTCGTCTTGTTATGGTCATTATCATGGAAAAAGCTCTTCATGAACCAATGTACATATTCTTGTGTCATATGTGTATAAATGGGGTTTATGGAGCCTCAGGATTCTACCCTAAAATGTTGTCTGATTTAATATTGGATTCATATGTGATCTCCTTTCATATGTGTACTCTGCAAACCTATGTTATCTACAGCTCTTTAGTTTCTGAGATCACTATATTAACAGTGATGGCTTATGATAGATATGTAGCCATATGTAAACCTTTAGACTATCATTCTAAATTAACTAAAAACACCTGTGTGAAATTAATTCTGTTCTCATGGATTGTCCCCAACTGCTTTTGTGTTACAGCAGTCTTGTTGTCAAACTTTAGGCCTATTTGCAAATATCACATTGACAAATTATATTGTGACAACTGGTCAATTGTAAAACTGTCTTGTGTTTCAAGTTTTGTTAACAATGTCTTTGGATATGCCATGACTGTCACATTTGCTAGCTTTGTCGTTTTTATCATAGTGTCCTACTTTAAACTGATCTCTGCATGTAAATCATCTTTAGAAAACAGAAGGAAATTCTGGCAAACATGTTTACCACATCTATTATCACTGGTGAATTTCACTTCTGCTTATTTATTTGACATCATGTATAGTAGATATGGTTCAGATGACATTCCAGAGAGTCTGCGTCATTTTTTGGCTCTAGAATTGGTGATAGTCCCACCTGTGTTCAATCCTCTGATCTATGGTTTAAATATAAGAGCAGTGCGAACAAGAGTTTTCACTTTATGCGTGTCATGTGCATCAAGAGAATATTTTTCAAAAAAGGTCCACAACTTATGGAAAACTGATACAAGAAGAAAAGAAAAAAAGAATTTAGATGGATTTAGAAATGAATTGTGACCAACAGTCAGAAAGAGTAACAAGCATATCTCTGGTGTGATGTATGTACAAACTGTAAAAATGCATTATTACATATATATTTAATAATTTATTAAATGTACAAATGAATGAAAACTCTAAAAGCCTTTGTAAATGAAATCTTTATTGTGTATGAGGTCTACTCTTCACAGTTTATGAAATATATGAAAAAATAGGTTGCATATATTAGGTTTTGTGTTCTCATACTCATACTGACCCTGAAAGACCCTGAAATTGTTTTGGGACATAAAGTTGTTTCCTTTTAAAGGGAAAATGTGTTGTCATTGTTTCACCTAATTTTGTTCCAAACCTATATGCATTTTTCTTTTCCTGTGGAACACAAAAGAAGATACTTTGATGAATGTTGCTAACCATATAGTTTCAGTTCCCACTGACTTCCATTGTATTTTTTGTCAATGCAGTGGGAACCAAGTTAAAGGAGAACTCCACTTCCAGAACAACAATTCACAAATAATTTATTCAGCCCCTTGTCATCCAAGATGTTCATGTCTTTCTGTCTTCAGTCGTAAAGAAATTATGGCTTTTGAGGAAAGCATTTTAGGATTTTTCTTCATATAATGGACTTCAATTGTGCTCCCGATTTTGAACTTCCAAAATGTAGTTTAAATGCAGCTTCAAAGGGCTCTAAATGATCCCAGCTGAGGAAGAAGGGTCTTATCTAGTGAAAGGATCTGCCATGTTTTTCGGAAAATAAAAATGTGTTTACTTTTTAAGCACAAAAGCTCGTGTAGCACAGGTTCTGTCATGCACATTCACGATGCTACATACTATTGAATCATGTCGAAAGGTCGCGCCGAATGTAGGCGGAACTACAGACCCAGTGTTTACAAAGCGAATGCGCAAAGACTAAGAAAGTGCAAGTAAGTCAAACGCTGTTTACAAACAAAAAGGTACAACGATGTCGGACAATTCTGAAGTTGTAGGAGAAAATATGATAGAGTTCCCTTCGTGTTGTGTCAAGTGTGCGACACTAGGGGTCGCTCTTGGGAGCCCAAATAGAACATGGCTATAGACCTGAAGGACGTGTACTTTCATGTCTCGATCCTTCCGAGATACAGGCCGTTCCTGCGGTTTGCCTTCAAAGGTGAAGCTTATCAGTACAAGTTTCTTCCCTTTGGCCTCTCCCTGTCGCCCCGCGCCTGACGAAGGTTGCGGAGGCTGCCCTTGCCCCCCTCAGGGAAGTGGGCATTAGCATTCTCAACTATCTCAACGACTGGCTGATTCTAGCTCACTCGTGAGACTTGGTTTGCGCTCACAAGGATTTGGTTCTCAACCACCTGGCTCGTTTGGGACTTCGGGTCAACTGGGAAAAGAGCAAACTCTCCCCTATGCAGAGTATCTCTTTTCTCGGTGTAAAGCTGGACTCCCAAGAACGTGCTTAGTTAGTGCTGAGGTGCGTGAGAGCACTCAGACTCAGGTCGGCCCCCGGCTGCTTTGGCACATCAACTGCCTGGAGTTGCTGACAGTGCTCTTGGCCCTGAGGAGGTTCTGACCTCTGATCCAGAGCAAGCATGTGTTGCTTCGCTCAGACAACACAGCGACTGTAGCGTACATCAACCACCAGGGCGGTGTACACTCCTTTCGCATGTCACAACTGGCCCGCCATTTCTTACTTTGGAGCCAGCACAGACTCAAGTCTCTGCGTGCCACTCACATTCCTAGCAAATTCAACCGTTTGTCCGATCTCCTATCACAACAGATTTCGCTTGGAAGTGAGTGGAGGCTCCACCTTCAGTCGGTCCAGCTGATTTGGAGTCGGTTTGACAAGGCACAAGGAGATCTCTTTGCCTTACCGGAATCCACTCACTGCCAGTTATGGTACAGTTTAAACGAGGCTCTCCTCGGTATAGATGCTCTGTCACACAGTTGGCCGAGGGACCTACTCAAATATGCGGCTTCCTCCAGTGAGCCTCATTGCACAAAACCTTGTGCAAAGTCAGGAAGAACAGAGAACAGATTACAGGCTAGAGCCCCCTCCACCAGGCGGCCATATGACCTAAAATGGCGCATCTTTGTCAACTGGTGTTCTTCCCAAGGGAAGGTCCCCCGGAGATGTGGTATTGAATCTGTGCTATCCTTCCTCCTGGAGGCCTGGATAGGCACCTGTCTGCTTCGACACTCAAAGTCCATGCGGCGGCTATATCAGCCAATCATGACTTGGTGGAAGGCAGATCGGTGGGGAAGCACAATTTGTTTATCAAATTTGTTAGAGGCGCCTGGAGGCTGAACCCTCCCCGGCCACATCTTATCCCCTCTTGGGATCTCGCTGTGGTCCTTCAGGCCTTACAGCAAGATCCATCTGAGCCTCTTCAGTCAGTCGAACTTAATGCCCTCTCCTTGAAGACGGCTCTCCTGACTGCGCTCACTTCTGTCAAAAGAGTTGGAGACCTTCAAGCCCTCTCCGTCAACAGTTCATGCCTGGAATTTGGGCCGGCAGACTCTCACATTGTTCTGAGACCCTGGCCTGGATACGTGCCCAAGGTACCCACCACTCCCTTCAGAGATCAGGTGGTGACCCTGCAAGCTATCCCTTCCCAGGAAGGTGACCCCAACCCAACCTTGTTATGCCCAGTTCGTGCCCTGCGCATTTACTTGGAACGTACTCAGCCCTTCAGACGTTCTGAACAGCTCTTTTCTGTTACGGAGGACAGCAGAAGTGGAAGGCTGTCAAGCAAAGGCTCTCCTACTGGCTTGTGGATGCGATCCGTACGGCCTACCAGGCCAGAGGCTTACCCTGCCCGCTGGGAGTGAGAGCTCACTCGACCAGGGGTGTCGCTGCCTCGGCAGCTTTTGCGAATGGGGCCTCTTTAACAGACATCTGCAGAGCTGCAGGTTGGGCTACACCTAACACATTCGCTAGGTTTTACAACCTGTGCATGGAACCAGTGTCTGCTAGAGTCTTGAACGTAAGCTCTTTGACTCAGCACTCTGGTTTGGTGTAGAGCTTTCCATAGCGCTTCCCCTCATGGTGATTACGCTTCTTTATATTCAGTAGGTTTCCTGACGTGAACCCTGAACATCCCCTCCGTCACTTGGCACTTCTGGATGCAGCTGAAGTTCAGCGGAGGAACTCGCTATAAGAATCCAACGCAAGGTAAGTGGCTTTTTGTTAACTCTTGGTTGGATTAGTGCCTCATATGTAGTGGCTCCTCATGTGGCCCCATGTGTGTAATTTCCACCTATAATTCTCTGTGATGCGGTGTTTCCCCTGAGACATTCCTATCTCTAGGTTCTGAGTTCTTGGTACTCTCCCCTGGTGTGGAGCCCACCTCAGATCCCTTCACTAATAGTGTTTTCACTTTTTACCCCCCTCTGGGCAGGTTGTGATTTCCGTAGTGTCTTTTCCCCTAGGGGAAACAGTCACTGTCCCAACGTTCTCAAGACACTCAGCTGCTCCTCTGAGGAAAGGCCCAGCTGCAGAACCCTGCCTGTGACAGGTCAGTTCTTGGACGTTGGAAGGTCACGAAGAGGTGCGCTGCACTTATTTTAACATGTTGGCTTGTTACTATCTGCGCCCCGAGCACTCATGACCCAGTCCGAGTTGAGTTGTGCTTATACAGGGACCCTAGTGTCATACTCTCGACAGATAGGGAACGTCTCGGTTATGTATGGTAACCCTCGTTCCCTGATGGAGGGAACAGAGACGTTGTGTCTTTCATGCCACAACATCGGACTGCCTCTTAGTGTGTTGAGACGCTTCGACTCTACAGAACAGAACGAGTGAGCAGATCCCGCACTGCCCTATTTATACCCGGATGTCCGGGGCGTGGCCAGCTATGCAAAATCTGCACACCCAATTTCATTGGCCTTTTCTCAAAGTTTTCAGAGGTGTTTGGGCTCCCAAGAGCGACCCCTAGTGTCATACATTTGACACAACGTCTCCGTTCCCTCCATCAGGGAACGAGGGTTACCATATGTAACCGAGATGTTTTTCGCCATACTCTACCTTTTTTAGCCGGAGTACACAGACAATGAACTTAGACGTGATTCGCAGTAGTGATGGGAAGTTCGGATCATTTTACCGACTCGGACCTTTGAGTCTCGTTCAGCAAAATTAAAAAATCTTTTTTCGAGTTATTTTGTTAATTTTAGCTAAATCAGCATCACGTGACAGCCCCATAAGAAGAATGAACGACTCGAAAAACCCGAAGACTTGAAACAGGTGAATTAATTCCAGGATCCCCGAGATGACTCATTCTTCGTGAGTCACATTAAAGATTCGTTCAAAATGAATGAAACGTTCAAGAACGACCCGTAGGCGTGCATCCGAGAGCCTGTGCTACGCAAGCTTTTGTGCTCAAAAAGTATACAAATTATTTTCTGGAAAAAATGACAGATCGTTTCACTAGATAAGACCCTTCTTCCTCGGCTGGGATCGTTTAGAGCCCTTTGAAGCTGCATTTAAACTACATTTTGGAAGTTCAAAATCGGGTGCACAATTGAAGTCCATTATATGAAGAAAAATCCTGAAATGCTTTCCTCAAAAACCATAATTTCTGAAGACAGAAAGGGATGAACATCTTGGATGACAAGGGGGTGAGTACATTATTTGTAAATTGTTGTTCTGGAAGTGGACTTCACCTTTAAGTCAATGGGAACCAAAACTGTTTGGATACCAACGTCTTCTTTTATGTTCCACTGAGAAAATAACAACAACTGAAGTTTGCAATGACATGATATAGGGAGTAAATGATGACAGAATTTTTATTTTTGAGTGGATTCTGCAACCGAAATTTAAAGCACATATAGGACAGTAGGACAGTAAAAATATGACTGTTTTAAACTTTTCAATCTATAAACCATTGCTTCCAGTCATATGAGCGTTTGAACAAAAATATATGAAATTAAAGAATATTTAATGAGAGCTGTAAGTGAGCAGCATGGTTTCATTTGGTAAAATTATAATAAAATCCTTTAAATATTGGTTTGCCCATTCTCATCCTATTATCCACCTTTTTCTTCACGTAACAGTGTGTGCGGCCATTTGTAAATTTTATGGGTCTGGCTTCCAGTCTCATCTGTGTCCAGCTATTTTTAGCTGTACACAATAGCTAGTTTTGATGCTTGATATTGCAAATTGGTATGTCTTACCATATTATTTTAATGTATCATCTTAATTATGAGCACGGTTTGTAGTGCAAACAGTTTTACTGTTTACTGTTATTTCCTGGCGGCTAATGAACTGAACATCTCACCCAAAGGCTTTCGCATTAAAGAATAAGGTGGATATATGGGGCTGTTTGCACAGGTATTTTTAGTAAATTTGATCTTATTTTTCTTAACAAATCAAACTAAATATTTGTAATGGGCTCAAATCATTGCTATTTAGCTTTCTTTATGTCCTTATGTTCTATGTTTGAAATCTGTACTAATGTAATCTAAACAGGGTTTAGACACACACAGCAAACTTTGAAAAATATGTATGCCGCTAAAAGCGTTGTAGGAAGAAAGACAGAAAAAGGAATGTAGGTTGTGTTGGTTGTGAATGTCCCACCACGAAAAAAAGAAAACATTTTAATGGTGGTTCAGATCATTGTCCAAGGGGAAACGTGTTGTCTGTAAGTGCATATTTCATCCCAAGAAACTTTAGAATATCTCTTATATTTCCCTAAAGACAAATCTATAAATATAAAACTAAGCAAGCCCTCACCACTTTCATTTGTGGCACACCCATTTGTTGATACTGTATGTTAGTTTTCCTTTTCTAACTGTGGCTACTTTATTTTCTTTAGGTAACACTTCTGCAGAAAATTATTCTTATGCATTAATTGAAGCTAAATGAAATGTCGGCTTTAGTTATGTGCTTTACTGACCTGTGACTAATAATGTCTTATGTTAGGTTGTGCTGCATTATTGTTTGTTTTATGCGATTTTGAAGGACTGTACTTTGAATACCATGATGGATAATGTGTCTTATCCTGTGATATTGACTCTCATGGTGCCAAAAGAAACTATATCATATAGGCATGTATATTTTATTTGCTTTCTTGCATTATATGTGCTTATCTTGTCATTTAATATTCGTCTTGTTATGGTCATTATCATGGAGAAAGCTCTTCATGAACCAATGTACATATTCTTGTGTCATATGTGTATAAATGGGGTTTATGGAGCCTCAGGATTCTACCCTAAAATTTTGTCAGATTTAATATTGGATTCATATGTGATCTCCTTTCATATGTGTGCTCTGCAAGCCTATGTTATCTACAGCTCTTTAATTTCTGAGATCACTATATTAACAGTGATGGCTTATGATAGATATGTAGCCATATGTAAACCTTTAGATTATCATTCTAAATTGACTAAAAACACCTGTGTGAAATTAATTCTGTTCTCATGGATTGTCCCCAACTGCTTTTGTGTTACAGCAGCCTTGTTAACAATCTTCAGGCCTATTTGCAAATATCACATTGACAAATTATATTGTGACAACTGGTCAATTGTAAAACTGTCTTGTGTTTCAAGTTTTGTTAACAATGTCTTTGGATATGCCATGACTGTCACATTTGCTAGCTTTATAGTTTTTATCATAGTGTCCTACTTTAAACTGATCTCTGCATGTAAAGCATCTTTAGAAAACAGAAGGAAATTCTGGCAAACATGTTTACCACATCTATTATCACTGGTGAATTTCACTTCTGCTTATTTATTTGACATCATGTATAGTAGATATGGTTCCAATGACATTCCAGAGAGTCTGCGTCATTTTTTGGCTCTAGAACTGGTGATAGTCCCACCTGTGTTCAATCCTCTGATCTATGGTTTAAATATAAGAGCAGTGCGAACAAGAGTTTTCACTTTATGCGTGTCATGTGCATCAAGAGAATATTTTTCAAAAAAGGTATTTAGATGGATTTAGAAATGAATTGTGAAAAGTGACCAACAGTCAGAAAGAGTGTGTTCTTAACAAGCATATCTCTGGTGTGATGTATGTACAAACTGTAAAAATACATTATTAAATACATATTAAATCATTTATTAAATGTACAAATGAGTTAAAACTATAAAAGCTTTTGTCAATGTAATCTTTATTGTACATGAGGTCTACTCTTTACAGTTTATGAAACATATGAAAAAATATGTTGCATATATTAGGTTTTGAGTTGTCATACTCATACTGACCCTGAAAGATCCTGAAATTGTTTTGGGACATAAAGTTGTTTCCTTTTAAAGGGAAAATGTGTCATCATTTACTCACCTAATTTTGTTCCAAACCTGTATGCATTTTATTTTTTTTCCCCTGTGGAACACAAAAGAAGATACTTTAATAAATGTTGCTAACCATATAGTTTCAGTTCCCATTGACTTCCATTGTACTTTTGGCAATGTAGTTAAGTCAATGGGAACCAAAACTGTTTGGATACCAACGTCTTCTTTTATGTTCCACTGAGAAAACAACAACAACTCAAGTTTGCAACGACATGATAGGGAGTAAATGATGACAGAATTTTTATTTTTGAGTGGACTCTGAAACCCAAATTTAAAGCACATATAGGACAGTAGGATAGTAAAAATATGAATGTTTTAAACTTTTCAAACTATAAACCATTGCTTTCAGCCAACTGTCATATGAGCATTTAAACAAAAATAAATGAAATTAAAGAATATTTAATGAGAGCTGTAAGTGAGCAGCATGGTTTCATTTGGTAGAATTATAATAAAATCCTTTAAATATTGGTTTGCCATTCTCATCCTGTTATCCACCTTTTTCTTCACGTACCAGTGTGTGCGGCCATTTGTAAATTTTATGGGTCTGGCTTCCGGTCTCATCCGTGTCCAGCTATTTTTAGCTGTACACAATAGCTAGTTTTGATGCTTGATATTGCAAATTGGTATGTCTTACCATATTATTTTAATGTATCATCTTAATTATGAGCACGGTTTGCAGTGTAAACAGTTTTACTGTTTACTGCATGTATTCTTCTAGATATTTCCTAGCGGCTAATGAACTGAACATCTCACCCATAGGCTTTTGCGTTAAAGAATAAGGTGGATATATGGGGCTGTTTGCACAGGTATTTTTAGTAAATTTGATCTTATTTATCTTAACAAATCAAACAAAATGTTTGTAATGGGCTCAAATCATTGCTATTTAGCTTTCTTTATGTCCTTATGTTCTATGTTTGAAATCTGTACTAATGTGGTAACACAGCAAACTTTGAAAAATATGTATGCCGCTAAAAGCGTTGTGGGAAGAAAGACAGAAAAAGGAATGTAGGTTGTGTTGGTTGTGAATGTCCTACCACGAAAAAAAGAAAACATTTTAATGGTGGTTCAGATCATTGTCCAAGGGGAAATGTGTTGTCTGTAAGTGCATATTTCATCCCAAGAAATTTTAGAATATCTCTTATATTTCCCTAAAGACAAATCTATAAATATAAAACTAAGCAGGCCCTCACCACTTTCATTTGTGGCACACCCATTTGTTGATACTGTATGTTAGTTTTCCTTTTTTCTAACTGTGGCTACTTTATTTTCTTTAGGTAACACTTCTGCAGAAAGTTATTCTTGTTCAATAATTGAAGCTAAACGAGATGTCTGCTTTAGTTATGTGCTTTACTGACCTTTGACTAATAATGTCTTATGTTAGGTTGTGCTGCATTACATTTGTTTGTTTCATGTGATTTTGAAGGACTGTACTATGAATACCATGATGGATAATGTGTCTTATCCTGTGATATTGACTCTCATGGTGCCAAAAGAAACTATATCATATAGGCATGTATATTTTATTTGCTTTTTTGCATTATATGTGCTTATCTTGTCATTTAATATTCGTCTTGTTATGGTCATTATCATGGAGAAAGCTCTTCATAAACCAATGTACATATTCTTGTGTCATATGTGTATAAATGCGGTTTATGGAGCCTCAGGATTCTACCCTAAAATTTTGTCAGATTTAATATTGGATTCATATGTGATCTCCTTTCATATGTGTGCTCTGCAAACCTATGTTATCTACAGCTCTTTAACGTCTGAGAGCACTATTTTAACAGTGATGGCTTATGATAGATATGTAGCCATTTGTAAACCTTTAGACTATCATTCTAAATTAACTAAAAACACCTGTGTGAAATTAATTCTATTCTCATGGATTGTCCCCAACTGCTTTTGTGTTACAGCAGCCTTGTTAACAAACTTCAGGCCTATTTGCAAATATCACATTGACAAATTATATTGTGACAACTGGTCAATTGTAAAACTGTCTTGTGTTTCAAGTTTTGTTAACAATGTCTTTGGATATGCCATGACTGTCATATTTGCTAGCTTTGTCGTTTTTATCATAGTGTCCTACTTTAAACTGATCTCTGCATGTAAATCATCTTTAGAAAACAGAAGGAAATTCTGGAAAACATGTTTACCACATATATTATCACTGGTGAATTTCAATTCTGCTTATTTATTTGACATCATGTATAGTAGATATGGTTCCAATGACATTCCAGAGAGTTTGCGTCATTTTTTGGCTCTAGAATTGGTGATAGTCCCACCTGTGTTCAATCCTCTGATCTATGGTTTAAATATAAGAGCAGTGCGAACAAGAGTTTTCACTTTATGTGTGTCATGTGCATCAAGAGAATATTTTTCAAAAAAGGTCCACAACTTATTTAAAACTGATGCAAGAAGAAAAGAAAAAAAGAATTTAGATGGATTTAGAAATGAATTGTGACAAACAGTCAGAAAGAGTGTGTTCTTAACAAGCATATCTCTGGTGTGATGTATGCACAAACTGTAAAAATACATTATTAAATCATTTAATAAAGGTATAAATGAATTAAAACTCTAAAAGCCTTTGTAAATGTAATCTTTATTGTACATGAGGTCTATTCTTCACAGTTTATGAAATATATGAAAAAATATGTTGCATGTATTAGGTTTTGTGTTCTCATACTCATACTGACCCTGAAAGGCCCTGAAATTGTTTGGGGACATAAAGTTGTTTCCTTTTAAAGGGAAAATGTGTCATCATTTACTCACCTAATTTTGTTCCAAACCTGTATGCATTTTATTTTTTTCCCCCTGTGGAACACAGAAGAAGATACTTTAATGAATGTTGCTAACCATATAGTTTCAGTTCCCATTGACTTCCATTGTACTTTTGGCAATGTAGTTAAGTCAATGGGAACCAAAACTGTTTGGATACCAACGTCTTCTTTTATGTTCCACTGAGAAAACAACAACAACTCAAGTTTGCAACGACATGATAGGGAGTAAATGATGACAGAATTTTTATTTTTGAGTGGACTCTGAAACCCAAATTTAAAGCACATATAGGACAGTAGGATAGTAAAAATATGAATGTTTTAAACTTTTCAAACTATAAACCATTGCTTTCAGCCAACTGTCATATGAGCATTTGAACAAAAATAAATTAAATTAAAGAATATTTAATGAGAGCTGTAAGTGAGCAGCATGGTTTCATTTGGTAAAATTATAATAAAATCCTTTAAATATTGGTTTGCCCATTCTCATCCTATTATCCACCTTTTTCTTCACGTACCAGTGTGTGCGGCCATTTGTAAATTTTATGGGTCTGGCTTCTGGTCTCATCCGTGTCCAGCTATTTTTAGCTGTACACAATAGCTAGTTTTGCTTCTTGATATTGCAAATTGGTATGTCTTACCATATTAATTTAATGTATCATCTTAATTATGAGCACGGTTTATAGTGTAAACAGTTTTACTGTTTACTGCATGTATTCTTCTAGATATTTCCTAGCGGCTAATGAACTGAACATCTCACCCATAGGCTTTCGCGTTAAAGAATAAGGTGGATATATGGCGCTGTTTGCACAGGTATTTTTAGTAAATTTGATCTTATTTACTTTAACAAATCAAACAAAATGTTTGTAATGGGCTCAAATCATTGCTATTTAGCTTTCTTTATGTCCTTATGTTCTACGTTTGAAATCTGTACTAATGTAATCTAAACAGGGTAACACACAGCAAACTTTAAAAAAAAATATGTATACCGCTAAAAGCGCTGTGGGAAGAAAGACAGAAAAAGGAATGTAGGTTGTGTTGGTTGTGAATGTCCCACCACGAATCTGTTGCAGAGAAAAAGAAAAAGAAAAAAAATTAATAGTGGTTCAGATCATTGTCCAAGGGGAAATGTGTTGTCTGTAAGTGCATATTTCATCCCAAGAAATTTTAGAATATATCTTATATTTCCCTAAAGACAAATCTATAAATATAAAACTAAGCAGGCCCTCACCACTTTCATTTGTGGCACACCCATTTGTTGATACTGTATGTTAGTTTTCCTTTTTTCTAACTGTGGCTACTTTATTTTCTTTAGGTAACACTTCTGCAGAAAATTATTCTTGTGCAATAATTGAAGCTAAATAAAATGTCGGCTTTAGTTATGTGTTTTACAGACCTTTGACTAATAATGTCTTATGTTAGGTTGTGCTGCATTACATTTGTTTTTTTTTATGTGATTTTGAAGGACTGTATTATGAATACCATGATGGATAATGTGTCTTATCCTGTGCTACTGACTCTCATGGTGCCAAAAGAAACTATATCATATAGGCATGTATATTTTATTTGCTTTCTTGCATTATATGTGCTTATCTTGTCATTTAATATTCGTCTTGTTATGGTCATTATCATGGAGAAAGCTCTTCATGAACCAATGTACATATTCTTGTGTCATATGTGTATAAATGGGGTTTATGGAGCCTCAGGATTCTACCCTAAAATTTTGTCAGATTTAATATTGGATTCATATGTGATCTCCTTTCATATGTGTGCTCTGCAAACCTATGTTATCTACAGCTCTTTAATTTCTGAGATCACTATTTTAACAGTGATGGCTTATGATAGATATGTAGCCATATGTAAACCTTTAGACTATCATTCTAAATTAACTAAAAACACCTGTGTGAAATTAATTATATTCTCATGGATTGTCCCCAACTGCTTTTGTGTTACAACAGCCTTGTTATCAAACTTGAGGCCTATTTGTAAATATCACATTGACAAATTATATTGTGACAACTGGTCAATTGTAAAACTGTCTTGTGTTTCAAGTTTTGTTAACAATGTCTTTGGATATGCCATGACTGTCACATTTGCTAGCTTTATAGTTTTTATCATAGTGTCCTACTTTAAACTGATCTCTGCATGTAAAGCATCTTTAGAAAACAGAAGGAAATTCTGGCAAACATGTTTACCACATATATTATCTCTGATAAATTTTACTATTGCTTTTCTTTTTGATATCATGTATAGCAGATATGGTGCAAATGACATTCCAGAGAGTTTGCGTCATTTTTTGGCTCTAGAATTGGTGATAGTCCCACCTGTGTTCAATCATCTGATCTATGGTTTAAATATAAGAGCAGTGCGAACAAGAGTTTTCACTTTATGCGTGTCATGTGCATCAAGAGAATATTTTTCAAAAAAGGTCCACAACTTATGTAAAACTGATACAAGAAGAAAAGAAAAAAAGAATTTAGATGGATTTAGAAATTAATTGTGACCAACAGTCAGAAAGAGTAACAAGCATATCTCTGGTGTGATGTATGTACAAATTGTAAAAATACATTATTAAATACATATTAAATAATTTAGTAAATGTACAAATGAGTTAAAACTCTAAAAATCTTTGTAAATGTAATCATGAGGTCTACTCTTCACAGTTTATGAAATATATGAAAAAATATGTTGCATATATTAGGTTTTGTGTTCTCATACTCATACTGACCCTGAAAGGCCCTGAAATTGTTTGGAGACGTAAAGTTGTTTCCTTTTAATGGGAAAATGTGTCATCATTTACTCACCTAATTTTGTTGCAAACCTGTATGCATTTTTTCCCTGTGGAACACAAAAGAAGATACTTTGATGAATGTTGCTTACCATATAGTTTCAGTTCCCATTGACTTCCATTGTATTTTTCGGCAATGCAGTAAAGTCAATGGAAACCAAAACTGTTTGGATACCAACGTCTTCTTTTATGTTCTACTGAGAAAACAACAACAACTCAAGTTTGCAATGACATGATATAGGGAGTAAATGATGACAGAATTTTTATTTTTGAGTGGACTCTGAAACCCAAATTTAAAGCACATACAGGACAGTAGGATAGTAAAAATATGAATGTTTTAAAATTTTCAGACTATAAACTATTGCTTTCAGCCAGCTGTCATATGAGCGTTTGAACAAAAATAAATGAAAATATAGCTGCAAGCAGCAATTGCGGGGCCAGGCACAAAAGAGGCAGAATGAGGAGCTAAGCACAGCAAGGAGCAACAGACCGACTACAACAATGAGTAACTAAAGCCATTTTAGGATGATATCAGTTGAAATGGCTGAAAAACATAAATACAACCAATAGTAATACAATTTAATGGCTTATCACTTTTGACCAACAGGTGGTGCTGTTTTCAAATTGATGTGATGTGTTCTGTGTGAGGTGACAATGACACACACAAATTTTGGTGTCATTATGTCAAAGCTTTACAGAGATACAGCCTCAGAGTTATTTTGGCATCATGCCACAAATGTGTAGTGGCGCTGTACAAAAACGGTTTTGTCTATCGACACGAAATCCATAACTTTTTGTCAGCACAGTCTAAAGATGATTTGAGTCAAATTTGGGGAAAATTGGACAAACAGTCTAGGAGGAGTTCGAAGAAGTAGGTTTTGAACATTAATCAAAATGGCGGACTGGAAAGTCAGCCAACTATGGTATATTTGGTATGTATGTTGTTGGTATGACCCAAGGAATGTTTTAAGACCAGTTTCATTGCAATAGACTAATGCAATCAGAAGTTATTAGCATATTTGGACATTTCATTATTAATGTTTACTGAATGGTGTATTACTTCTGACCAGTAGGTGGCGCTGTTACCAAATTGATGTGGCGTGGTCAGTGTGAGGTGACAATACCACACATAAAATTTGGTGTCAGTATGTCAATTCTTTGCAGCAATACAGCCTTAGATGCAGTTTGGCATCTTTCCAGCAAATTCGTTGATGCGCCAAACGAAAACCGTTTCATATATCAACACAAAATCCATGACTTTTGGCCAGCATGGTCTGAAGATGATCTGAGTCAAATTTGGTGAGAATCGGACTAACGGTCTAGGAGGAGTTCGAAAAAATAGGTTTTGTACATTAATCAAAATGGCGGACAGGAAGTTTGGCCAATTTTGGCATAATGGGTATCAACGTTCTTGGCTTGACCTAAGGAATCTATCGACATCAGTTTCATTACAATAGGCTAATGTAAGCAGAAGTTATTAGCATTTTTGTAAATTTCTTTATAACTTTGACCACAAGGTGGCGCTGCCCCCAAACTTTTTGAGTACTGTCAGGGCATGGTGCCGAAGACACATACTGAGTTTTGTAATGATATGTCAATGCGTTCGTAAAATATAGCATTTTTGGACAAAATTCAATATGGCCAACACCCAAAATGGCTGATATTGGATATGGATCGACTCGAGATGATGCACCGAATCTAAAGAGTCCAGTTTTGTGATTTTTGGCCAAATCATTGAGAAGTTATAAGCAAAAAAAAACATTTTTTAATGTTGGGACTGTCCTCTATCAGTGTGCCAAATTTCACAACTTTCCCGCAAGCGGTTCTATGGGCTGCCATAGACTCAAGAGCAGAAGAAGAAGAAGCGCAATAATAATAATAATAAGAATTCTAACAGATACAATAGGTGCCTTCGCACCTTTGGCCCCTAATTAAAGAATATTTAATGAGAGCTGTAAGTGGGCAGCATGGTTTCATTTGGTAAAATTATAATAAAATCCTTTAAATATCGGTTTGCCCATTCTCATCCTATTATCCACCTTTTTCTTCATGTAACAGTGTGTGCGGCCATTTGTAAATTTTATGGGTTTGGCTTCCAGTCTCATCTGTGTCCAGCTATTTTTAGCTGTACACAATAGCTAGTTTTGCTGCTTGATACTGCAAATTGGTATGTCTTACCATATTAATTTAATGTATCATCTTAATTATGAGCACGGATTGTAGTGCAAACAGTTTTACTGTTTACTGCATGTATTCTTCTAGTTATTTCCTAGCGGCTAATGAACTGAACATCTCACCCATAGGCTTAAAGAATAAGGTAGAGAATAAGAATAAGGTAGACATATGCGGCTGTTTGCACAGGTATTTTTAGTAAATTTGATCTTATTTATCTTAACAAATCAAACAAAATGTTTGTAATGGGCTCAAATCATTGCTATTTAGCTTTCTTTATGTCCTTATGTTCTATGTTTGAAATCTGTACTAATGTGGTAACACAGCAAACTTTGAAAAATATGTATGCCGCTAAAAGCGTTGTGGGAAGAAAGACAGAAAAAGGAATGTAGGTTGTGTTGGTTGTCAATGTCCTACCACGAAAAAAAGAAAACATTTTAATGGTGGTTCAGATCATTGTCCAAGGGGAAATGTGTTGTCTGTAAGTGCATATTTCATCCCAAGAAATTTTAGAATATCTCTTATATTTCCCTAAAGACAAATCTATAAATATAAAACTAAGCAGGCCCTCACCACTTTCATTTGTGGCACACCCATTTGTTGATACTGTATGTTAGTTTTCCTTTTTTCTAACTGTGGCTACTTTATTTTCTTTAGGTAACACTTCTGCAGAAAGTTATTCTTGTTAAATAATTGAAGCTAAATGAAATGTCAGCTTTAGTTATGTGTTTTACTGACCTTTGACTAATAATGTCTTATGTTAGGTTGTGCTGCATTACATTTGTTTGTTTCATGTGATTTTGAAGGACTGTACTATGAATACCATGATGGAAAATGTGTCTTATCCTGTGATATTGACTCTCATGGTGCCAAAAGAAACTATATCATATAGGCATGTATATTTTATTTGCTTTCTTGCATTATATGTGCTTATTTTGTCATTTAATATTCGTCTTGTTATGGTCATTATCATGGAGAAAGCTCTTCATAAACCAATGTACATATTCTTGTGTCATATGTGTATAAATGGGGTTTATGGAGCCTCAGGATTCTACCCTAAAATGTGTGTGTTCTTAATAAACATATCTCTGGTGTGATGTATGTACAAACTGTAAAAATACATTATTAAATCATTTAATAAATGTACAAATTAATTAAAACTCTAAAAGCCTTTGTAAATGTAATCTTTATTGTACATGAGGTCTATTCTTCACAGTTTATGAAAAATATGAAAAAAATATGTTGTATGTATTAGGTTTTGTGTTCTCATACTCATACTGACCCTGAAAGGCCCTGAAATTGTTTGGGGACATAAAGTTGTTTCCTTTTAAAGGGAAAATGTGTCATCATTTACTCACCTAATTTTGTTGCAAACCTGTATGCATTTTTTCCCTGTGGAACACAAAAGAAGATACTTTGATGAATGTTGCTTACCATATAGTTTCAGTTCTCATTGACTTCCATTGTATTTTTCGGCAATGCAGTAAAGTCAATGGAAACCAAAACTGTTTGGATACCAACGTCTTCTTCTATGTTCTACTGAGAAAACAACAACAACTCAAGTTTGCAATGACATGATATAGGGAGTAAATGATGACAGAATTTTTATTTTTGAGTGGACTCTGAAACCCAAATTTAAAGCACATACAGGACAGTAGGATAGTAAAAATATGAATGTTTTAAAATTTTCAGACTATAAACTATTGCTTTCAGCCAGCTGTCATATGAGCGTTTGAACAAAAATAAATGAAAATATAGCTGCAAGCAGCAATTGCGGGGCCAGGCACAAAAGAGGCAGAATGAGGAGCTAAGCACAGCAAGGAGCAACAGACCGACTACAACAATGAGTAACTAAAGCCATTTTAGGATGATATCAGTTGAAATGGCTGAAAAACATAAATACAACCAATAGTAATACAATTTAATGGCTTATCACTTTTGACCAACAGGTGGTGCTGTTTTCAAATTGATGTGATGTGTTCTGTGTGAGGTGACAATGACACACACAAATTTTGGTGTCATTATGTCAAAGCTTTACAGAGATACAGCCTCAGAGTTATTTTGGCATCATGCCACAAATGTGTAGTGGCGCTGTACAAAAACGGTTTTGTCTATCGACACGAAATCCATAACTTTTTGTCAGCACAGTCTAAAGATGATTTGAGTCAAATTTGGGGAAAATTGGACGAACAGTCTAGGAAGAGTTCGAAGAAGTAGGTTTTGAACATTAATCAAAATGGCGGACTGGAAAGTCAGCCAACTATGGTATATTTGGTATGTATGTTGTTGGTATGACCCAAGGAATGTTTTAAGACCAGTTTCATTGCAATAGACTAATGCAATCAGAAGTTATTAGCATATTTGGACATTTCATTATTAATGTTTACTGAATGGTGTATTACTTCTGACCAGTAGGTGGCGCTGTTACCAAATTGATGTGGCGTGGTCAGTGTGAGGTGACAATACCACACATAAAATTTGGTGTCAGTATGTCAATTCTTTGCAGCAATACAGCCTTAGATGCAGTTTGGCATCTTTCCAGCAAATTCGTTGATGTGCCAAACGAAAACCGTTTCGTATATATTGACACAAAATCCATAACTTTTGGCCAGCATGGTCTGAAGATGATCTGAGTCAAATTTGGTGAGAATCGGACTAACGGTCTAGGAGGAGTTCGAAAAAATAGGTTTTGTACATTAATCAAAATGGCGGACAGGAAGTTTGGCCAATTTTGGCATAATGGATATCAACGTTCTTGGCTTGACCCAAGGAATCTATCGACATCAGTTTCATTACAATAGGCTAATGTAAGCAGAAGTTATTAGCATTTTTGTAAATTTCTTTATAACTTTTGACCACAAGGTGGCGCTGGCCCCAAACATTTTGAGTACTGTCAGGGCATGGTGCCGAAGACACATACTGAGTTTTGTAATGATATGTCAATGCGTTCGTAAAATATAGCATTTTTGGACAAAATTCAATATGGCCAACACCCAAAATGGCTGATATGGGAAAATTGGATATGGATCGACTCGACATGATGCACTGAATCTAAAGAGTCCAGTTTTGTGATTTTTGGCCAAACCATTGAGAAGTTATAAGCAAAAATACCCATTTTTCATATCTACTGACCACTAGGTGGCACTGTGCTGAAACACTGCAGGTCGCCTCAGATCATGCTTGTTATAACATACACCAAGTTTGGTCTCAATATGCCAAACTGTTGCGGAGATATAGCCTCACAACCATCTTTGCGTGGTTTTCGTAGAAATCGTTTGCGTGTCATTTGAAAACGGTTTGACTAATCAACTTGAATTCCATAACGTTTTGCTGGCATGGTCTGAAGATGTTCTGAGCCAATTTTGGTGAAAATCAGCCAAACTGTTTGGTATGGTTAATGTTGGGACTGTCCTCTATCAGTGTGCCAAATTTCACAACTTTCCCACAAGCAGTTCTATGGGCTGCCATAGACTCAAGAGCAGAAGAAGAAGAAACGTAACAATAATAATAATAATAATAAGAATTCTAACAGATACAATAGGTGCCTTCGCACCTTTGGCCCCTAATTAAAGAATATTTAATGAGAGCTGTAAGTGGGCAGCATGGTTTCATTTGGTAAAATTATAATAAAATCCTTTAAATATCAGTTTGCCCATTCTCATCCTATTATCCACCTTTTTCTTCACGTAACAGTGTGTGCGGCCATTTGTAAATTTTATGGGTCTGGCTTCCGGTCTCATCCGTGTCCAGCTATTTTTAGCTGTACACAATAGCTAGTTTTGCTGCTTGATACTGCAAATTGGTATGTCTTACCATATTATTTTAATGTATCATCTTAATTATGAGCACGGATTGTAGTGCAAACAGTTTTACTGTTTACTGCACATATTCTTCTAGTTATTTCCTAGTGGTATTTTTAGTCAATTTGATCTTATTTATCTTAACAAATCAAACTAAATATTTGTAATGGGCTCAAATCATTGCTATTTAGCTTTCTTTATGTCCTTATGTTCTATGTTTGAAATCTGTACTAATGTAATCTAAACAGGGTAACACACAGCAAACTTTGATGAATATGTATACTGCTAAAAGCGCTGTGGGAAGAAAGACAGAAAAAGGAATGTAGGTTGTGTTGGTTGTGAATGTCCCACCACGAATCTGTTGCAGAGAAAAAAAAAAAAGAAAACATTTTAATAGTGGTTCAGATCATTGTCCAAGGGGAAATGTGTTGTCTGTAAGTGCATATTTAATCCCAAGAAACTTTAGAATATCTCTTATATTTCCCTAAAGACAAATCTATAAATATAAAACTAAGCAGGCCCTCACCACTTTAATCTGTGGCACACCCATTTGTTGATACTGTATGTTAGTTTTCCTTTTTTCTAACGGTGGCTACTTTATTTTCTTTAGGTAACACTTATGCAGAATATTATTCTTGTGCAATAATTGAAGCTAAATGAAATGTCTGCTTTAGTTATGTGTTTTACAGACCTTTGACTAATAATGTCTTATGTTAGGTTGTGCTGCATTACATTTGTTTGTTTCATGTGATTTTAAAGGACTGTACTATGAATACCATGATGGATAATGTGTCTTATCCTGTGATATTGACTCTCATGGTGCCAAAAGAAACTATTTCATATAGGCATGTATATTTTATTTGCTTTCTTGGATTATATGTGCTTATCTTGTCATTTAATATTCGTCTTGTTATGGTCATTATCATGGAGAAAGCTCTTCATGAACCAATGTACATATTCTTGTGTCATATGTGTATAAATGGGGTTTATGGAGCCTCAGGATTCTACCCTAAAATTTTGTCAGATTTAATATTGGATTCATATGTGATCTCCTTTCATATGTGTGCTCTGCAAGCCTATGTTATCTACAGCTCTTTAATTTCTGAGATCACTATATTAACAGTGATGGCTTATGATAGATATGTAGCCATATGTAAACCTTTAGATTATCATTCTAAATTGACTAAAAACACCTGTGTGAAATTAATTCTGTTCTCATGGATTGTCCCCAACTGCTTTTGTGTTACAGCAGCCTTGTTAACAATCTTCAGGCCTATTTGCAAATATCACATTGACAAATTATATTGTGACAACTGGTCAATTGTAAAACTGTCTTGTGTTTCAAGTTTTGTTAACAATGTCTTTGGATATGCCATGACTGTCACATTTGTTAGCTTTATAGTTTTTATCATAGTGTCCTACTTTAAACTGATCTCTGCATGTAAATCATCTTTAGAAAACAGAAGGAAATTCTGGAAAACATGTTTACCACATATATTATCACTGGTGAATTTCACTTCTGCTTATTTATTTGACATCATGTATAGTAGATATGGTTCCAATGACATTCCAGAGAGTTTGCGTCAATTTTTGGCTCTAGAACTGGTGATAGTCCCACCTGTGTTCAATCCTCTGATCTATGGTTTAAATATAAGAGCAGTGCGAACAAGAGTTTTCACTTTATGCGTGTCATGTGGATCAAGAGAATATTTTTCAAAAAAGGTATTTAGATGGATTTAGAAATGAATTGTGAAAAGTGACCAACAGTCAGAAAGAGTGTGTTCTTAACAAGCATATCTCTGGTGTGATGTATGTACAAACTGTAAAAATACATTATTAAATACATATTAAATCATTTATTAAATGTACAAATGAGTTAAAACTATAAAAGCTTTTGTCAATGTAATCTTTATTGTACATGAGGTCTACTCTTTACAGTTTATGAAACATATGAAAAAATATGTTGCATATATTAGGTTTTGAGTTGTCATACTCATACTGACCCTGAAAGATCCTGAAATTGTTTTGGGACATAAAGTTGTTTCCTTTTAAAGGGAAAATGTGTCATCATTTACTCACCTAATTTTGTTCCAAACCTGTATGCATTTTATTTTTTTTCCCCTGTGGAACACAAAAGAAGATACTTTAATAAATGTTACTAACCATATAGTTTCAGTTCCCATTGACTTCCATTGTACTTTTGTCAATGTAGTTAAGTCAATGGGAACCAAAACTGTTTGGATACCAACGTCTTCTTTTATGTTCCACTGAGAAAACAACAACTCAAGTTTGCAACGACATGATAGGGAGTAAATGATGACAGAATTTTTATTTTTGAGTGGACTCTGAAACCCAAATTTAAAGCACATATAGGACAGTAGGACAGTAAAAATATGAATGTTTTAAACTTTTCAAACTATAAACCATTGCTTTCAGCCAACTGTCATATGAGCATTTAAACAAAAATAAATGAAATTAAAGAATATTTAATGAGAGCTGTAAGTGAGCAGCATGGTTTCATTTGGTAAAATTATAATAAAATCCTTTAAATATCAGTTTGCCCATTCTCATCCTATTATCCACCTTTTTCTTCACGTAACAGTGTGTGCGGCCATTTGTAAATTTTATGGGTCTGGCTTCCGGTCTCATCCGTGTCCAGCTATTTTTAGCTGTACACAATAGCTAGTTTTGCTGCTTGATACTGCAAATTGGTATGTCTTACCATATTATTTTAATGTATCATCTTAATTATGAGCACGGTTTGTAGTGTAAACAGTTTTACTGTTTACTGCATGTATTCTTCTAGATATTTCCTAGCGGCTAATGAACTGAACATCTCACCCATAGGCTTTTGCGTTAAAGAATAAGGTGGATATATGGGGCTGTTTGCACAGGTATTTTTAGTAAATTTGATCTTATTTATCTTAACAAATCAAACAAAATGTTTGTAATGGGCTCAAATCATTGCTATTTAGCTTTCTTTATGTCCTTATGTTCTATGTTTGAAATCTGTACTAATGTGGTAACACACAGCAAACTTTGAAAAATATGTATGCCGCTAAAAGCGTTGTGGGAAGAAAGACAGAAAAAGGAATGTAGGTTGTGTTGGTTGTCAATGTCCTACCACGAAAAAAAGAAAACATTTTAATGGTGGTTCAGATCATTGTCCAAGGGGAAACGTGTTGTCTGTAAGTGCATATTTCATCCCAAGAAATTTTAGAATATCTCTTATATTTACCTAAAGACAAATCTATAAATATAAAACTAAGCAGGCCCTCACCACTTTCATTTGTGGCACACCCATTTGTTGATACTGTATGTTAGTTTTCCTTTTTTCTAACTGTGGCTACTTTATTTTCTTTAGGTAACACTTCTGCAGAAAGTTATTCTTGTTCAATAATTGAAGCTAAACGAGATGTCTGCTTTAGTTATGTGTTTTACTGACCTTTGACTAATAATGTCTTATGTTAGGTTGTGCTGCATTACATTTGTTTGTTTCATGTGATTTTGAAGGACTGTACTATGAATACCATGATGGAAAATGTGACTCTCATGGTGCCAAAAGAAACTATATCATATAGGCATGTATATTTTATTTGCTTTCTTGCATTATATGTGCTTATCTTGTCATTTAATATTCGTCTTGTTATGGTCATTATCATGGAGAAAGCTCTTCATGAACCAATGTACATATTCTTGTGTCATATGTGTATAAATGGGGTTTATGGAGCCTCAGGATTCTACCCTAAAATTTTGTCAGATTTAATATTGGATTCATATGTGATCTCCTTTCATATGTGTGCTCTGCAAACCTATGTTATCTACAGCTCTTTAATTTCTGAGATCACTATTTTAACAGTGATGGCTTATGATAGATATGTAGCCATATGTAAACCTTTAGACTATCATTCTAAATTAACTAAAAACACCTGTGTGAAATTAATTATATTCTCATGGATTGTCCCCAACTGCTTTTGTGTTACAACAGCCTTGTTATCAAACTTGAGGCCTATTTGTAAATATCACATTGACAAATTATATTGTGACAACTGGTCAATTGTAAAACTGTCTTGTGTTTCAAGTTTTGTTAACAATGTCTTTGTGTAACGTGAAAAGAGTGGAGGAAGCAAATGTAGGATGATGACAGTTTATTAATAATGAAACAGGTAAACACAGTGACGGTGATGAAGGTTCTCGGCTGGGTGATGCAGGGGCAAGATGGCTGGTGACAGCGTGGAGTGAAGTCCCGTGGTGATGGCGTGAATCCGGTGCAGGCACGGAAAAGACACGACGACATCCAACACGAACAATCCACACGAAGACCAGACTAAAGTGACGACAGGAACAGGTACAGAGATCCGGATGAACTATCGGACGAGGGAGAGGAGAATGAGGTGAGTATTTAAAGCCAGCGATAATGAGAGACACCTGTGCCGGACTGATTAGCAGCTCAGCTGAGCGAGCAGGCATCACATGACGAACATACAGATCACGAGACCTGAGAACACGGCAGATGTGTGAACCGTGACACTTTGGATATGCCATGACTGTCACATTTGCTAGCTTTATAGTTTTTATCATAGTGTCCTACTTTAAACTGATCTCTGCATGTAAAGCATCTTTAGAAAACAGAAGGAAATTCTGGCAAACATGTTTACCACATATATTATCTCTGATAAATTTTACTATTGCTTTTCTTTTTGATATCATGTATAGCAGATATGGTGCAAATGACATTCCAGAGAGTTTGCGTCATTTTTTGGCTCTAGAATTGGTGATAGTCCCACCTGTGTTCAATCCTCTGATCTATGGTTTAAATATAAGAGCAGTGCGAACAAGAGTTTTCACTTTATGCGTGTCATGTGCATCAAGAGAATATTTTTCAAAAAAGGTCCACAACTTATGTAAAACTGATACAAGAAGAAAAGAAAAAAATAATTTAGATGGATTTAGAAATTAATTGTGACCAACAGTCAGAAAGAGTGTGTTCTTAATAAACATATCTCTGGTGTGATGTATGTACAAATTGTAAAAATACCTTATTAAATACATATTAAATCATTTAGTAAATGTACAAATGAGTTAAAACTCTAAAAACCTTTGTAAATGTAATCTTTATTGTACATGAGGTCTACTCTTCACAGTTTATGAAATATATGAAAAAATATGTTGCATATATTAGGTTTTGTGTCCTCATACTCATACTGACCCTGAAAGGCCCTGAAATTGTTTGGAGACATAAAGTTGTTTCCTGGGAGATGGGAAAATGTGTCAATGGGAAAATGTGTCATCATTTACTCACCTAATTTTGTTGCAATCCTGTATGCATTTTTTCTCTGTGGAACACAAAAGAAGATACTTTGATGAATGTTGCTTACCATATAGTTTCAGTTCCCATTGACTTCCATTGTATTTTTCGGCAATGCAGTTAAGTCAATGGAAACCAAAACTGTTTGGATACCAACGTCTTCTTTTATGTTCCACTGAGAAAACAACAACAACTCAAGTTTGCAATGACATGATATAGGGAGTAAATGATGACAGAATTTTTATTTTTGAGTGGACTCTGAAACCCAAATTTAAAGCACATACAGGACAGTAGGATAGTAAAAATATGAATGTTTTAAAATTTTCAGACTATAAACTATTGCTTTCAGCCAGCTGTCATATGAGCGTTTGAACAAAAATAAATGAAAATATAGCTGCAAGCAGCAATTGTGGGGCCAGGCACAAAAGAGGCAGAATGAGGAGCTAAGCACAGCAAGGAGCAACAGACCGACTACAACAATGAGTAACTAAAGCCATTTTAGGATGATATCAGTTGAAATGGCTGAAAAACATAAATACAACCAATAGTAATACAATTTAATGGCTTATCACTTTTGACCAACAGGTGGTGCTGTTTTCAAATTGATGTGATGTGTTCTGTGTGAGGTGACAATGACACACACAAATTTTGGTGTCATTATGTCAAAGCTTTACAGAGATACAGCCTCAGAGTTATTTTGGCATCATCCCACAAATGTGTAGTGGCGCTGTACAAAAATGGTTTTGTCTATCGACACGAAATCCATAACTTTTTGTCAGCACAGTCTAAAGATGATTTGAGTCAAATTTGGGGAAAATTGGACGAACAGTCTAGGAGGAGTTCGAAGAAGTAGGTTTTGAACATTAATCAAAATGGCGGACTGGAAAGTCAGCCAGCTATGGTATATTTGGTATGTATGTTGTTGGTATGACCCAAGGAATGTTTTAAGACCAGTTTCATTGCAATAGACTAATGCAATCAGAAGTTATTAGCATATTTGGACATTTCATTATTAATGTTTAATGAATGGTGTATTACTTCTGACCAGTAGGTGGCGCTGTTACCAAATTGATGTGGCGTGGTCAGTGTGAGGTGACAATACCACACATAAAATTTGGTGTCAGTATGTCAATTCTTTGCAGCAATACAGCCTTAGATGCAGTTTGGCATCTTTCCAGCAAATTCGTTGATGTGCCAAACGAAAACCGTTTCGTATATATTGACACAAAATCCATAACTTTTGGCCAGCATGGTCTGAAGATGATCTGAGTCAAATTTGGTGAGAATCGGACTAAGGGTCTAGGAGGAGTTCGAAAAAATAGGTTTTGTACATTAATCAAAATGGCGGACAGGAGGTTTGGCCAATTTTGGCATAATGGATATCAACGTTCTTGGCTTGACCTAAGGAATCTATCGACATCAGTTTCATTACAATAGGCTAATGTAAGCAGAAGTTATTAGCATTTTTGTAAATTTCTTTATAACTTTGACCACAAGGTGGCGCTGCCCCCAAACTTTTTGAGTACTGTCAGGGCATGGTGCCGAAGACACATACTGAGTTTTGTAATGATATGTCAATGCGTTCGTAAAATATAGCATTTTTGGACAAAATTCAATATGGCCAACACCCAAAATGGCTGATATGGGAAAATTGGATATGGATCGACTCGACATGATGCACTGAATCTAAAGAGTCCAGTTTTGTGATTTTTGGCCAAACCATTGAGAAGTTATAAGCAAAAATACCCATTTTTCATATCTCCTGACCACTAGGTGGCACTGTGCTGAAACACTGCAGGTCGCCTCAGATCATGCTTGTTATAACATACACCAAGTTCGGTCTCAATATGCCAAACCGTTGCGGAGATATAGCCTCACAACCATCTTTGCGTGGTTTTCGTAGAAATCGTTTGCGTGTTATTCGAAAACGGTTTGACTAATCAACTTGAAATCCATAACGTTTTGCTGGCATGGTCTGAAGATGTTCTGAGCCAATTTTGGTGAAAATCAGCCAAACTGTTTGGTATGGTTAATGTTGGGACTGTCCTCTATCAGTGTGCCAAATTTCACAACTTTCCCACAAGCAGTTCTATGGGCTGCCATAGACTCAAGAGCAGAAGAAGAAGAAACGTAACAATAATAATAATAATAATAAGAATTCTAACAGATACAATAGGTGCCTTCGCACCTTTGGCCCCTAATTAAAGAATATTTAATGAGAGCTGTAAGTGGGCAGCATGGTTTCATTTGGTAAAATTATAATAAAATCCTTTAAATATCAGTTTGCCCATTCTCATCCTATTATCCACCTTTTTCTTCACGTAACAGTGTGTGCGGCCATTTGTAAATTTTATGGGTCTGGCTTCCGGTCTCATCCGTGTCCAGCTATTTTTAGCTGTACACAATAGCTAGTTTTGCTGCTTGATACTGCAAATTGGTATGTCTTACCATATTATTTTAATGTATCATCTTAATTATGAGCACGGATTGTAGTGCAAACAGTTTTACTGTTTACTGCACATATTCTTCTAGTTATTTCCTAGTGGTATTTTTAGTCAATTTGATCTTATTTATCTTAACAAATCAAACTAAATATTTGTAATGGGCTCAAATCATTGCTATTTAGCTTTCTTTATGTCCTTATGTTCTATGTTTGAAATCTGTACTAATGTAATCTAAACAGGGTAACACACAGCAAACTTTGATGAATATGTATACTGCTAAAAGCGCTGTGGGAAGAAAGACAGAAAAAGGAATGTAGGTTGTGTTGGTTGTGAATGTCCCACCACGAATCTGTTGCAGAGAAAAAAAAAAAAGAAAACATTTTAATAGTGGTTCAGATCATTGTCCAAGGGGAAATGTGTTGTCTGTAAGTGCATATTTAATCCCAAGAAACTTTAGAATATCTCTTATATTTCCCTAAAGACAAATCTATAAATATAAAACTAAGCAGGCCCTCACCACTTTCATTTGTGGCACACCCATTTGTTGATACTGTATGTTAGTTTTCCTTTTTTCTAACTGTGGCTACTTTATTTTCTTTAGGTAACACTTATGCAGAAAATTATTCTTGTGCAATAATTGAAGCTAAATGAAATGTCGGCTTTAGTTATGTGTTTTACTGACCTTTGACTAATAATGTCTTATGTTAGGTTGTGCTGCATTACATTTGTTTGTTTCATGTGATTTTAAAGGACTGTACTATGAATACCATGATGGATAATGTGTCTTATCCTGTGATATTGACTCTCATGGTGCCAAAAGAAACTATATCATATAGGCATGTATATTTTATTTGCTTTCTTGCATTATATGTGCTTATCTTGTCATTTAATATTCGTCTTGTTATGGTCATTATCATGGAGAAAGCTCTTCATGAACCAATGTACATATTCTTGTGTCATATGTGTATAAATGGGGTTTATGGAGCCTCAGGATTCTACCCTAAAATTTTGTCAGATTTAATATTGGATTCATATGTGATCTCCTTTCATATGTGTGCTCTGCAAACCTATGTTATCTACAGCTCTTTAATTTCTGAGATCACTATATTAACAGTGATGGCTTATGATAGATATGTAGCCATATGTAAACCTTTAGACTATCATTCTAAATTAACTAAAAACACCTGTGTGAAATTAATTCTGTTCTCATGGATTGTCCCCAACTGCTTTTGTGTTACAGCAGCCTTGTTAACAAACTTCAGGCCTATTTGTAAATATCACATTGACAAATTATATTGTGACAACTGGTCAATTGTAAAACTGTCTTGTGTTTCAAGTTTTGTTAACAATGTCTTTGGATATGCCATGACTGTCACATTTGTTAGCTTTATAGTTTTTATTATAGTGTCCTACTTTAAACTGATCTCTGCATGTAAAGCATCTTTAGAAAACAGAAGGAAATTCTGGCAAACATGTTTACCACATATATTATCACTGGTGAATTTCACTTCTGCTTATTTATTTGACATCATGTATAGTAGATATGGTTCCAATGACATTCCAGAGAGTTTGCGTCAATTTTTGGCTCTAGAACTAGTGATAGTCCCACCTGTGTTCAATCCTCTGATCTATGGTTTAAATATAAGAGCAGTGCGAACAAGAGTTTTCACTTTATGTGTGTCATGTGCATCAAGAGAATATTTTTCAAAAAAGGTCCACAACTTATTTAAAACTGATGCAAGAAGAAAAGAAAAAAATAATTTAGATGGATTTAGAAATTAATTGTGACGAACAGTCAGAAAGAGTGTGTTCTTAACAAGCATATCTCTGGTGTGATGTATGTACAAACTGTAAAAATACATTATTAAATACATATTAAATTATTTATTAAATGTACAAATGAGTTAAAACTCTAAAAGCCTTTGTAAATGTAATCTTTATTGTACATGAGGTCTACTCTTCACAGTTTATGAAATCTATGAAAAAATATGTTGCATATATTAGGTTTTAAAATTGTTTGGAGACATAAAGTTGTTTCTTTTTAATGGGAAAATGTGTCATCATTTACTCACCTAATTTTGTTCCAAACCTATATGCACTTTTTTTTTTCCCCTGTGGAACACAAAAGAAGATACTTTGATGAATGTTGCAAACCATATAGTTTCAGTTCCCATTGACTTCCATTGTATTTTTTGTCAATGCAGTTAAGTCAATGGGAACCAAAACTGTTTGGATACCAACGTCTTCTTTTATGTTCCACTGAGAAAACAACAACAACAACTGAAGTTTGCAATGACATGATAGGAAGTAAATGATGACAGAATTTTTTTTTTTTTTTTTGAGTGGACTCTGCAAGCCAAATTTAAAGCACATATAGGACAGTAGGACAGTAAAAATATGAATGTTTTAAACTTTTCAAACTATAAACCATTGCTTCCAGCCAACTGTCATATGAGCGTTTGAACAAAAATCAAAGAAGGGGTAGTGGGTGTGGGCACTATTCACATTATTTTGCAACATATAAGTAAGGTAGAAAGTGCATTTTAAAAAATGCTAAGTTAAAAACATCCCTACTTGGGCAACCCGGCAGTGGGTAAAATATTGGTCAGAACACATGCTGGGTTATTTTGACTCAGCTGGCTGGGTTAAACGTTTTTACCCAACATGCTGGGTTGTTTTAAGTCACCTATTTTTAAAAAAGCATTATATTGCTGGCTTAAAATGGGCTGGAAATTAAAAATCACACACAGAATTATAGCGGCAACAGCAATAATCAAAAGATGAACATTTATTATTAAGCAAGTACACCCATGGGCAAAAATATAAGACAAACTGAATTTATTTGGGTGAATACAGCATAGTTTACAATATTACATTTAAATTAGTTTAACAAGCATTTTTGAAATTTAAAAAAAAAAGATAACATTTCAAAGCAGCATTTTAATTTAGGTGTATTCAACCGTTCTCTGTAATCACTTTTTCACCGAAATAGTGCTAGTTCTCATGCCGGTGTGTCGGCGAAATCTAAGCTGATGATGGGCTGCTGTTGGTCAGGGGAACTATGAACCTCAGACCGCCGCCTCGCGTTTCACTCGTAGCTGAAAGATGCTGTAACTGACTCTATAACCTGCCCATAAACAAACTGTATTTAGATTAGAGAACATATTTTAACATCATATTAAATTCAGTATTATAATGCATAAAATAAAACGTTATGCAAGGCAAAAGGCGTTTCCATCATGCGAAACGATGAAGTAGTGAGCAGCCTCTCGAAACGACCACTGCTGTAAAATAATTTACAGCACAGTTAAGATTTATAAACGAAATAAAATGTATACAAACCTTTATTTCGCTAAAGAAGTGCACCAAAATGGCGCGCTGAGAACCGCTCTCTAGTAGAGGATGCAAAAGGCCCGCGTTCTGACTGTAATTTAGCAGCTGGGTTGTTTCGTCAGAGACAGGCTTAACCCAGCGGTTGGGTAGAAAAAATAACCCAATATTTAATAACCTATTAAAAATGACCCAGCAGCTTACTTACAGAAAAACTACCCAACACCTGGGTAAAAAAAAATATTAAAAATAACCCAATAAAATGACCCAATAAGCTGAACCCAGCATTTAGGTTAAAAAATTACCCAACATTTTTTAGAGTGTAGTTGGTCCTAGAGACCCCAAAATTGGTCCAATTACTACTGAAGACCACCTCAATAAATGTGCCAAATTTGATCCCTTTCCTATGTATGGCTAATAGGGTTGCCACAGATTTCCATTTAAGAACAGCAATGAAGAAAATCAACAGAAATCATCAAGCAATTCAACAAAAACCTGCAAGAGAAAAATAATGAAGTGACATCACCTCAGTTATCAAACCTAATTATCAAAGGGGTTAATAAACCCACCCCATCCTCTGACCCTGTGTTATATAAACTTGTTTAAGTGATTCAACCTCAAGCGTTTGGAAATCTCCCTCAGAGCACAGAACGGAAGGACTTTTCAGAACACCTCAACATTTTTCACACACTCTTTTAGTTTTTCAGGTACAAACGCAATTCATTTGGAGAGCTTTTATAGCTTTCTCATCAAAGGATTTTCTATGCTGCGAGTTTTCGACTGTAAATACCTTGAGTCTGACCACACTGAGTGTATACAAAAAGAAAATGCATGTGAGAAAGTGTGATATAAGCATTGATTATGATTGTACTTTTCCTAAGATGCTTTTGTTTTTGCATTTGTGTCTGGTCTGTATTAGTTTGTCAAGTGGAATGGACAACATCTCCTCCTTCTCCTCTTTCTCTCTCACAGCTCTGAATGACACCAGCAGGTCCGGCAGGATCACTGTTTTCTCTTTTGCCCTCCCAGGATATTTAATGACCATTTTTGTGAACGCATCCTTAATTTTCATAATTGTACTGGAGAAAATTCTCCACCAGCCTATGTATATATTTTTATGCAATTTGTGCATAAATGGATTGTTAGGAGTCACAGGATTGTATCCACCCCTGCTGTATTATTTACTAAATGAAACCAACGTTATCTCTCTGGAAGAATGTGCCATCCAAAGCTTTGCCATTTTCTCTTATGCAATAGGCGAGTTTACTAATCTGTGCATAATGGCGTTCGATAGATACTTAGCAATCTGCAGACCTCTGTACTACCATACTGTCATGACAACCATCACTGTTTGGAGGCTGCTAACTTTCATTTGGATGTTTCCCTGCTGCACTGCAATGCTGATGATACTGATGACACTCAGGTTTCCCTTCTGCATGAACCAGATAGACAAACTGTACTGTGAAAACTGGGTCTTGGAAAGACTTGCCTGCAGGGTGGACACTGCTCAGTTTGTGCTCAGTGGAATATTAACATGTGCTATTAATGCTCTGGTATTCTTTGTGTTTTTTTCTTACATAAAAATCCTGATCGCTTGTAGGCACTCTGTTCAAAATCACAAGAAGTTCATGACAACATGCCTGCCACATTTGATAGCCTTTTTGAATTATGTGGTCTGGTCACTTTTTAATAGCTTCTATGAGCGCTTTGGAACTAGCAGCCTGTCTCAGGGTTTTAAAAACTTCTTGTCACTTTCCTTTCTGATCATTCCACCTTTGGTTAATCCTATAATATATGGAATTGTACTAACTCCTATTAGGACTAAAGCAAAAAATGTATTCCAAAGCTTAAGAGTAAGTCATACTGATTGAGCATTGCTTATGCACAACAGATCTGGAAAAAATAACACGGCTCCCTGATGATTCATGACTGTTATGATGAATATCAAAATAAAAACCATGTGGTCAAACTGTATTGATATTAAATATGAATACAATAAATATATAAATATTGCAATGCAACTCATTTCATCAATAAAACACCACTGAACCTTTCTCATAAAATATTTATTGTAATTAATTATTTGCAATTGCTAATGGACCATTTATAAAGAGTAAAACATGAGATTTCTATGAAATAAATGACAAAATAAGGGCTTATATAACATAAAAATGTATTATGGGCATGAAATAAGTTAACAATAAGGGTTGTAACTATATTAAGGGGTGGGGCGTTGTTTGATCCCCTGCTGATTTTGTATGTTTGCCCACTGACAAAGAAATAATCAGTCTATAATTTTGTTGGTAGGTTCATTTGAACAGTGAGAGACAGAATAACAACAAAAAAAATCCAGAAAAACACATTTTAAAAAAGTTATACATTGATTTGCTTTTTTACTGAGTGAAATAAGTATTTGACCCCTTCACAAAACATGACTTAGTACTTGGTGGCAAAACCTTTGTTGCATCACAGAGGTCAGACGTTTCTTGTAGCTGGCCACCAGGTTTGCACACATCTCAGGAGGGATTTTGCCCCACTGGTCTTTGCAGATCCTCTCCAAGTCATTAAGGTTCAGCTCCCTCGACAGATTTTCTATGGGATTAAAGTCTGGAGACTGGCTAGGTCACTCCAGGGCCTTAATATGCTTCTTTTTGAGCCACTCCTTTATTGCCTTGGCCGTGTCTTTTGGGTCACTGTCATGCTGAAATATCCACCCATGACCCATTTTCAATGTGGGAAAGAGGTTCTTGCCCAAGATTTGATGGTATATGGCCCCGTCCATCGTCCCTTTGACGCAGTGCAGTTGTCCCCTTAGCAGAAAAACATCTCCAAAGCATGTTTCCACTGGTGGGGATGGTGTTCTTGGGGTCATAGTCAGCATTCCTCCTCCTCCAAAAATGGCGAGTTGAGTTGATGCCAAAGAGCTTGATTTTGGTTTTATCTGACCACAACACTTTCACCCAGTTCTCCTCTGAATCATTCAGATGATCACTGGCAAACTTCAGACGGGCCTGTACATGTGCTTTCTTGAGCAGGGGGACCTTACGGACACTGCAGGATTTCAGTCCTTCACGGCGTAGTGTGTTACCAGTTGTTTTCTTGGTGACTATGGTCCCAGCTGCCTTGAGATCATTGACAAGATCCTCCCGTGTAGTTCTGAGCTTATTCCTCACCGTTCTCATGATCATTGAAACTCCACGAGGGGAGATCTTGCATGGAGCCCCAGGCCGAGGGAGACTGACAGTTATTTTATGTTTCTTCCATTTGCGAATAATCGCATCAGCTGTTGTCGCCTTCTCACCAAACTGCTTGGCAATGGTCTTGTAGCCCATTCCGGCCTTGTGTAGGTCCACAATCTTGTCCCTGACACCACTGGACAGCTCTTTGGTCTTGGCCATGGTGAAGAGTTCGGAATCTGATTGATTGATTGCTTCTGTGGACAGGTGTTTTTTATACAGGTAACAATCTGAGATTAGGAGCACTCCCTTTAAGACAGCACTCCTAATCTCAGCTCGGTACTTGTATAAAAGACACCTGGGAGCCAGAAATCTCGCTAAAAGATAGGGGATCAAATACTTCTTTCACTCATTAAAATGCAAATCAATTTATAACTTTTTTGAAATGCGTTTTTCTGAATTTTGTTGTTGTTATTCTGTCTGTTAAAATAAACCTACCATTAAAATGATAGACTAATCATTTCTTTGTCAGTGGGCAAATGTACAAAATCAGCAGGAGATCAAATAATTTGTCCCCCACTATAAGTGGTGATATGAAAGAGTGCATTGCCTTTAAAAAAATAATAATTCATTAAAAATTGCTTTGTTTTTTTTTTTTTGTTTTTTTTTTAGTATGGTTAAAAATAGCTATTTATTCTATATAGATTCATTAATACAGTTAGTGATAAAGGCTAGGAAACTTGAGGAACAAAGAACTATTAGGCCTTTATTAGGAATAGTTGGCCCAGTTACAGTTCATCTGAAATAATAGTTTGCTTTACTATGAAGCTGTTGCTGTTTTTGAGATACAATTTCAGCTAAAAGGTTTCTGCTAAACGTCCTTTATTTTATATATTTTTAAACATTTTATCAAGGCCATTTAATAGTAGAAATGATCACCCTAAGGTCATGCTTGCATTAAATAATTATTTCTGAATTATCAAAGGAGTGTTAGATCATTACGATGTTGCATATTTGACCGTATATAAGGTTCTATCATGCAGCTGTGAGCAGAGTGAAGGGTGGATCTCTAAAAGAGGTGTTCAAAGGCCTTCTCCAAACCTCACACCCCTTTAAGTCAACACCTTTTGTTGTTGTTGTTTTATCATTTTGAATTGCGTAATACAACATATTGCTTTTAAATTATTTAAAAAGTTTTCCAACAGTATAACACAAGATTGAACACAAGAGGAATACTAGATTTTTTTGTGTTGGCCTTGTTTGATCTGGAGTCTGAGAAGTGGATTTTGAGAAGGAATGGAAAACATCTCCTCTTCGCACATTTTCACTGTCACAGCTCTGAATGAGTGGAACTGGACCAGCAGAATCATATTTTTTTCTTTTGTTCTTCCATTTTACCTTCTGACTATTGTTTTGAATGCCACCTTGATTATGATTATTGCTTTTGAGAAAGCCCTGCATGAACCCATGTACATTTTCCTGTGTAATCTGTGTGTTAATGATCTGTGTGGAACTACAGGGTTTTATCCCAGGGCTTTGGTATATTTACTGACGGAAACAAACAGGATTTCACTTGAGGAATGTATTGTACAAGGTATAGTCATCGTTGTTTATGCAGTTGGTGAATTCTCAAATTTAAGTGTCATGGCTGTTGATAGGTACATAGCGATATGTCGACCTTTACATTATCACAGTATTATGTCACCTTTCACTGTGCGGAGCCTGGTGAGTTTTATTTGGATATTTCCTTGTTTTTCAAGTATAATTGCCATTTTGGTGGCTATAAAACACCCTATCTGCAGACATGACATAGATAAACTTTTCTGTGAAAACCTGTCCTTGGTTAATCTTAGTTGCAAAGAAGATATCTCGTATGGGATTTTTAATGGGTGGATGTATATCTCGATAACTGTATTGATTGTTTTAGTTCTGATTTCCTATTTTAAAATAATTCTAGCTTGTAGAAGATCTAAAGTAAATCAAGAGAAGTTCTTCAGCACATGTATGCCACACTTGATTACCTTTCTGAACTACATTGCCTGTTCTTTCTTTGATTCTTCCCAGACAGAACTAAGAGCAAAAAACTTGTCTCATATGTTACATACATTTTTGTCTGTTATATTCCTGATGGTTCCCCCTGTTGTCAATCCTATAATATATGGTATAAAATTAGGTCCAATCAGGGCAAAAATACTGTACATTTTCCAAAGTCCAAGGATTAATAACTTCTGACTGCTTTTGTGTCATGATATATTACAGTGATGCTTCATTAGCAGTGGCAATAATAAATGTTTTAGTGTGAGCTGCAGAAACAAGTGTGTGCTCATATAATGTTATATAAACAGGACAATGTTTACTTTGAACTGTACCGTTAATGTCACATGATTTAATAGCTAAGAAATATATGTATATAAAGAAGTGTTTATGCCTTGCCATTTGACATTGCATATCTTTAATGCTATTAAATGCTATTAAGGTCAATGAAAAACAAAGCGGGCCTGTATCACATGCATTAAAACAGTGGTATGTTTTCATAAATACGGTGGAGCTGTAAAAGATGTTACGAATAAGGCATCAAGGCAACAGTTTGATGCCATTTACTGGTAAAAACTGGTGATTTTTGAAAGATTATTGGCAAGGCATATTCTGTCCTCATGTGTTCATATTTTGCCTCCAACTAAAACACAACCAGCTAAATGTATCATTGGTATTAAAATGATAATGCAACCTATTAAGTAAACAAAACTGATCAGATGTAATGTAATTTTAAATGTGGCAAATTTTTAAATATTGTTCTAGTTGAGCCACATGGCAAAAAAAAGGCTTGTCTTACTTAGCATTTTGTCTTTTTTCTAGCCAGAATATCTAAAAATTCTTAAATTAAGATGCATTTACTAAATAAGCAAAACAACTTTAGATATTTAGTCTTGTTTCCAGCGGTAAAAAACTAAATTAAGTTAATTTTGCTTAAAATAAGTAAAATTATCTGCCAGTGGGGTAAGTAAAATACTCTTGATTTACGAATATTTTACTTACCCCACTGGCAGATAATTTTACTTGTTTCTAAATAGCCAATGTTATTTTGCTTATCTAGTAAATGCATCTTGATTTAAGAATTTTTAGATATTTTGACTAGAAACTAGACACAAATACTAAGTAAGATAAGCCTTTTATTTTATTTATTTATTTATTTATTTATTTATTTATTTATTTATTTATTTATTTGCTAATGTTCCACAATCAGTTATAAAACCAAATCTGAAAATGACACATTGCAATCAAAATTAATGTGTGTAGCTTACATGCAATGAATACAAGACAATTTAAGAACATTTCTGAAGCATTTCATTAAAGTAGAATTGCAGATTCTCAAAAATAATAAAGACACTTAGCCAATAGGATTTCTGCATAAAGGTTCACAATAACTGATAGAGGGTCCAAACAATCAAATTTCACAATCTACATTTTTTTTTTTTTTTTTTTATCAGTTAAATTAGTGATATTAATAGTAGTATTGCTACATTATACCACATTATGAACATATTGTTAAACAGAAGATAGTATGTCTTACAGGTTTGAAAAGACACGAGCAAGAGTAAATTTTCATTTTTTGGTGAATTATACTAAAGGTTATGGCAAAGGTTGTGTTTTTTTGGGGGAAATCTTTGTATGTAGAACAGCCCCTAATGAACATTTAAAGGGTCTTAATTAACATTCGGTCCAGTTTCAGTTCATCCAGAGAATAAATAGTGCATTTATTTAGAGTTTCTGGACCTTAATTTCCAGAATTACAGAGGGATGAAGTCATCTCATAGTATAAACACTCTGAACACCCCAAGGTCACGTTTGTGTTATACAATTCTTTCTGAATTATCAATGGACTATTAGATCATTATAATATTGCGTATCGCAACTCTATTTTAATGATTTTGAGTCTTCTAACAGCACAAGGAGATACACAAGACTGAACACAAGAGGAATATTAGATTGTTTGTGTTGGCCTTGTTTGATCAGAAGTCAGATTTTGAGAAGGAATGGATAACATCTCCTCCTCCCACATTATTACTGTCACAGCTCTGAATGAGTGGGACTGGACCAGCAGGATCATATTTTTCTCTATCGCGCTTCCAGGTTACTTTATGACTATTGTTCTGAATGCCACCTTGATTATGATTATTACTTTTGAGAAAACCCTACATGAACCCATGTACATTTTCTTGTGTAATCTGTGTGTTAATGATCTGTGTGGAACTACAGGGTTTTATCCCAGGGCTTTGGTATATTTACTCATGGAAACAAACAGGATTTCACTTGAGGAATGTATTGTACAAAGTCTTGTCATTGTGGTTTATGCAGTTGGTGAATTCACAAATTTAAGCGTCATGGCTGTTGATAGGTACATAGCGATATGTCGACCTTTACATTATCACATTATTATGTCACCTTTCACTGTGAGGAGCCTGGTGACTTTTATTTGGATATTTCCTTTTTTTCATAGGTGTAATGGCAATTTCATTGGCTCTGAAACACCCTTTTTGCAGACATGACATAAATAAACTTTTCTGTGAGCACCTGTCCTTGTTGAATCTTGCATGCAAACAAGATATCTTTCAGGGGATTTTTAATGGAGTTATATATATCAGCATGGCTGTCTTTTTTGTTTTTGTTCTGATTTCCTATTTAAAAATAATTCTAGCTTGTAAAAAATCTAAAGTAAATCGAGAGAAGTTCTACAGCACATGTGTACCACACTTGGTTTCCTTTCTGAACACAACCTGTGGTCTTTCTGATTCTCTTCTTACAAGATTTAAAGTAGAAACTTTGTCAAATATAACATACACTTTTTTGTCTGTTATATTCCTGACTGTTCCCCCTATTGTCAATCCCGTAATATATGGTATAAAATTAGGTCCAATCAGGGCAAAAATACTGTATGTTTTCCAAAGTCCAAGAATTAATAACTTGTAGTATGCACTGTAATAAATGCTGACTGTTTATTGTGTCATGATTCTTCAAGAGTTGAAAAAATATGTTTTATATTGAGATGAAGAAACAATTATGTGCTCGTATAATCTTATTTAAACAGGATGATGTATTGTTTGTGTTGTACTATTAATGTCACATGATTTAATAGCTGAGAAATATATGTATATTTATCATTTGACACTGCATATGGTATCTGTGATGCTATTAAAGTCAATTAAAAACAAAGCAGGCCTGTGTCACATGCATTAAAACAATGGTAAGGTTTTATCAACACAGTGGAGCTGTATAAGATGCTTATGATCAATGACAACATTAAAACTCAACTGAGAAAATGGATATCAAACCCATAGTTTGATGCCATCTTCTGGTAAACTCTAAATGCCACCTAGGATTTTTTAACGATTATTGGCAAGATATATTCTGTCCTCATGTGTTCATATTTTTAAATAGTTTGATTTCACTGTCTCCAAGCAAAAGACAACCAGCCAAATGCATTATTGCCATTAAAATGATAATGCAACTTATTAAGTAAACAAAATGTATCAGAATGTAATGAAAGTCCAACTGAGAGGCGAGTAGTGATGAACCCAAATGCAGTTTATTGTAGAAAACGTGAATCCGTGACTATAAATGTGGCATATCCATAGTTGTAAATATCATTTTAGTTTATCGATTTTTCTTATTTGCTAACGTTTCATGATCAGTTATGAAATCAAATCTGAAAATGAAAAGTGCAAGGAAATATAAAAATACACCTCAAAATTAATGTGTGTAGCTCTCAAACAATGAATACAAGACAATTTAAGAATATTCCTGAAGCCTTTCAGTAAATCATAACCGCAAACTCTCGATAAGGTCTCTGTTATGTATGTAGCCCTCATTCCCTGAAAGAGGGAATTGGGAGAGAATTGGGATCCCGTCTGAGAGCTCTATCACCTTGGGTGTAAACTAAACGAGTCAGTGCACATTGGCGTGCGAGATTTGCAACTCGCGCTCTGCCACGCGATGCGGGTATAAATGCAGAAGTGGGTGCAGTGAACACTCAGGTTTTCGCTGAGGTGCCTTCAGTGGTACAGCAATGACGATGGGACGTGACGTCTCTGTTCCCTCCTTCAGGGAACGAAGGTTCCCCTTTAGTTGTACTCTACGATGTTACATCAATACTGACGTATTTGGGGTCTCCCTTAGGAGTCCTATCACCTCCGATCTTAGAAGAAAAAGCCAATGAAATTTGGTGAGTGGAATTTGCAACCACTCATTTAGATTTCTGCTTCGGAGCCTATCACTGTTCCCGAACGCAAAGAAGAAAACGAGAAACAAAAGAAGATTCTGGCTGCTTAGCTCTTCAGCTGCAGGAGGAGACTTCAGAACATCCTGCTGCTTCTCTATTGCAACTCCAGTGAAAGTACTGCCCCACGAGTGCACAGAGAGTGCCGCGGTTCTTCCCTGGGCAAAGAGCAAATTTTCTCAGCTTACATGGTCATCGAGAGCCTTATCGTTCGATATGTCTTTCCGACTGTGTACTTCTGGATGCGGTAGCTTTCTGAGTCCTAGTGACGGACACGATCACTGTCTCACATGCCTGGGCCATTGCTCTGCGGGGGACCTTAACATCTGTACCCCCACCCCGGGGGGATGGCCAGGGGTTTGTACTTTCGCTGCTGCCGCTGACCCCCGGGAACAGTAGGTAAGTGCTGCTCCTCGCAGCTTGACTCTTCTCTGAGACGCTGCACTTTCCACATTGAGTCACCTTCCTTCCCCTGGCTGTCCCACCATTGGTACGTCACCTGCTCCGTTGATCCCACTAGCACGCAGGTTGGAGGCACGGCTATCACTTCCCAACCCATCACGTTGGTTGATCCGGATGGTTCAATCAAGCTGGTCCCTCCAGCCGAGATGAAACCGGGATTCTACAGTCCTTATTTCATCGTACTGAAGAAGAGCGCTGGGTTACGACCCATCCTGGACAGGCTGCCATTTAAAATGTTAACCTCGAAGCGCATTATTTCATGCATTCGTCACCAGGATTGGTTCACAGCCATCGACCTGAAGAACGCGTACTTTCATGTCTCGATTCTGCCTCGACACAGACCGTTTCTTCGGTTTGCTTTCAAGGGTCGGGCGTATCAGTACAAAGTCCTCCCCTTTTCACTAGCCCTGTCTCCCTGCATCTTTACCAAACCTCGCCCCATTTTGGGAGCAGAGCATCCGCATTCTCAACCATCTCAACGACTGGCTGATAATATCTCACTTGCGAGATCTGTTGTGCGAACACAGGGATCTGGTGCTTCGGCATCTCAGTCACATGGGGCTTCAGGTCAACTGGGAGAAGAGCTAGCTCTCCCCTGTGCAGTCGCTGCCTTTTCAGCCCGTGGACAGACCTAGCGTTCCTTCGGGCAGGAGTGCCCTTAGGCCAGGTCTCAAGGCACATGGTTGTCAACACGGATGCCTCTAGGATGGGCAATGGGCAAGCAGCTTCGGGCTCCAGGTCAGGACCCCGACTGCGGTGGTCCAGCTCATTTGGAGCCGATTCGGGGAAGCTCAGGTAGATCTGTTTGCTTCCCCAGAATCCTCCCATTGCCAGCTGTTTTACTCCCTGACCGAGGCTCCCCTCGACACGGAAGCACTGGCACACAGCTGGCCCCGGGGACTAAGCAAGTACGCCTTTCCCCCAGTGAGCTTCCTTACACAGACCTTGTGCAAGATTAGGGAGAACGAGGAGCAGGTCTTGTCGGTTGCGCCTTATTGGCCCACCTGGACCTGGTTCGTGGAACTCATGATCCTCGCGACAGCCCCTCCCTGGAAGATTCCCCTGATGAAGGACCTTCTTTCTGAGGGGATGGCACTATCTGGCACCCGCACCCCGATCTATGGAACCTCCATGTGTTGCTTCTGGATGGGACACGATAGACCTGTCTGGCCTTTCCCAGGCCGTGATAGATACTATCACTCAGGCTAGAGCCCCCTCTACGAGGCAGGCCTATGCTCTGAGGTGGGGTCTGTTCGTTGATTGGTGTTCTTCTCGCCGAGAGGACCCACAGAGATGTTTGATCGGAGTGGTGCTTTCCTTTCTTCAATAAAAGTTGGAGTGGAGGCTGTCCCCCTCCACTTTAAAAGTCTATGTGGCAGCCATCGCGGCGTACCATGACACGGTTGATAGTCTGCCTCTGGGAAGGCATCACCCGATCATCAGGTTCCTGAGAGGTGCTAGGAGGCTAATTCCGCCTCGTCCACACCTCATCTCCTCTTGGGATCTCTCTGTGGTCCTTATGGGCCTTCGTAGAGAGCCCTTTGAGCCGCTAGAATCAGTTGAGCTTAAATATCTGTTGCTTAAGACTTTGCTCCTGATCACACTCACTTCCATCAAAAGGGTGGGGGACCTGCATGCATTCTCAATCAACGAATCGTGCCTTGAGTTTGGTCCGGCTGATTCTCATTTTTCCCGGCCCGGTTATGTGCCCGAGGTTCCCACCACTCCTTTTCAAGTTCAGGTGGTGAACCTGCAAGCACTGCCCCCGGAGGAGGCAGACCCGGCCTTAGCGTTGCTGTGTCCTGTTCGTGCAGTTCGTATCTACGTGGACCACACCTGGAGCTTCAGACGCTCCGAGCAGCTCTTTGTCTGCTTTGGTGGACAGCAGAAAGGGAATGTTGTCTCCAAACAGAGGTTGGCCCATTAGGTGGTTCATACCAGTGCCAGGGTGAGCCGTGCCCTCTAGGGGTTTGAGCCCACTCCACCTGGAGTGTTGCCTCCTCCTGGGCTCTGGCGCACGGCGCCTCTCTGGCAGACATATGTAGAGCTGCGGGCTGGGCAACACCTAACACCTTTGCGAGATTCTACAACCTCCGCGTAGAGCCTGTTTCCTCCCGTATATTAAGGTAAAGTCAAGGTAATTTGCGGGAGGATGACTCGGTGTCGGCCTGCTGCGCCATTCCATTCGGATCAGAGCGCCTTTCCCAGTTGTTCCCCTAGGTGAACTCTGGGTCCTCCATTCCCTCCAGTTCGAACTAGGTGGGGTAGTTTGCTCCTGTGCTGGTAGAGAGCTTCCTTTGCCCCCTCCAGATGTGGCTCAGGTCTATAGCTCTTCCATGATTTTGCCATTGTGTTCTCTTACCGAGAAAAAAAACAAAGGTTATGGATTGAGTCCATTTGTCCTGTCAGCATTTGTCCTCAATTACGTAACGTGGTTCAGGCTTGTGGCGTTTTCCATAGGGACCCCAAATACGTCAGTATTGATGTAACGTCGTAGAGTATGACTGAAGGGGAACGTCTCGGTTACAACTGTAACTGAGATGCCAGGTGATTCTCTGCTCCTCAGCAAAAACCGGAACGAGTGGTTGCGCGGCATGCAAATTCCACTCGCCAAATTTAATTGGCTTTTTTTTCTAAGATCGGAGGTGACTAGACTCCCAAGGGAGACCCCAAATATGTCACTATTGACGTAACGTCTCCGTTCCCTCCTTCAGGGAATGAGGGTTACAGTTGTATCCGAGACGTTACATACGTTACCGAGAAGTTCTCTTTCAGTTGGTCACGTTCGACATCATGTTTTGACTTACCGACAAATTGGGACCCCTAACAAAGCTGCTCCTTCTACCGCCCCTAGTAAACCACATGATTCCCCCATGGCTACTGGGGCGGAACATAGAACAGGGCTTACACTGTAAGCAACTTAAGGGAATTGGGACTCGTCCAAATACCCAAAGCTGCATGCCTGTTGAACGTGGCACCCCAGTCATTGGTGGAGGCATCCATAAAAACAACTGCATGCCTGTACTAGGGGAACTCCAGGGTCTGAGTGATTGTCACTCAGTGCATGCCGTGTTGCCATGCCCATCTCAGGACTCAGCCATGAAGCCAGTGCTGAAGCAGCCTGATATTTAGCAATCGGAGTAGTGTTACTGCGGTTGCAAATGCCATATGCCCCAGTAGCCTCTGAAATAGTTTCAGTGGAGCGTCTATTTTGCTCTTGAGAGAATTCAAGCAGTTCAGCACTGACCAAACATGTTACTCTGAGAGGCGTGTTGTCAGATTGACCGAGTCCAACGCCATACCGAGAAAAAAGAACCTCTGCGCAGAAGAGAGTTTGCTCTATTCCCAGTTGACCTGAAACCCCAGCTGGCTGAGGTGACTGAGCACCATGTCCCTGTGTTCGCACAGCTGTTCTTACAACTGAGACAGTAAGAGAGTGAATGGCGTGTTCTCTCATGGGAACAAGGGCCACCTCTGCAACCTTCGTGAAGACGCAAGGTGACAGGGATAGCCCGAAAGGGAGGACTTTGTACTGGTATTCTTGCCCCTCGAATGCAAATCGAGAAATGAAAGTATGCATCCTTCAAGTTGATTGCTGCAAACCATTCTTGGGGATGTATGCATTCAAAAATGCATTTCTGCATCAACATCTTGGACAGGAGTTTGTGAAGGGCCTGATTCAAAACTTGCAGGTCCAAGATTGGCCGTAACCCACCGCCTTTCTTGGGTACAATAAAGTAAGGGCTGTAGAACCCTGACCTCATATCGGCTGGAGGGATTGGCTCCATCACATCCCTCTGGCGATAGAAGAGGGGGATGGGAATGGCCAGGCACTCTTGGGACCCAAAGATGGTGGAAACTGCTCTTTTTTGAAACTTTGGGTACTGCTGGTAGCCAGTGGTGGAACAAAAAGAAAGGAAACAAAGGATTCTCCACCTGGAGTGGTGCGGTCACCATTTCCCGAAGAGCTGTCCCTTCCATCTCTGGGCTGATCTTCTCAGGGCCGCTTGCTCTTACGGTTTGGCGGGGGCCTGGATGGGCGGCGACACCTTTCAGCGGACAGCTTCCAGCTGTTGCCTCGGTGGAGGCTGCTGCCGAGGCTGTGTGGAGAAAGAGGAAGCCGCAGAGGGGTGCCCTTGGTGAAGAGCAGGCAGAGCAGCTGCAGCCAGTGATAGGGTGAAAGCAGCAGTGGGCAGCTCTGTAAACCTTGGCCGTAAGAACAGATTAGAACGTACAGGTCTGGGATACATGGGTTACCCTCCAGGTGGAATTGCATCGCAACTTTGTGCTCCACTGGGGGATCTCCATGTACCCCTTTTCAGGCTCAGCAATGCAACTCTCTCTGAAGGGGGCAACGCAGCCGAGTCTTCAACCCCAGACTCCAGCTAACCCTCCAATGTCGCGAATGACATCTGGTCATCCAAATGAGACGGCCGGCCTGCCATAAGAAGGACCAGCACATCAAGCAGGATGCTTCACAGCTTGCAGTTTGCAAGAGGAATGCAACGGGGCCCACAGAGATTTACTTGGCAGGTTAGACCCCACCGTAACCTTCAGGTCACCCTGGCTATTCACC